>CAOLHI010001624.1:0-351992 GCA_948474755.1 Ctenosaura bakeri | reverse complement strand
TTACAGGTAAGCAACCTGTTCTTCCCTGCTGTCTCAATCTCCTAAAGTGCCTTCCCACTTTATACTCAGCTCTGCCTTTCCCTTTAAAAACACTGGTTTTGTGTAAAAAGGGAAAAGTCTTTCAGTTTTTACTCAGAATGATTTACTGATCTATGGTAGTGTGGTTCTAGTCGGTTAGAATGACTGAAAATTATTCAGCTGAGTCAAAATGTATAAAAATCTACAATATAAAAGTCAATGTTTGTCTGTTTGTGAGTTTGTCTATTTGTCTGTGTCAGGCAGGTGAAGACCTCATATGATTGGCTGCCTGTGAAGATTCTATGGAATCCTGGGGTTGGCAGATTAGGGAGGGGCCTTTAGAAAGAAAGAAAAAAAGCCAACACATCGACATCACCAGATAACATAGATTGGATTGGGGACTATGGGGAAAAGTTACAGGTACTGGAATAGACTGGTTGCTATGGAGATGATGCCTAGCAGTGAGGAGGAGGACAGCCTATTCTCTTAGGAATCCAACCTCTGAATGTTAACAACTCTGAATAAAGATTGGTTTGGGGAATATGGGGAAAATTTACAGGTACAGAAATAAGCCAGTTGCTATGAAAATGAGGACTAGCAGCAAGGAGGAGGACAGCATACTCCCTTAGGAACCCAAACTGTGTATGTAAATAACTGAATACAGGTTGCATTGGGAAATATGGAGCAAAGTTACAGGAAATGGAGAAGACAGTTTGGTGAGTTCTTAAGAGGAAAATTTAAAAACCTCTGGCAATGCCGGGTAAATAGGCTAGTATACTCTAATAAAAAGTAACAAACAAAATAAAGCATTGGTTTTCATATGTATGTCCAAGCTCAACAGAACTTCAGAATGTGTTTAGACAGTTTCTTATCTCTTTACATCAGCATAAAGGCACAGGTCTCTCACACATACAGCCCTCTAGCTACCCTTTTGCCAAAGGCTCTGTTCCCAAATCTAGGTCACTCACACTGACCAGATTCAAAAGTGGGTTGATTTCTCTTCTGCCCCTCTCTCTAGCTTTCCTTGAGAAAACAAAATCCCCTTGGTTGACTGAGAAATGCTCTGGCTGAAGGACTGACTCTTAGCCCCTCTTCTGGAAGTCAGCATCCAACCAAATCAGTATGCCTGCTATTTGTGCATTTCCATTTCCTTCCATTTCCTTCTTCACATGGGCTGGGTTTCTCTCTAGAGTGGGCATTCTGGTTGTCTAGCAACCTGTTACTGGGTGGCTTCTCTGACACCCAGGATATCCACTGACGTAGGGCCTGTCACAGGTGGGAATAGAACTGGCCAATTTATTTCCTCCCTTGTTTTTGGACTTCTCAATTAATAATGATATACTGCTGCCCTTGCAGGGCCTACCAAAGGAATCTTGTTGTCTGAGGCAAAGCAGTAAATGCTGTCCTTCATCCAAGGTAAGATATGGAGAAACCAAGGGAGGCCAAGTTGTTTTGACACATGCGACAGAAAAACCTACAACCTCCTCTCTCCCTCCATGGCAATAAAAATATAGTAATATCAAAGTAAGTGACTAGCCATGTTCTGCCTTTTTATAACAGCTGAAATTATCTGCTCAAGGTGGTTGGTTCAGTCTGCAAATGATAAGATCAGTCATAAGCCTTGGCTTCATCTTGGGATCTAGGACTGCAGATTGAGTTAAACTCTAAACTTGGCTTAAGTAGTATGTGTAGCATAAACATGATCAATAGAAGTACTCAGAAAGGATGCTAATAGGCTGCAAGAAGAGCAAGAGGGAAGCATATAAAGTCAGTCTATCTCCTGCGGCCCCTTCACTCAGCAGCAGAATACCAGTTTCCTTACCACTGTGCACAAATAATTTGCCCACACATATAGGGGCGGACCCTTAATTATGGCCAATTAGAATATTTGAGCAAAGCTATTATAAGGAATTTTGCACGCTGATAAAACCACTGAGGCTGTGCAGGTATCCCATGGACACACTCAAGCTATGCCACAAGATGTATTACACTGGAACTTCGGGATGGGGGATACCTCCTTTTCAAAAAGGACAACCACACATTCTGCTTTTGGAAGCATGACTTCTGTCTTTGGTCCTGTATAGCAGGGTTCAGCATTATGGTCTGAACTATAGATATATCTCGGTTAACTAAGTGTGCTCCTGGGCATTACTTAACAGAAAATTTGCTACCAGAAGTAGAACTAATATGGAAAAAGTTGGGGTAGGTTCATAAAAAAATGTTCAAAATGTTCAACACGTTTCAGGAATTTTTTTTCCAAAATGCAAGGATTTCTTTATTGCATACCACCCCACTGCAGAAATCTAAATGAGCACAGTTCTCTGAGGCTTCTGTTAAAGGACTCATACTGAATTGAGAGGGGAGTTTGCCAATACCCTACAGCCACTTCTTCCTATCCCCCCACCCCCCGGACAGAGTTAACCTGCTCTATTCTGCAAATGTGTCTGTTTCAGTTCTGGTAAACATTTGTTTGAAAGCCAGTGCAGTTTAGTGGTTTGAGCACTGGAATACAACTCTGAAGAACAAGGTTTGAATCCCTGCTTGGCTATGGAAACCAGTGGGTTGACCTCAGGCAAGTCATAGTCTTTCAGCCTTGAAGGAAGGCAAAGGCAAATCCCCTCTGAACAAAGCTTGCCAAGAAAACCAAGGTTTGCTTTAGGGTTGCCATAAGATAGAAACAACTTGAAGGAACACAATAACAACTTGTTAGCAACCTAAAGACTTAATTTCCTATCTGATCCATTCCTACAGAAAGGGAGCTGATTCATAATTGCAGGTTCAACTGTAGTGGGTGGGCTGGTGCCACTGGGAGGCTTTTCTCTTCTACCCAGTGGGAAGGAATCTACTTCTAACCATGTGTGCCCAAAAGCCTTTGTAAAAGGAAGCTTCAGTCTGAGACTCCATTAACTGAGGTATGTTTGTATATTTTAAATTCATGGAGAAAACATAACTCTCCCCCTTTATATCTTGACTATAATTATTATATTCTGTTCCACAGGCTAAAACATGAACCAGTGAAGTCCAATAACAAGAAAAGAGATTTCTACCTGAACATTAGAAAAAACTTATTTCCTTAAAGAGCTGTTCCACAGTGGAATGGACTCACTGTCATTGGAAGTCTTTAAACAGAATTTAGATGGGCATCTTTCAGGAGTGTGTTAGTCATATGTTCCTTGTATGGCAAAGAGTAGGACTAGATGGCCTTTGTGAATCTTTCCAGCTCTTAAAAGATTCTATAGAATGATTTATATTATACATACAACCCATCAGTCAAGAAGGGTAGCCCTAACTGCCCTCTCCAACCCACACATCTCTCTCCAGCAACTACATGTTGCCTGGACACTGAGAAAGAGTGCTTTTGGAGGAGCTGAGAGGCAAATGGCCTTACATGGCAAATGGAAGTAACCTCATTGGCTCTCATTCTCGTTTCATCTGCAGAATTCCTGCTGGTGTAAAAGGGGCAATTGACCACAGCAAGCCAATGAAGGGACCCCACTTCCTGTATTGATCTCCTGAGATCCAGACCCTGAGGTATAGGGGCCTGGGAACTAAGCAGTGATACCTGGCCCATCAGGGAGAAAGCTGAAGTTTGGTAAGAACAGGACCTGGTGAATGGGGGGGGAGCTGACTGTGATATTTGATGTGAGGAGCTGATGAATCAATCTCATAATTTCTCAAGGGGAAAACTACTGGTTTTCTTGATCCTGGCCTATCGTCCTTGGACCTCACTCCTTCCTATGTTCCTCCATCCCCCATGTGTGTGGAATTGCACTATGGTATTTGAAGCAGAAGTTGTGGAAGTTTTCCACAATGGTTGAAATCCAGTTGGGCTACATTTTAAATAGCTTTTCTAGTTTTAAAGTAGAGGTGTGGAGCCTTTGGATCTCCAGATAATGTCAATGTAGATCTCAGAAGTCCCAGCCAGCAGTTGTACTCCAAAGCGTGTGAAGGGCCAAAGCTTCCTCACTTGTGATGTAAACGGGAAATATGTATTGGTGCATATACAACATTTCCTGTAAGTATACCCTGCTGGGAGAATATACAAGTTGGGACAGGCTGCAGCAGTTTGTTTTTGCCAGAGCCTGCCAGAAGGCCCGCTCCTCTCTGCTGGTAAATGAGTAGAAATTACTTCTGCACTTTGAACTCAGTTTGTAGCAACTGAAGTAAACTAAGGACAAAGTAAGAGAAGGAGAGAGAAACTAGGGTATTTTAAAAGCAGCTGAAAAAGTGGGACATCAAAGGATTAATCGGCACTGCCCCTGACAAATCAGAAGGCTGGAGGGTATGCTGTTGCCCACTCTTGCCCCCTGGCCATACCTGTTTAAAAGCAATAGGATTTAGTGGGAGGCACAATAAAAGTGAGGGATGGATCTTCACGACATTCAGCATGCTCTGTGAATGCTGTTATGTCAGTGTTATGTCAGAAGCTGCACCCAGATATTTCAGGCAAAGGATCACAGTAAAGAGCTCTTACTCTATTTTACTCTATAAAATTACCTGTTTATCCGCTGTAATCATCCACTTGATATCAGTAAACTCCTTGAGTCTACTCAGGCTAGAACCTTCTTCTTTGTTCTTTTGCTTTACATCACCAAACACTGATGGCTATTTGTTCTTGCACTGGTCTAATGGTCCTTATTTCTGTGCACTTACTGTCTCAAGTGTTTGGGTTAGCGTGTATTTTAGTCTAGGTGGTTGGGGTGGAGGGATATATCAAGACATTATCATCTCATATAAAGCAAAGAGGCTGTTATTGTATCTACCAGATATGATGCGAACAAAATGTCTATTCATACTTTCCATGACTTCTGATACGGAAAGTTTTTAAAAGAACAGGCCAGGAGGTGCTATACTGCTTTAATTTTGTGTTTTTTAAATATCTTTTAAAGCTGTTGTCTTGATTCTTTAACAGTTAATTCTATTTTAATTTGCACTATTTATATGTTTTTAAATTGTATTGTTTTAATACATGAACTGCTTAGAGGTCCAAGCTTTGTGCCTTTAGCAGCTTCATGATAAGCAGAATTTTAACAGGCAGTGATACAACTTGGGATGTGAAAATGTCTATATCTTGATTTCAGTGTTTCTCCAAATCCAACCTGCTCCCCATCCCTCATTTTGTTTTATCCTATGTTGCGGGAACTTATGTGTCTTTTCCCTCATAAAAAAAATTATAGATATTTTGGTACACACATTTCCTAACATACTTCTTAATGCATTTTTCTTGATGTGTGGGTTTTTGCTATCCATTTTTCTTGTTGACTAAAGCATGTTTTAACAGTTGTTAAAAGTGCTATAGTAGTGCTATAACCTACCATGTGGTTTTCTTGGAGTTGACAGTGTGTGATGTGCCCAAGACGACCAACTGTGAGGATTTCCCTGTCATACCCCTCTTCCAGGACTCAGACAGGACCCTTCCCAACAGCCGCACCCTAGAGATGTGAAAGGAACAGTACTTACAGCAGCCAGTATAGGTGGAAGAGGGAGAACCCAGGCTTCTGGCAGTGTTAATATTAAGAGGACTGGTTAATTAGGCCATGGCTAGATAAGACTCTGAGCTGATATAATAAGAAGCCAGAATGGGAGGAAGTTGTTGTAGCCAACTGATTTCATCAGTGGATGCAGCCCAGCTTACTCCTGAATTCCTTGCTTGCAGTCCTAGAACCCTTGACCCTTGCCTGGACTACAGACTTTGCCCTTGGACATTCTCTCTCTGGATTTATGGTAAACTTGGACTCTGTTTCTCTAAACCTACTGAGAACCCAAACTGACTAAGACAAATTTTGCTTGCTAGCTCGTATTAGCAGCCTGATTAGGACAGCTGGAAGCCTTGGTGGGCTGCCAGCACAGGACACTCCAAGACACCCTCATGGTTCTCAGGTGAGGCATTATTCATCTACTATCCCCACTGGGAATGGCTACTCTTTATTAACTGCTGACACCACAGACACTGGGTCTGAACCCAAGCTTTCTAATTCATCCTGTTCCTGGAGGTCAAAGGTGGATAATTCAAAAGTAATACAGTATTAAAAGAATTTGAACATAACTCAAATGAGTTATTTAATACATTTTAAACACATGTCTCACTCTCGCCTCCTAGCTAATCAGATGGTGTCTAATTCTCCAAACCCTTCAGACTCTTAAATACCACTCACTATCTAACCCTGACAGACCATCTCTCTTCATTCCTTCTCACCAACTGTCCTACTGGCCTTATTCAAATCCCCTCAGACATTTCACCAAGAACCACTCACTCCCAACATTCAATTCTCTCACTCTTCCTAACCAATCCTTACCTCTAGTGAATGAAATACTGTTTCCCTTAAACAGACCATGGTGACATCGCAGTAACCCCATACAGGACAGGATGCAGAGCATCTGTTGTCCTTATCAGATGGCCACTCCCTAATATTATCTCCACCTCATTGGGATAGACTCTTTTCCAGTCCATTGCTGATCCCAGACACCAGTACAGCACCTCCACAGCAGCCTCTGAATTTGATGAAAAGGATAAGGCAGAGTCAGGGTGCCATCACAATACTGATGGGGGTTCCTCAGAGGAACTCAGTGGGTTCATGTAGCATGTGGGGGACCATGGGACTGCCATGGGACAGATTGGTGGTCTAGCAACATCACTTTCTGAACCATACCTTCCAGGTACATAAAAAATCACTGCAGCATAGTGCCCCCACATCCTCACATCTCAGATAACCCAGAAGGGCAATGGAACTGGTGGTATTTTAAAAAGAGCTTTGAAAGGTTACTTTTGGACTAAAATTTTCAGAAACCCTAGCCATAGTGGCCAGAGGATTCTGGGATTTATACTTCCAAAAAAAAAAAAAAAAAAAAATCTAGGCTCTGCCTCTATGCATGCATGTGTGTAAAGATGTTTGCATTTCAGATCAGCCTGGTGCTCCAGATTCTTCCTGTGACACTGAAGGATCATGTTACATATGTGCCTGCCCTACTTTTTGACCCTTGATTTCATAAGATTAAATTGTTTTGTGGTGGATCTAAGCCCTTGTATTGCTTTCCCAGAATAAATACACAGGTATCAATTTAACCTAATTTTTGTACTTGCCTTTTATTCACATGGATGACCTTTCTCTACTGCAAAACAAAAAGCTCCAAACCATTGGAAGGTGACATTTTCTTAGAACAGGGATGGGAGATGCATGTGCCCTCCAAATGTTCTTGGACAGCAACTCCCATTGGCCCTAACCAGAATAGTCAATAGTGGGGATGATGGGAACTGGTTCAGAAATATTTGATCAGTCCAATATTCCCTATCCCTGCCAGATAAGATACTGGTACTTGCCTTTAGAAGTTTAAACAGTTTGGGACTAAGTATCTGAAAGCATGCCACTTTCTATACCAGCCTGCCCACGCCTTAAGATCTCGCATGGAAGCTCTACCCATGGGTCTTTCCTTACCAGAAGCATTGCTTGGCATGTAATATGTTACAAATAGCAATGTTTCCTGTAACACATTGCTTTGGCATTTACAAAGGGCAACAACATTAGTTCCACCTCCCCTCCACTGTTTTTTAGAATTTACACACTATATTTGGGAAACAAAAGGTAATATTGACCCATTATTTCCAAAGTGTTATTTTAATATTTTTACAAAAAAACAAAAACTAACTGGTATTGTGTATTAGCCAAACACAGTTTCAGTGTTAACACATTGGAAAAACATTAGAATTATACCTCACTGACTAACACTAGTCTTTTCATAACAACGGTTCCAAGTGTTGAATAGAGGAGTGCTCTGTAGTCACAAAGGAGAAGGACTTCTCTTTGGCTTTGAACATCTCTCCTGAAGAATGCTGACCCTCTTGACTTGCCATAACAGCCACCAAAATCTCCCTGTGCAGGTGCATCTGGTGCCTTCAATGCCAACTGTTTGAACTGAGATTATTCCTTAGAAGAAGGAGAATTTTTGACCCACAGATATTTTGCACTTTGGCTGGTAGACTGCTAGAGTTGCAGCATTCTAAGCACTTTTTGGTCATTGTGAGCATTGGAATTCTCTGATGACCTCACACAATGACAAAAATTCCCTCAGGACTCACCTTTTAGCTACTGCAAGCCCCGTCCATGGCCATTTAGTGGCTGGTGGTGAGTAAGCAGCATCAAGAAGTATCTGGCTATGTCCCCATATCCAAATGGCTCTTGGATGCCCTCTACTTTTCATTGGCCACTATATAGTCATTGAGAGGAGCTGCAACAGTTAAAAGGTGAGTCCTGGAGTGATTGACGGAGAGACACAATGTAGTTCTACTTGTATGGAATTTTGTGATACCTCTTCTGATGCAAGATCTTGGCCTATATTTCCTATAGTCCAAGATGCTAGCACATACTGCCTGGAGCTTCTGGGAGTTAAAGTCTAAAACATACCAAAGATCAAAGTTTTCTCTTTCCTGCATTACACACATCTTCTGACTACACATTGCACAAGATAGCCAGTAAAGTAATGGTGGACAGCAATTGCATCATTCTCATTGAGGAACATTTGACAAGCACTTTTGGATTCCTGAAAACTCAACTTGAAAACCCCTGCACACAAAGCCAGTATAAATTAAATATTGATTATAATAAATAAATCATACTCCCAATATGAGCTTAAAATGTATTCCAATTTTACTTCATTTCTGAAGCTCTTTTATCTCTGTTCAGCCACTGCAAAATGAACATTTCCCAAAGTGATCAGGTTTAGTGGACCAAGTTGCACTGTAATTAAATACATATAAGGGCTATCTGAAAGGTCACATTGGATTCAGATCATCCATACAAAATAGGAGATATGCAGTTCAGCCAACAATCAAAGGCAAAACAATTAATAAAGCCAATATATCATGACCTTTGTCAGCCTACCTCTTAACAGATGCAATACAAAAGAAGCAGTTGTGCAAATTCTGGGATTTTTTTGCATTGAAGCCAAATTCATTGGACTAGGATGTAGGAACACATTTATTTAGCACACACACACTCTTTTTCTCCACTAGGGGATGATAAAACATAATAAACTCTAAAATGTTTAGTTAACCCTGCTTTCTTTTGATAACTTTTCTTGTGACTTTCAAGTATGATGTTTGACTGCATTTTCTTAGCTACAATTCCATTTAATTTGAAATCAGTTTATTTTCAATCAAATTTAACATGTTCATTTTCAAATGCAGCTCAGTGGGGAGAAGGTTTAGCAATATGATTTTATAAGGCTTCTTGTTTGCCGGGTGAAGGCTTTTAAATACACTAAAATACTACCTCCAAGTTTGACTCATGTCCTTCAGTTGCATACATTTTCAAGTGGAACAGGGCTAATCAAAATATGTATGCCCATCTTCCATATGGTGTATAATATGCATACAAATCTTCATATCACCAGAATAGAAGAGTTGCTAAGAACTAGCCTAAGTGGGGATGGTAAAAGAAGTGGGCAGTTTATTATTCAACTATTTCGTTTACATTTCATATTTCCTCCAAAACTGGAATTCCACAGCAAGACTGCAAAGTCCTACAGATGAAAAGTGTGGAGAGTAGTAGTGTGGTGCTAAAATACAATTAAACTGTAATTATAAAAGACAGTAGATTTAAAATTAATTGAAAATCACACTTTTTTTTTAAGAAACCCATACAATACTCACCCATTTAAACATGTTTTTTCAGCAGTCAGAGAACTACTTAAAAGCTGGTTGCCTGAATAGAAATGCCTTTGCCTGGTGGTAGAAGGACAACAAGGAATGAGCCAGTCTAAACTGCCTTGAAAGATGGGAACTTTTGCATCACCTCAAAAGAGGGGATGTGTCACCAAAAAAACAAAACAAAACAAAAAGGAGCACAATAAAGGACATAGATATACATAAAATCTGCATACCTTGATTTATTTATATATACGTGCCTTTAGAAATAATTACCATAATTCAGATAGAAATATTCTCAAAATAGTGAGAAAGACTGTGAACAGGAGTATGTCTACAATATACAGTTACACTGGTCTGATACCACTAACTGTCATAGCTCCATCCTTTTGAACCCTTAGATCTGTAGTCTAGGAACTTAGAATTCTCTGCTAGAGAGGTCTAGGAGTGTGACAGGAACTGGTGCCATATTTCCGTGCATTGGCTATAATTGTTTTATTTCTTTTCTAGACATTTCCTAGGGACCAGTGGCCAATGACTGGGGGGCTGGTATAGTCCATGGACCACCACTTTGGGTAGTACTTGTCTAGGGAGCCAAAAAATATACCAGCAAATCTCTGTAAGCAGAGAGTTCTAAATACTGCCACAAACTACATTTCAGGATTCCATAGAATGCAGCCATCATAAGCCCTTTCCACACTACACTGTTATAGTGCTATTATTCTACTTAAAACATCCTATAGAATCCTGGGGTTTGCAGTTTAGGGAGGGGTCTTTAGAATTCTGAACCAGCCAAACTGCTTAAGAGATTCATTATTGTAAAGATCTGAAAGACCTGTATCACCACAGTCCTTTGAAAATTTAGGGCAGGGGTCATTATTTGCATCTTTCTGGAATCTGTTATTCTGGATTCTATCCCACCCCTACAACTATATAAATATGCTGTATGCCTGAGGTCTCATGTTATGGAAACCTGGGGCCCTTCTCCCACTCAGTGCTGACTTCTGCCCTTGAACAGGAGATGGAAACTCTCTTGTCCCCTTAATTAAAACACTGCCACCACTCACTGGATTAAAAATCCCCATCCTAGTAACACAGTGGGATGCCATAGGGAAAAGAATAATCTCTAAGCTTAGAGATCCCTTCCCCTATAGAATCCTGTAGATAGGATTCCCCTGTAGAATCCTATCTACACATATAGCTGACAAGCACGCAGAAATAGAGAGAGCAGGGAGTTCTTTAAAGGAAAGCAGTTATTCTAAGAACAGGCAATCTAACACAAAGATGTCACCGTACATGGGAGGCTTCTTCCCCCAGATTTGTTGAGTAGTTACAAGTTACAGATAGTTACATCATATCAGCCAGAGCTTTCAAAAGAACAGGAATCCTAATGTGAGTATCTACGAAACATCCTAGCTACTCACATTGTTGATCAGGTGCTGAGATGGTGTGTAGAGGCAAAGCTGGGAAGCAGGTGTTACTGTAGTTTCTAGTCCGGACTTGAGGGATATTAGATATCACTTTGATATCAACAATTTGGCCTTCTTTACCCATTCCTCTCCACGTGCTGCAAGGTCCCCCGGACAAGCTCACAGACAGGCATGGCCACTAATCGCTGTAATATTCCACACAATACAGGCAGGCCAGAATTAGCCGTCCCACCGCTTCAGGAAACCTCAAAGGCAAGTACTCTATTATGTATGCATGCTACTTACAAGGAACTCCCTGCCCCGAGCAGGCAGCTTGATTAGAAGAATCTGCATCTGGCAAGCACTCTGCGTTTGCATACTGTCTACTCTATTGTCAATTTGGACTTAACTCAATCGTGCTAAATTCTGACCTTTCGGAGGCTTTGTCTCCAGCTCAAAACTCATTGTTTTCCCCAAGTATGGACTAGCCTACGGCCACATTTTCCCCTATAAGAACCCCTGACTTTGACAGCTTCTTTGGATCGTTCCCGACTTCCATCCCGCCTTGCTGCCACTCTGCTTGGTGAGCCTTCCCCTCAGTCCCACGTACTGAGAACTCCATACCTCTGAACTTCTGCTGCAGACTACCTGGGCTTCAGGACAAGTGTAATATTACCCAAACTAACAACTCCTCTAAAAATCCCTCTATCCCACTACAACCTTTATTTCTATAGTTATCTGAGTGAGTGTGCTGCATACACTGTTTGATTGTATTTTAATAAAGAAAACAATTATTATTTCAATTCTGTTTGCTCCTTGACTCGGCCTGACCCCGTAGATATTGGGTAAAAGATCTTGCTCTGTTGCCCTGCCTCTCGTATTGCTAGTTTGTGCTCTTGGCTAATTTCCCCAACTAGTATAATTTGGAGCACATTTAGGTGTCCCTCCCAGGACCCCCAGAAAACAGGGTAACATAGGGCCTAGCTCACCCACCTGCAACCGGCGATATGCTTGCCTCTGGTTGATGCTTTGTTGTCTCTCTGTTCTCTCACCTCGTGGTCTCCTGAGGAATTTTTAAAACTTCTTGACTAAAGCATCTTGAAGGTTTTCACTTTTCTTCCTCTGATTGGGCACTTATCTCTCATGACCTGTGATGTCCCCTGCGAATGCTGACTCCCAATAAAATGTAACCTAACCCCGCACTCATTAACCCCTTGTTTGCCTAGAGGGAGAGCTATTTACCTTCAGCTCTGTTACCTGGATAATGGGAACCCCTATTATCACACTTAAATATGAATCAGTACCGCATCTGAAGAAGTAAGTTTTTATCCATGAAAGTTCATGAGAAAATAAAACCCTTTAGTTTTAAAAGTGCTGCTACATTTCTTTTTTCTTTTTCCTTCACCTTCCTTCATCTTTTTATGCTACAGGTGACTAACATGGCTACTTCTTTGAAGGCTGCTATGGAGTCACTGATGTAGACTCTTCAGAAACTTCACTTCCTCTCCTCCCTCCTTTGGTTCCTTGGTTAGACTTTTTAAAATTTGAATGATATGCTTTGAGAAACTAGTGATGTTTAATGCCATCACCACCGCCCTCTCCCCCATGATATTACCAGATAATGTCTTTAGACTTCAGATTTTGGCCATGAAATCTTGGAGCCTGGGATTCTCCTCATTTGGCAGCTCTATCTACGACCTACTTAAAAGCTGAAATGCTTGCTTTTTAGTTTTTGGATTTGTTTCCAGAACAGGAGTGATTGAGAGAGCCTGGAAGGGTCTGGAGTAGAAAATAATGTCCCTGAAGGCCAAATGCAACACTGAGGTTACCTTTGCCCATCTCTGCTTTTAGAGTTTACAGTAGGGGTGGACAACTGTGTGTGGGCCATGGGTCAATTTCCCCCAGACTCCTCTTCAGGCTGCACCCCACCCACAGCAAGCCCAATACTTCTGTTATATTCTGCAATTCCTCTCAAAATGGCAACAGGAAGAGGCACCCTGTCACTGCCTCTCACCAATGTGAGAGGATCTGTAGAAGTCAGTGGAGACATTTGGGGATAGGTAAAGGCTTGTGGGGTGGGGTATTTTCTTGTGTTTTCATACATTTGGGGAGGTCTGTGTAGGTTGTTTTTTGTTTTTTGTTTTTTTACAAAAATTGCCCAAAAATCATACTGGATTTTTGAAATTATTGGAGGGCTTTGGAGGATTGGTGAGGGGCTTCAAAGGCCACAGACGTGATGCTCAGGAACTGCCAGCATTCCTGGAGTGCAGTTTGTCTCTTCTACTTTAAAAGCTCCCTATTTAGTTTCTTTGAGACCAAAACAGAGGACAAACAATGCCATTAGACAAAGGATGCAAACCGCTCTAGATTCAAACCCTACAGAAGTAATCAAGTAGTTTCTCAGATATTGTCCTTAAGTCCCAAGAATTTAGAGAATAGATTGGAATCAAGGAGATTTTCCTAGGCTCAGTACACTTGAGCTAGTAATTCAATGCCTTCTCACTAATCTCAAAATGGATAGCTTCAGTTTTTCTATCAAATGATTGGGAGGAGGTAAGATGAACCAGAGGTCTTTCAAGAATGCCATCATTCCCCCCCCCCAGAATGGCATTCCATGCTCTTTTTTGCAAGGGGAGGTAATTTACAGTACAATCCTGGGTACATCTACTCAGAAGTAAGTCTAAATGGGTTCTGTGAGACTTCTTTCCAAGTAAGAAAGCTGCTGAATCTGCAAAAACAAAGAGTCAAAGTGAGGAGAGCATTTCATAAAACAATTTCTCCTCAGATTACTGGGTCAGTTTCATGAATGCTTTGCTCGAATCAGACTACAGTGGCCCCTCCACTTTCATGAGGGTTCAGGGTGCAGAACCCTGAAGTAAATGGAAAAACTGAAAATAATTTCCTCCCACAATCCCCCTCTCATTCCCTTCCCTTTTGTGTACCAGGGCCTGAGGCAAAGGAATAGGGGGGAGCCCTTGATGGGAGGAGGAAAGTGTGCCAGAGGGGCTTCCCTTGCCTTTTGCCTCAGTAGGAGTTCTCAGCGCCAGGGCCAGAAGCAAGGGAATGGGAGGGGGGAGCTTGAGAGGGGAAAAGGAAGGCTCATGCATGCCTCCCCCATTTCCTTGTCTTTTGCCCGGGCACTTGTCTTCTTTCTCTGTGCCTGGCAAAACGTAAGAGAACAGGAAAATGGGGTGGGGACAGCATGCACACACCTTGCAAATAATGAATTCGCAAAGGTCAAAGTGGAGGGAGGACTGTATTTCTCTAGAATCTCTGCAAACCTGGAATTCTTTCCTTACACATTAAAGTATGTCTGCAGCACATAATCTGGGGACTACCCAGTACATTCTCAGGTGTCACAGCATTGTTTTGACCTTTTCCAAACACAGTTTAAACAATGCATAAACAACAATCCAACCCAAGAAAGTTTTTAAAGCAAAAAAACCTATTGTCTACTTTTCCTTTTATGGATTGAGCTCTTTAACCAGTGCTCCAGAGTTTGGCCAGAGTTTATTTGCTTGCTCATTTCTTTCTCTCTTTCATAGTTAGGGTTCTAGATTCCTCTCTTATCCCAAATAATAATCATAGTGATACTACTACTACTACTACTACTACTACTACTAAAAGAACAGGAGTTGCATGACTTCAAGTCCTTTCCAACTTATGGCAAACCATATATTTATTTACTTAGTTAGTTAGTTATATAGTGCTATTTACATACATGACACTTTACAAGCATTATGGATTTTCTTAGCAAGATTTCTTTGGAGGGGGTTTGCTTTTGCCTTCCTCTGAGGCTGAGAGAGTGTGACCTCCCAGAGACTACGCAGTGGGTTTCCATGACTAAGCGGAGATTCAAACCGTAATCTTCAGAGTTGTGGTCCAGTGCTCAGACCAGCTGTCTCTCCAGTAGTACTAATGCTGGTCAAATATTTGGAGTACGAAAAGGACAACTAACAAGGCAATGGAGACAGCAGTTCTATGTATGTAAATCTACTCAGAAGCCATCCCTACTCTGTTTAATGGGACATACACTTTTAAAATGCTGAAAATCCCATGGTTTCATGGTTTTCATGGTGAGGGAGGCAAAAAGAAATACCAAAAGGGACGAGGAAGGAGAGAAGGAGTAGGGAAAAGATGAATGTATCTAGAGCATTTGATTTAAACTGCTGAGCATTCTTTCTTACTGAGCCTTGGTTCCAGCCACAAAGTTGAAAAACTTTGAGAGGGAGAAAGGAAGCAACCTAGCACACTCTCTGGAAAGTCTATAGCAGCCATTTCAAAACAGCCAGAAGCAAGGGTGAGTAGCAGCATGAAGTAAATGCTGCTCTTTTCAAGGCAATGCTTTTGTCCTAAGATTCTTCCCCTAACTTATCCTGTTACCTTCAGATATGACATAGGACGCTGTCCTATTGCCACTTTGGAAGTCAGGTTCAACTGACAGTATGATCAGTAGTGACATAGTGTGTGTATGGGGAACACTATTATGTCCTTTGAATTGGGGTGCAAAATATGTTGGGTTGGCCCTGAAGCTGTCCCTATATTATGTCAACCGCTCATATCCCTCTACAGTTATGCATTGGAACTAAATAGTGGAACGTCAGCCATGTTGTAAAGTGTAAAGGGAATACTGATATGCTTTAGTAAGTCTATATATTAAAATCTATGTCAAATTAATTGGGCCCTGCATATTTAATGCTTTGTTTATTGCATCCGTATTACATGCTGCAATTAACTAATTGGCCATGTACAGAACTTGAAATGAGCAGAAGTCCTCAGGTCAAAGAAAACCATGAATGATTAACGAAGGACTATATTAAAAAGCTCCTCTTGTTAAAGTTTTTTTTTTTTTTAAAGAAAGCTTTACAAATCTCACAATGGATTTGTGCAGGAATTTTTCCTAAGAAACACATGCTTGTGCTGGTAGTATGGAAGATAGGACAGTGGCAAAGGCAGAATTATCGGGGCAAAAGCCCTGCCTTGGAAAGAGATATATGTTTGTGTGTGTGTGTGTGTGATGTCTGTGTGAGTGTGTGTGTGTGTACACACAGATATACACATGCATACACACTGTGTGCAGCTGGTCTGTCTTGAATGAGGGTGCTTTCAATCATACCATAAGCTCAGTATTGTCAACTCTGACTGGTAGTAGCTCACCAGGGTTTCAGATAGGATTCTTTTCTATCCCTATTTGGAGTTCTTTGGTATCCAAGTACTAAACAGGCCTGACTATGCTTAGCTTCTGAAATCAGACAAGACTATGTGTGGTCATGGTGTTATAGTAGAAGTGATACTGATCACATATTTTACTGTGGTTCATCTGTAAAAAATGATGGATGTTGGATGTGGTGGAGTATCCTAGTTTACAGTTTTAGCTGCTGCATCTTCCTTCCAGATGACCCATAACTCTAACTAAGGCTGGAGAAACTTAGATTCTCCATTTGTTTTGGACTTCCTCTCCTGGAAATTCCAACCTGTGTGACACATAGTAAGGATTAATGGGAGATGTAGTCCAAACCATTTGGAGTGCCAAATATCTCTCATTTCTGTCCTAAACCTTGGTGCTGGCACATCCTTCTTACTTACAACACCGGTAGAATATTATGCTTTCTGAATTCACACTGTTGTAGTCAGAGCTTAGAATATTAACAGTAAATGTTCATATGTTGCACTGATCGGCCACAAACTAGTTTTTTTAAAAACTAATTTTGTTTGTAGTGGTGTGGGTAGGGGAAACTTAACTTTATTAGAAATCACAGAATTAAAATAAAGATGTGCTACTTTGGTATGCATTGTTGCTTTCTGTTTGCACATTTTGTGGTTCTTTCAGAAGCATTCCTTTTGCAGCTTTTAAATTGCCTTTCCCCACCTGCCCCTTTCCAAATATGTTGGACCATGAATCCCACAATCCAGCTGTGGCTATGAATGGTGGGATTTGTTGTTCACCATGTTGAGAAGCTACCAAGTGAGGGAAGGCTTCTCTAAAATTTATAACAATTTATAGTCAGCCCTTCACATTTGCTAGGGTTTGGGGTGCAAGACCCCCACAAAAGTGGAAAAATTGCAAATATCAAAAAGTGTGTGTGTGTGTGAGAGAGAGAGAGAGTGAGTGAGTGAAGGGGGCCAAAGCATGGTGGAGACAGTAGGGAGAGGAGAGAGAAAGGGGGTGGGTCAGCATGTGGCCCTATACTTCCTCTCTCCTGCTCATCTCCTTCCTTGGGTGTGGGAAGGCATTTGAAGAGGATTTGTGGTGCTGAGAAATCAGGCTGAGGTGCATCCTTAGCTGGCCAGGCAGTGGTTGTTGGAGGGGGGTGAGGACCAGAGGTGGTTGAGATAGAAGGTTCTCCTGGGAAAAGAAGTAAGAGAAAAGCCCCCCCCCGGGGAAAAGAACCACCTGAGGTGGGAGGGCAGGGGTTGAGGAAACTCACAAATAATCAAATCCGTGAATGTTAAACCTGCAAATGTGCAGAGCTGACTATATTTAATTAAGTTCTGCCAGTAATCTGCCATCTTTTTTTTTTTTTATTGCTGCCACTCCCAGTGGCAATCTGACACTATTCAGACTGACTCTCTTCAAACACCATACATTGGAAAAAGCTGATGTGTTTATTCTTGTTTGAGGATCCTGATCCATCACAGCACTAAAGTGTGTCAAGAAATGGGTACAAAGAGCAGCTGGTGAATCAAGGATGGAGAATTCTTAATCAAAAATATTTTGTGTCCTTCTGAGCATAGGCAGAATATTTCTCTGAGCTACTGAATGGCTTCATCTTTTACCTCCTCATTCACTTTGAAGTGAGAAACAGGTTGGCATCCTATGGGTGAATTACAATAGGACATAGGTCAGTCTCAGGCCATCACAATCCATCTTTTTGATCATTGTAAAGATTAGAATTCTCTTCTGGCCATGCAATAACCAAAATCCCACCCTCCAACCAATCTTGTAAGCAGATAATTCCTACCAAAACAAGCTATTTCCATGTTTCAGAGAGCAGGGGACATGTCCTGCTATTTTGCTGTAGTTGGACATGATGCAAGAACATGGTCTGCAGGAATCTCTTGAAGACCCCTAGAGGTCTCTGCTGATACCTGTTGCATTGCATCCAGCTGGATATGTCCTCACAGATCCTCCCTATTGTCCAACATAGAAAGGACCATGATGAAGGGAAGCACAGCTTTCAAGGTGAAGGGTTTTCGGGGGCAGGGGCACATAGGTACATGTATGACTCCCAATGCTGGATGCTGGCCATGGTCTGCAAAGATCAGTGGTAGAACACATGGGAAAAATGCCTGCAAGATGCTCAGATGTTGCCCAGTACAATTTAGAAATCTCTTAACTTCTTAAAAAATCCCTTAACATATTAAGGCTAATGAAATGAAATAAAATGAAGTAAAATGAAGTTTCTGGTTTTGCAGTCATTCATTTTGGTTCTGCTCATACTTTGTGGTAGAATTTTATTATCAGACACCCTAATGTCATTTCCTCCTAAGTCTGGTTAAGATTCTGCTTCTAAAAACCTGGCTGACAAGGATGTACAAATGAAGTAACTGACCATCAATTCTTAACCTGGCATCTGTAGGGGGCAGTCTGCGAAGGCTTGAAAAAATGTTAATGAGCTTTTACAGTTAAAAGAGAACAAATGAATGAAATGAAGGAAGAAAGAAAGACAGATGGCTGGTCATGCATTGACCTAAAAAATCAGGAGTCTTTTGCTGGTGACAGACATCATTTGTGCAAATTTTCATTACAATATCCCACACTGTTCAAAAGTTATGACACTGTTTGATAGCAAAAATGCACTAAGCTCTTGCTACTTCTGTATGTGGTGAGAACATGCAAGCAAATGACACTGAGTGGCTGAGAGAAAGCAGAAGACATTTCTTGCTCATACTACACATAGCAATCATAAACTTCCTTGAGTTAAGTCTTGATGGTCCACAACAACAAAAGATAGTTAAAGGGGTTCTATGGTAAAGAAAAGGTTAAGAACCACTGGAGTGGACTGTTCATTTTAGTATTTCTAAAAAATATACTTCTAAACTCATGTACTAATGGGCACTAATCTAGATGAAAATGAACTCAGATTCCTATGTGCATTTTGTATTTAATATATCCCCTGATGAAGAAAGTAATAGATAATCCTGTTCCAAGATGGCTCTACACTCTGTACATACACTGAGGTAACATTTTCCTTATTATCAGACAGCTTGGTGTCTTTTTTTCTAAACTCTGGTCAATGAATTTGTCAACCCAGTGACAGTAAAATAGAGAAGGTCTTAGATATGGATGGAATCTATTCATTTGCATGCCTCAGTCAGTCCAAGTAAGCTCTGGGGAACTTTAAGGGTCCATCCAAAGTTCTGAATGCCATCTCCAAAGAAATTCAGCACCTTGGATACTCCTTTTAAACTAAAAATGCCAGTGCTGCCCCACTGATGCAGGAGACACCAGCTGCCATTGTAGAATCACATGGGGGAGCAAAGGGGCTTATTCAATTATGAAATGGCTACTGCATGTCACAGAAGGTTTTTTTATGTGCATTTGTGTGTGTGCATGCGAAGTGTAGATAAGTTCTTTATATTATGGACTAGGACACATAATCTGTTCCACTACAGGCAGAAAAATGTCTTCAGATGGCCATGTCAATGTGTAAACCAGTTGTAGGTGTATCCCTATTAAAAAGAAAAACTATCATCAAATTGTAATGTGCGATGAGGCTTACAATCTGATAGTCCTACACCAAAATCAGTTTCTGCCTACTGGATTTGGCCATGTGGCTTCCAGAGCCCCTTCTCTCAACAAGAGGACTCACTGAAGCAACCTCAAAATTGAAAGGGTTATTTGCATTTCATTAATATTGCCCACATTAATTTTAATACAATTAAAACTAGAATAGCATTTAATTTGGTTTTAATAAGATAGTTAATGTGTGATAACTAAATGTCAACGAATTGTTAAGGAAAAAATTAGCAATCAATTGAGATCAATATATAAGATATAAATCTTGTTGCTATTCCATTAAGGCAAAATTACATAAATAATAAATGACTAATTAGAGTCTCTGTAATGAAGAGCTATATATATTTATTAAGTGTTATTTGGCTGGTTGTCATTTCTTTCAGAGCATTAATTAGCTACATGAACCAGATTTGACCAGGTTTCTTATTGCTGTGGTTCTCAACCCTTGGGTTCTCCAATTCCTAGAAGCCACAAGCCAGCATTGTCAATAGATTCTGAAAGCTGAAGTCCAAACCATCTGGAGGACTAAAGCTTTAAAACCGCTGTCTCCTTGGATGCTTTAAAGCAGTGCTTCATAGGCTGTCTGATGTGGGGAACTGGTAATTATCATTTTCCCATGTGCAGGGAATCTGCATTAAATTTGTGCCTATAGGGTACAATTATGTGTGTGTGTGTGTGTGTGTGTGTTAATTTCCTGGAAACCTGCCAGCAACTAGTTGCCAGTGTTGCAGGGACCATTACTTTGAATAGCACTGCTTTAAAGGACATTTGTGATAGACCGCTACCTCCTTCCCATTCTGTCCTTGCCTCTCAGGATAGTTTCCTGTCTTCTTAAAATACCAGTTTCCATGGTATCTTTCAATGCAGAAAGTTCACCATACAATCTTTTCCCCTCAAATAACTTGTAATGTCAAATATTTTCTCAATACTCCTCTTGGGAATAACATTGATTTATACCTAGGTAGCTTCTCTACTACTCATCTTGTTTTCTACTTCTTTTCAATATTCATCTTATTTATTATCCTGTTTCACCCTACTTGGGGCTTGTCCAGCTGTTGTGTTCCTTTGGCATCTCTGACTATCCCAGCCTCATCACTTATTCAAGGTGGGAGGCATAGAAATGGCCAGTGAAGGTCAGATTCTGATGTACAAAACTACTAAGAAATTACTCCCAGAATCCCCTACACAAGGTGGGCTTGACGTAGGTCTCTTTACCCTTCCAAAAGTGCATCTGTTTCTGAGCAATGGTTGCAAGTCCCATGGACTCAATTTCCCACTTTCAGGTAACAATTCTAGGAATTTGTGAAAGCTGTGGCTGAGAGATGGCAACTGAATGCCTTTTCTCTCTGAGCCTGTCTGGTCACCAGAGATACTGGTTACCACTCTTACTTGACAGGAGGAATGGCAAGTCTATCCTAAGATAAAAATGACAGTATTGTCTTCTATTGGATTAACGTCCTTCATGGGTCAGCAGCCCATCAGCTGTCCATCTATGCTTTTGACTAACAACATGGCTATTAACACACATAGATACACACTGTAATGCCTGGAGATGACTACAGACCTTCAATAAATGCCTTTAGGTACCTGCCTAAAGGTTGCATTCATACTAGAAAGGACCTTCCTTGAGTCCCCCAACCCCTTGTTTCCATTGTGACACTCCACATACTGAAAGTCGCCCTGCCCAGGCGACTTGCCAGACAGCAAATTTTTATATCCTTCTCACAGTACAGGAAGACTTCTTTATATCACATTGATATGAGACTGGAGATATTTGAAAGGCAACTGAGCAGAAGTAAGAAAAGTGCTTTATATGCTCTGGAACATTTTTAAATACTACCTGTTGCTATTACTGATGATTCTATATGATAACCACAACAGAACTAAATAATGCCTCTTCAGGGTACCATTCTTTTGAGAAAGGAACTTATCTTTGTTTTCAAAAATGAAGCCAAGGACCAATATTTTCTGAACGTGCACCAAATGCTTCTTGATATGACATTAAGAGTGTTTCTTTTTAAGAGGTCAGTTAACAGTGCAATCCTACTCAGAAGTACCAATGACCTACTTTGTTTAGTGGCTGTACAGTGGCTTGCAGCCTTAGAGACAAATTCACACTCTGAATCAGGAACAGGGTTCACCATCAACTGGGTTACACAGATCTATAGTGCTTCAGCAACAGAAAGGCTAGAAGTTAAGGTTTTGCAGCCTGGTCCTTCCTAGCCAAAACCAGTTGGAGATATTTGGATCAAACTTTGAGGCTTCCTGTTCTTCAGAAGACCTATAGATTTCTGGGGTACCTCTTAATTACTGCTTACTTCTGGTATCTGCCACTGAGTGATTCAATGAAGTACTTCAGGCTACAGGTATGTTTGCATTGATGACAATCCATCAATGCATTTTAAAAACAAAATGTGCACCTGGGGATGCCTGTCTACATGGTTCCTTTCGCTTACATACCCAGTTTCAGATATCTAGATTTCACACAGCAGAGACAGACAGAAAGGCAGACATAATCTCTCTCTCTCTCTCTCTCTCTCTCTCTCTCTAAATGGTACACATGTGCTATTTAAAAGATTATTATATAAGAAATGTTAGCTACTCTCAGGACGTTTCCGCACTGGACTGTTATAGCACTATTATTCCACTTTCAACATCTTATGGAATCCTGGGGTTTGCAGTTTTGGGAAGGACCAGCCGGCTGCTACCAAAACTGCAAACCCCAGGATTCCATAGGATGTTGAAAGTAGAATAACAGTGCTATAACAGTCCAGTGCGGAAACGGCCTCAGTTTGTAATAGATAGATAGATAGATAGATAGATAGATAGACAGACAGACAGACAGACAGACAGACAGATATATCTCCATATCACATACAAACCCACATACACATTCTGTGATAAAATACACTTGGCCCTCCACATTCGCTAGGATTAGGGACATAGGACTCTTGCAAAAGTGAAAAATTCGCAAATAACAAAATTTGTGTGTCTGTGGAAAGGGGGCTGAGACACAGGTGGGAAAGTGGGCATCCAAGGTCTAAACCAGGTCAAGGAAAGGAGATGTTTGGCATGATGGTCCTGAACTTTCTCTCTCCTGCCCATCTCCTTCCTTGGGTGTGTGTGGGGCATGGGTACAGGGTTTGTGGTGCTGAGAATTTGGGCAGAGAGCCATCCTTAGCTGGCCAAGCAGAGACTGGCAGAGGAAGAGGAGGGCCAGAGGTGGATTTCTAAAGGGCTATGAGGCTTGATTGGAGCCACCAAGAGGGAAGGTTCCCCCCAAAAAGAAGCACCTGAGGTGGGAGGGCAAGGGTTGGAGAAACTCGCAAATAATCAAATCTGTGAATGTCAAACCTGCAAATGTAGAGGACTGACTGTAAACATAAAAGTATAAGCTACTTTACTACATATGAAAGTGAACACAAATGAAAAAGAACAGACTCAGTAAATGAATCCCAAGATGGAGTAGTAAAAGAAAGAGACCATAAATCAATGCTTGGCATCTGGGCTTTAGAATGTGTCTATGTGCACACAATATATGTAGAGACAGCTCCTGTGAAGTTACTTTTTTAAAGCAGTTATTGCTGTTAATCATTACTCAATTTTCCTATTACTCATGACAATGCTGATTTCTTTTTTTTGTTACTTTTTGCCTCCCCCTTGTTTAAAAAAAAGTCTAAAATGTAAGAAAATTTCCTAAAATTTGAAAAACAATGCTTCCAAAGAATTATTTTGCTTCCCAGAAGATTAAAGGAGGATACTGATTTGGACTGTCAGAGGCTGCGGATGGTACCTACCTTCCTGCCTACCTGGAAAATGGGACACACACTCGAGATTAACTACAATTAAAGTTCAGAATTGTATGTATTTTTCTACTTATAGGTCATTAGTCAAAAAGCAACAGGTATTTACTGGTTGTGACTAGCATGCTAGACATACTATTCCTATGCTAAATTTTGCTGGCTGGAAATTTCAGTTCATACAGCAAGTGCACTTCTTCTGAACCTATGAATAAATGGGCCATAACATGCTCTTGGTAGTTTTTGTCTCGCGTATTGAAGCACAGGCACAGAGCATACAGACCTATTTCCATGACCTTAGATTACCCTGAGTGGAGCATGCTGATTGAAGATACAAAAAATGGATGCAAGGGTCAGTAATGAAACTAGATCAACCTGGATTTGCCTGTGTTAGGTTACACAGTTCAGGTCCTGAAACTGAAAGTCTGTAAGTTTGTTTTCACATTGTTTAGCCATGAGGATGTGTCAGTGGAGTCCATTTTAGTGGTTTTAATATTTTAATAGTTTCATTTTAATGAAAAAAGAAAAAAGAAAGTGGCCAAACACATACTGTGATCCATCCTGGCTGGGATGAGCAGGCCTACAGCCATGGGAGTGGCAGAAGCAGACACCCACATGGCCCTTTGGCCTCTCCTACGAAAGAAGGGCCAGAGCTGGCATTGATTTCAGTATGCTACATTATCTTTATTGCTGCGTATTTATTAGAGGATGCGCAGCAAATCACATAATTTGGTCAAATTCATCTAAAACTGTTGTGTGTCATTTTCATATAATTCTGCTGAATATTATACCCAGATCACCCCAGATTACTCCAACTCAAATAATTATGACTGTAGGCCTGGGCATAGCTAGAGCTTGGAAAAATTACTTTTTTGGACTGTAACTTCCAAAATCTTCACCACCAGTGTGGCCACTGGGAGATTCTGGAAGCTGTAGTAAAGACAAAACGAAACAAAAATTTAATTTTGCCAAGCTCAGCAGTGCTGGAATGTTGTAAGATTGTTGTTGCCATTCTGCTCTTCCTTGCCTCTACTTAGATCTGTCCTGCTCTCTCTCTTCCCTCAAATGGAGCTTAGCAAGTATAGGGTTAACTGTTGCTCTGTAGCTACGGTATCCGGACCATGTGATCCAGGATACATTTTGATGTCAGTTATTGGTCATACCGAGAAGACAATGCACTTCACACTATATGTTAACCTCTTCACCAAGACATTGGTGAGTTTAAAACAAAGATATTATTTTTCAAAATCTTTTTTTAGCTAGTTAGGATATAGTTTTTCTAATGAATATGTAACTATAAAGTTTATTAGTAAATCTTTTGAGTTAGGAATCTGAAGCTGCATGTCTTGCTTTTGTTTCCAAGTCGGTCTCAGTTCAGGGAAGACAACACAGAAATTGGGACATGCTTTCTCTGCAACTCTGTTAAAAGGAGGCTAATTCCTCACAGCTTTAGCTCTCATAAAAGAGTTCCTCAAGGGCTAACACTCTGAGAACCTCTAACCTCCAACACAACCCAATGGGAATTTCCTGGAAGTAAATATGCACAGAATGGGACTACATGCCCAATGGATTTCAACAGGTGAGACTTTAGAACTGTTGTCCCATTCACATCAGATGAGAATTAATTGTCCTTAATATTGGCCTTAGGTTTTGTTTATGGCAAGAGTCCATAGCCAGGTGGGAGGACACATGGTATGTTGGCCAAAGGGTCCCCATAATTTCTAGTTGACAGATCAAAGATAATAAGAATGGGAAACATCTTCTTGAGGTAGTAGAGGGGAGCTTGGAAGCAGCCAGTGATCATTAATAAACAATTTCACAGTGAGTACTCATTTCTAGAATCTTTCTCTTTGGGACTCTTTCCATCCTTTTAAAAGATGTTGATAGTGATGGAGAAAGCACAAACTTATCTGACAATTGGATTGATGTATCCATTGTACCTAAATGATATCAGCTCAAGACTATGCGAGTCTAACTTGTTCAGGTTAGACCCAGACATTTTCCTGAGAAAGAGGAGAAATTTGTGCACAGTCTCCATCTACAACTCAAAGTACATAGCAACCAAGCCCAACCATGTTATTCTGGCATGAGATATAGAAAAATCCCACAAAAAATCTCTTCCTATCCCTAGTAGTAAAAATACCAGGATAAATATAACAGCATTTTGAAAGGAATTGTACTGGCTGTCAATCTACTTCAGGTCTGAAATAAGTATGCTGGGAATGACATTTCAAACCCTAAATAGCATGGAACCTTTGTTACTGCGGTCCAGGCCTACCTGGAGATAGCACTTGATATCTCTTTGATATCAAACAATTTGGTTTTCCTCTGCCACCCTGCTCCACGTGGTTGTGAGGCCTTCGGACAAGCATGTAAACAAGCACGGCCGATAATTGCTGGACATTCCATTCTCCACCCAGGCAGGCCGGATAAAGCCGGTTCGCCTTCAGGGACCTCTCCAGCAAACACCTCATTGCATATGCACGATGCTAACAAAGGCTCCCTGCCCCGAGCAGACAACCTGACAAAGCTGTACTAAGCGCTTCGTATTTGCATACTGGCTACACTATTGTTAATTCGGCTCTAATTCAATCATGCTAAATCCTGACCTTTCCAAAGCTTTGTCCTGCACCCAAAATGCATTGTTCTCACCGAGCAAGGTATGACCTGCAGTCACAATTCACCCTATAAAAATCCCTGATTCTGAGACCTTCCTCAGATTGCTCCGAACTTCCAGACCACCTTGCTGCCGCTTTGCCTGGCGAGCCTTCCCCTCAGTTCTGAGGGGAACTGAGACTGCTCAACCCCGGATCGCTTGGACCGCTCTGTTGCGCTGAGTTTCTTCATTGCATCCCAACTTCGCTCTCAAGGTCCAGGACTACGAGACAGATGTTGTATCACCCATTTCCTTCTAAAAATCCCTATTTCAAGTCAATCTCTGATTCTTTAGTTAGCTGTGTGACTGTGGTGTCTTTAATATTTGTCTGTACTTAATAAACATCAATTTTATTACTTTAACCCATCTGACTGCTTGACTCACCTGACCCCGTAGACGCTGGGTTGCAAGATCCTGCTGAGTTACCCTGCCTCTCACTAGCTTTAGTGAGTGCTCCAACTAATTTTCCCCAAAGTTGTGTTGTTGCTTGGTTATTTAGGTGTCCCTCCCAGTACCCCTGAAGATCAGGGTAACACTTTGATATTTGAAGGAGTGCCTCTCCAAATATGCACCTGCCTGTGGTTTACGGTTGGCTGAAGGGGCCCTCCTCTGTGTCCCATCAGTTAGGGCAATATGCTGTGGGAGACCATTGGAGAGGGCCTTCTTTGCTGTAGCACCCCAGTTATGGAACAGTCTCTAATTGGAGGCCCGACTGGAACCAACATTGTTGTTGTTCAGGCACCAAGTGAAAACTTAGTTATTCATGGAAGATATGTTTTTTTGGAGGGGGGGCGGTCTAGCTGATTTTGTGAAAATGGCCCTAAAGACATGGTTTTAAATTGTTTAAAGTATTTTAACTCTTTTAATTTGTCTTTTTAACTTGTTAAAGTATTTTTTTAGCCTTTTAAAATAATCATATTTATTCACACTGCTTTAAATTTGTTACCTTGGTTTTATTGTACACCAGCTTGAGATATCTGGGCAGAGGGTGAAAGATAAATATTCAAATAAATAAATAAATGAATGAATGAATGAATGATCACCAGTTTGCTTCCTTCTCATGATGCCCCAAAATTTCCTACTTGAGGCAGTTGCCTGTTTGCCCTGCCTCGAGCCAGGTTTTGCCAGAGAATGAGACTTACATCCCCATATATGCAAACACATGTTTTTTGTGGGTTTTGAAGAAATGTCAGATGAATAAATATTATTCCTTCTTGGGCTTCAACTGAAGAGAAACAGCTGCCATTCAAGCCACAAATAACAACAAACCCAGTTTAATCCAAGTGCATTTTGTCAAGGT
This sequence comes from Ctenosaura bakeri, assembly GCA_948474755.1. Taxonomy (NCBI): domain Eukaryota; kingdom Metazoa; phylum Chordata; class Lepidosauria; order Squamata; family Iguanidae; genus Ctenosaura; species Ctenosaura bakeri. The sequence goes on along the minus strand of CAOLHI010001624.1, from coordinate 324,429 downwards.
AAAATTCAAAATGCGAATTATTCACCATTAGATGAGATGAATGGAGCTACTCTTTCTCCTGTTTGGAAATATATTATGAGGCCTTCCAAATAGTTAGATTATTAGATTTGGAATATGATGAATAAAAGGATGGGTTAGGATAGAAAAACAGCTAAATAATATTGAATATAGATCATGGTTAGGTAATAAATTAAAAAGGGGAAAATTTAAATTGATCAATGGCCCTTTGTGGTCAATGTGGACTACATGGGGAAAATGGGGTAAAGAACTGAAGGTGGCAAATTATAACTAGCATCCAATAGAATATTTAAATAGAGAAGGAGAAAAAGGTATAGGGAAAGTATTAAAGAATATAAAAGGGAAAGGATATAAAATAATGCGTGACTTATGTGACAGTTCAGGGAATCAGATAGAGATAAATAAATTATCCGAGTTGATAGGAAAACAGTACTGACTTCAACTATATGGAATAAACAAAAGTTTACAAAGTATTACAGTTAAAAGAGAAAGCGAATACCCAATAGAGGAAATACTTAAGCTACGAAAAGCAGGAATTAAAGAGATAGGCAGTAAAATTTATAGATTATTATTGAATAACCAATTCAATTTATTAAGAAGTATAATAGGGAAAAGGACATAAAAGTTAATAAAAAAGAAATGCATAAATTCATATAAGAGATAACAAAAAATAAAAATAAGGTAAGGGAACAGTAGTTAAAAGTAATAGGAAGGTGGTATAGGACAGCACTTCAACTAGCATAAATAAATAAAACTTATCCCCAGAATGTTGGCATAACTTTTGGGGAAAATAAATTTATATGCATATGTGGTGGGAGTGCAGTAAACTCCAAAGATTTTGGAAGGAAATAATAAATAAATAAATAAATAAATAATAGAATATTGAGAGGCAATTTAGAATTCAATGAGTTTAACTGTATTCAGCATGTTTAAATATTAAAAACTTAGAATTAAACAAGGATGAGGAATATTTAATAAAACAATTATTAAAGGGGGTACATGTAGCTGTCATTGCATATGGTTGGAAAAAACAAGAAAGATGGAACCTTAGTTAAATGGAAATATTATGTATTAGAATATATGATGTTTGATTATTTGTTTGAAAAAAAGGGGGATCTACATGGCACAACTGAAGAAGGAGTCTTTGTTCAGAAATTGGTTGAGAGCATAAAACAGAGAGAGGGGTAAGAGTCTGTAAATAAGATAATTAAGGTGATATTCCACATGAAAGGTAAATGAGAAAAATATAAATAATTAGACCATTTCCTGGGGTATGGGGCCAGGAGGGAGGGGATAATAATTATAATTATTTAAAAAAGAAGGGGGAAATATTTGTAAATATTATATTATATTATATTATATTATGGAACATATTAATATATTGGGGGATAAACTGATATTGTTGTAATAGTATTGTAACATTACTTTAACATTATGGAAACAGTTGTAACTGCTGAAAATAAAAAAAAAATATTTAAAAATTGGAGCTACACTTGTACTTTGAGTGCTGGATGTCATTACTTGACATGATGAGGATTCCCAGTGGATGCTGACAAAGGACAACAGCAAATTTACCACCATCTCAGTGAAAATCTTTATAAAGTGCATGGCACTTTTCACCATGTACTTCACATTAAGATAGATTCTGGATGCCAAAAGACAGTGGTGCATAGCATCTCCTTTAGCAGTATTTATTTCTAGGAACAGAGAGGAGGTGGAGGGGAAGGCTTGTCTCCTTTGGCTGAAGCATGGCCCTAAAGAGATTGTGTTTTAAGTTCAGCTTAAAAATAAATTGTATTATAAAGTCTATCTATCACTTGACAGCTCCTTGTCACTGATATGATAGCCAGCCACACACACGTAATACAAAGAGATTTGGCAGCTTCTTGTCACACAGGACTGAAGCCCTGTAAGGAGGATTTGGGGTTGCCTGATGGGGGCTGTGCCATTTTTTTTTTACAAACTGCCAGAGAAAGAAGATCTAGCTTAGAGACAGGGAATATGTCACTTGCTAGCAACTTAACTAATATCACAGATAACACATGTGGGCTGTTGCAATAATAAACAAGGTGGTTTGGGAGAAAAGGAAGCTGCCCTCAGCAGTGTGCCAGATCATTGGTCCAGCTAGCTCAGCACTGCTGTAGCCATTTCAGGTAAGGTGGTAGGACTGAGAAAAGCCTCTCCCCCTGACAGATCTTATTGTTCAGGCAGGCTGATACAGAGAATTACAGTCCTTCTTGTTGGTGGTGTACATGTGCCAAACCTCTCAGCTGCCTACATCGCATCCTGATCTGGTCTGTTACATGATACTGAAACTCCAACTGGACCACATCTGGTAGAATGACCCATAAGACAAGGTCCTGAGGTATTTTCCTAGCGTATCTCTTAGTGGTGTAGTGGCTTGAGCTTTGGATTAAGACTCCAGAGATGAGGATTCAAATCTCCACTTAGCAATGGAAACCCACTGGGTGACCTCGAGCAAGTCACATTCTCTCAGTTTCAGAGGAAGGTTAAGGAAAAACCCCTTTAAACAAGTCTTGCCAAGAAAACCCTGTGACAGGTTTGCCTTAGGGTCACCATAAGTCAGAAATGACTTGAAGGCACACAACAACAAACAACAGTCTCCAAAGTATTGTGGATAAACACAAACCATTAGTCAAAGCCATTTGGAAAGATGCCACTTAATTCAGTCTGTGATGTGATAAATACAATACAGAGTTCATTTACACATTACAATGCCCAGTTATTCTATCTCTCTCTCAAATGCATAGTCAGAATGTTTTGCAGTGCTAAAGGGGATGCAGACCAATGATTGAAAGCGTTTCTCATTTGTATAACTTAGACTCCTCAAGGCACTTAGATGAAAGGTAAATAGCATGGACAATTTGTGGACTGTGCAGAGGGTCACCTCAAGTCATGAAGGGTGGCACCACTTGTTTGGTGGACAACATCCCATGGTAAGGATTTGTGGTTTGGGAAGGGGGATGTTCCTGTGAGGAACTCCAGTTCTACATATTAGAGAGTTCCCCAGGCCAGAGACTGTGCACAGGTTCCTTAGAATTCATGAAAAGTAAATCTTTTTTTCAGTCAGTCTTTGCAATGTAGAGCCAAATGTGGGTGGTTGAACAAATAAGTAAGGGTAAGAGTGTACGAAATAGTTTTAATGGCCGTTTTTAAGGGGCTTTCCACTGTGTGTTTTCCCTGTGTAGTTACTTTTAGGATCAGTGTAGAAAGATCCGATTTAGATATGTGGAACTGCAGAAATAACAAAGGGTATCTATTACTTCCTAAGACATGGCCCTGAAATAATCTTGAGATGTGTATTTAAGGCACAATCAACTGATAAAGTCATCACTGCAAGCCCTATTCTTCAGTGCAATTTGTGTAAAAGTTTTAATCCATATCATTTTACTATTTTCCCTAAAGCATGAAACAAAAGTCTGGTCCTAGCTAAGGAACAAATATTTTTAGCTTCTCTGTACTTAAATTACCTGGCATCCACGCATTTTTCTGTGAGATGACATTATTTACAAATTACAATCTGTAATGATGACATATCCTCCAAACACAAATGCTCGGCCTCTGTCTCGGAATTTGGTTAGAAAAACTTTTAATGAAATGTAATGTAGGAAAGTAGAAAAATTAGATTTGTGAGCCAGGAAAGCTATGATTCAGGCTCACATTTGAATCATAGGATGTATCCATAACAAATAATTACAGCACTTCAATACGACCTTAATTGCCATGGCTGCACCTTGTGGAAGTCTAGGATTTGTAGTTTTGTCAAATACTTAGAAATCTCTGCCAGAGAGCAATAATGCTACAGTTTGCTAGAGAATCCAAACAACCTCACCACACAACAAATCTCAGGATTCTGTAGGATGAACCCATGGCTGTCAAAGTGCTATCAAACTGTTACATTTGTCTAGTGTGGATGAAACTGTGATATCTCACAAGTGCCACAGGACAATACTGATTCATCCAAAATACTACTAAGCATGTTATAGTATTAACTTTTATAGATACAATAGATTTCTTAATCTCTAAGTGCCACAGGAGTGTTTGTTAGTTCTCATACAACAGACTTAAGGAAGCAAAAAAATAAATCGCAGAATTAGATACTTCTCTATTTGAAATACAGAGATGAAATATGCTATCCTGCTTGACAGGTTTGTTGTGAGTTAATATATGTGAAACACTTTAATAGTACAGTAGAATCTGTTTGTTGGCTTTGTTATATGCTCAGATCATTTTATGCTTTTATATTGATGGTTTGATGTTCTCATATTGTCAGCTGCTTCAAGACTCCTAGTGACAACAGATGGGGTGTACATATCTTTTACATACATCAGTTATAAAATCATAAATATATTGTTGGAGTTATTTGGTCATAACTGGAACATGGGCCTTATGCATTATGAAAATAAGGAAGCAGACTTCGGGTTGTAAATGGTAGTGCCAGAACAGGCAACAGCAAATTGAAGAAAAGAAATGACAATGGTTACAAGAAATTAATGAAACACTGAAGATAATTGTGCTATTTTGTAAAGATGATGACAGTGGATGACACATCGACACCATATGTGATGAAATGTTTTATGGGCTGTCATTCAAAAGTTGGCTTTAATTTGTGTGTTTTTCTTTTCACGACAATCCTATATGTAATGGTTTAGCAAGATCCAATTAGGCATTAAAAATAAGAAAGATCCAGTGGGTGGAAAAAGCTTTTTTTTAAAGTCAGATAAATACAGCTTGGAAAAATAAGGCACATGGTGGTCTTAGCAAGAATCATAACTGAGCAATGGATTTGGAGACCAGTAGAGGAAGAGTCATCATTTCATCCCATTTAACTAAGATTTTGCTGTCAATGGTGCATTACAGGAAGTGAGGTTAGTTGACCTAGAGGATTAGAAAAATCTGAGCGCACTTGTGCTTTCTTTCAGGTTTTGTTAATTAAAATGACATTTCTTATATTGGACCCTGCTTAGTAGTAAACATTGATAAGAATTCACTGCTCCTGCCAGTATATAACTTTTGGGTATTGGCAGCTTGCCATGGGATGGCATCTCCCCAGTCCCTCACTGTTGGCAGCTAGGGCTGTTGGGAGTTGCAATCAAACAACATCTGGAAAATCACATGTTCTTCATTGCTGCAACACTGTATCAAGGCAGCACCGTGGTTACCTGGATAAGGGAAACAAGTCCAAGTCCATCCCAACTGACAAGAAGCACTACATGAGAAACAGCAGACATCCCAGTTAATGTAACTAATTCTACCATAGACATTTAACCAATGCTGAAAAATATCTCAGCTGTATTCCTCAGAAAAATTGTTTGTTGCCTATTTTCCAGTGCAGTTGGGGCAGTGTACACAGGAAATGCCCCAAGGATAGACAGATCATTCTAATTCTGGCCTGAGCCAGTTGCACATATATATCTTTATATGTCCATTCCATAGTGTTTCTGTATTGCTCACTATGTATTATTTTTTAAGTACACAACAAATTCACATTTAAATACGCAATGAAATGCTTACTCTTGGGCACATTTTTCCTGACACATGCATTTTTGCATGCATTTATCCTGATATATTTTTGGATGTGTTTATAGCTAGAATTAACCTGCTTTGGTTTTTTTTTAACTTGAGATATCTTCTATGTTTTCAGATAAATCACAAACATACCTTTCTTTGTGTCTGTAATGTATCTCATACATAGAATTTATAAGAGCACATCCTCTCCTTCCCCTCTTTATTGCTTTGCCTCATGGTTCAGTTTTATTTAATGCCAATATCCTGTAACAATGGGCCAAATAATTACACATAGAAAAGAGCAGTGAGCCACTGTGCTGATGAATTATGAATACACAACACAACAGCACCCTTTCAATCTATGACCACTATGAACTGGACCATTCTCAACTGTGTCCAGCTCCTATCCAGAATGGTACCTATCCTCCTACAAGGTGTGTTGTTCAGAGGCGGCAAAATGATTTGCTTTTCTAGGCAAGCCGATCTGTGTGGTTTTTTTTTTTTTAAATACAAACTAAACAAAAAATGTAACAGAATCAACTGCAAATTACAACAATAAACAAGTTAAGAAAAAGACAAAAATAAAAATGTAAACACAGAAATGAAAGGAATATTGAATACTTCCCATCGTTCTGTGTTTTCTGATTTATGGTAACTCTACAGCAAACCTATCCTGCGGTTTTCTGGGGCTGAGTGTATGTGATGCACCCAAAGTTACCCAGTGATTTTCCATGGCCAAACAAGGAATCGAACCCTGTCCTCCAGGGTCATCGTCTGATGCTCAAACCCTACACCATGCCCACTCTAAATACTGCCTATTATCTACTAAAGACAAATTAAAAACAGGAAAAATCTTTTTTAAAGGTGCTTCAAGCTTTCCTAAGGAAGACTGAAGAAAAATCTATATAGGAGAAGCTTCTCTAGTTATATAAACCATTCAAAAGCTTCAAGTTAACATATTGTACTCTTTTTTTTCCAAAAAAGCAAATTAGAAGTTCCCAGTTTTTTACAGAAATCACTACTGATTTTTCTCTTGTCAATATAATCAATTTATCCTTTTCAACTAGATCCATCAATTTAATCATCCAGTCCTCTTTTTTGGGGATTTCTGTATTCTTCCTCATTCTTGCATATAATAAGCAGACTGCACTAGTCATATATCATAATAACTTGCTATGATCCTTCTCCAGATGATTTGCTGCTAATCCCAACAATTATAATTATGGTTTCAATTCAACCTTAATTTTCAATATTTTATTTGCCATAGAATTATTTGTTTCCAGGTTTTGTTTTTTGTTTTTTGGCCTTTTCATATGCCTACCACATGTGGTAAAAAGATCCCACTTGTTGTTCCCACTTCCAACATCTATTAGAAATCTCATTGTGCAATTTTTCTGCTGTCAAAAACCAACAAGACATTATTTTGTAAAAGTTCCCTTTAAGATTCTAACACAGTGTAAATTCAATTCCTTTCAACCGCATTTTCTCCCATTGCTCGAACTGAATATTATGACCAACATTGTGTCCACCTATTATACACTCTTTAGTCAATTCTTGTTCCATCTCTAATTTTAATTAAAAAAAAAATACATCTGACCAATCAAATGTTCATCATCTCAGCACAACTGTTTTTCAAATCAGATTTGGTCAATGCAAAATCATACAGGTTTTTGTCCATTTTATATATCTCATTCGTAAGAGAATGATTGGAAACTTAGTTGTTAGTTCTTCAACCCAGCTTGATTCTATAGTGTTCTTGCTCAGTTTCTAGAAGGTCTTGGTAAGTCACCCATTTTTCTTTCATTGTTATCTCTTTCTTACAAAAACTTCTTGAGATGACAGCCACAGGGGCGTCTTTGGACATAGCCTCAATTTATATCTATTCCATATTCTTAGCAGAGCTTTTTTCGTATAATGATTATTAAAGTTCACACTCACTTTAGATTTTTCATTCCACAAATAGCCAAGCCATCCAAATTTCAATTCATACCCTTCTAATTCTAACCTGCTTTTGTTTGCTAGAGTGATACAATCTTTCAACTACACCAGACAACATGCAGAGAAACACAGTTTAAATTTTGGCAATCCCAATCCTCCTCTATCTTTAGCATCTTATAAAAGACTACATTGAATCCATTTTTACCCAAGTTCCTTTGTACCAAGATAGAGAGAGAGAAAATGGTAAAATAAACAAGGAACACTGTAATATAGTGGTTCAAGTTTAGAACAGGACTCAGGAGATGGAGGTTTAGTCGGAATCCTGAGCCGTGAAATTCACTGAGGCCTCCTCCAGATGGGATGAATGTGTTGAGAGTTTGAAGGAGGTTGTGAAATCAGTTGCTTTAGTTCTCTGGTTTAATTTTAAATAATGAATTTCTGTTGTCGCAAGCTACATTCCCAGCACCAGTTCTCACATTTTATTCCCACCCTCAAGTGGGTTTCTTTTTGAGATACATGCTAAATTGTTCACCGCCTCGATCTATATGGAGAGGCGGGATACAAATTAAAAAAAAAAAATGAGAACGAAACAAAACAAAACAACAAAAAATGTATCCTTCCTATCTGCTCCTTTCCTCCTGCTTAAAAGAAAACGAATTTAAAGTTATATAACTATAGTACTTTTATTGTACTTTTATTGTAGTATTGTACTTTTGAAGTAGAAAGAGAATAAAAGAGAGAAGAAGAAATAATCCTTTTATGCCATAGCAAACCATACTTTTTTTTTTAAGTACAGTTTTGGAAGTGTTCTAGTGCAGAGCCAAGAAATTGTTATAAAAAACACTCCCCCAAAAGAATAGAATGAATGGGTGCAGAGTAGGGGGAAAAACCCAGAAAAACCCAAGGAGCTATTTTTGGAGAACTCACTTCTTAAGACCAATCTCCAAAAGTCCTAAGTGACCTTGGGGGCAACCACTCTCTCTCAGCCTGTACTGAGGTTACTGTAGAGGGTTTATGTGAAGACAAATTGGGAAGAGACATTTTGATGTTTCGAGCTCACTGGAGGAAAAAGCAGGATATGAATGTAGTTAATTCATATAAATAAAATTATGTTTGTGTCTCTTCGTTTGTCACCACATCATGTGAAAAAGGATGGATGAATTTTAATCAAATTTGGAGGGTATATTTGGGATGGCCAGCTTAAAATACAGCCTAAGTGGCACACATAAAATTCTCTTGGGGAGCAGAGAACACCCAATTATTTTTAATACATACAAAGCAGTGTTAGGTCACTAATTGTGAGAGAGATGCTCTCTCAAGGGCAGCTGAGACTGATGTGCAATGTAAGGAATGTTTGAATCCCAAACATTTAGGCAGGCATCCTCTAGTGATGTTGAAATTGAATGACCATAAACAATGGTTAATGATTCCCCTGAGCTTGTTGGATGCCAAAGCTAGTAAACAAATGTACCTACCAGTTCCTAAAACAGTGCTTTTGATCACTCTCCTACCATACCAGCATAGTTGGAACTTTACTGTTGCTATCTTTCTTCAGCTGTCATATACTCTCCATATGGTCATAAGCGTGACAACATAGACCATTTCCGCACTGGACTGTTATAGTGCTATTATTCCACTTTCAACATCCTATGAAATCCTGGGGTTTGCAATTTAGGGAGGGGCCTTTGAGGATTCCCCAGGATTCCATAGGATGTTGAAAGTGGAATAATAGCACTATAACAGCCCAGTGCGGAAATGGCCATAGTTATTTTTACAATTCTGCATATAAGTGTTATTTTTAAGAGTATACTTTTCCCATTATTTAAAATATTTCTTTACAAATTAACATACACACATCGAAGAATATTCAGCCTAGAAGTCTGCCGTATTATGAACTTACAAATCTTTGTGACTCACATTTAATTGAAGGCAGATGTTGCAAATAATTCAATAGCTCCAATGTGACAGCTGTTATTCTGGAAGTAACAACAAGACTAGACACTTAGCTCTGGCAGATCAACAGCTCACAAGAAGAATATGATAATTCTCTCTCAAACTCTCTCAATGTCATGTCCCACAATGACCACTATCACTCAAGGGCACAATTATCCTTAAAGCAAGGCCATTTCTCACATGGTGCTAAGACTTTTGAATCTTGCCATAAAGAGGGCTTTCTGACTCCACCTTTGAGGATTTTTACAGGAACAACTTTTAGATGAACAATCAGGATGATTATGTCAGCATCAAATGAAGTCATTCAACTGGTTGCTACTAAGCTATTTCATTTTAGCTGCATTATGCAACTTTATATTAGATTTTCTTTAAAATTCTCACAGACTGCTTTGGTTATCCTTGGACTGAAACAAAGAACAGTCATGCCAATAAACAGTTCCAGAATAAGCTTATGAAGACCATTGAACTCAAACAACCTACATAACATGTTCACAGACTGATACACCAAGCAAATCCAGTGTATATCCCTATGAGAGAATCATAAAATTGTAGAGAAGGAGTTGCAAGGTAATTTACTCTAAACCCCTCCAACTGCAGAAATCCACACCTGAAACATCCCAGGCAGATAGTTATCCAACACCTGTTTAAAAATTTTCACTAAAGGAGAGTCCACCACTTTTGGAGGCAGCCTAACTAACTAGCAAAGTGCTCTGACCAACGGGATGTTAAGATTTTGTTTGAATCTCTTTTCTTGTAACTTGAATCCATTGGTTTAGCAGTGACTTCTTTTTAACTTTGTTGTTGGAGGAAATTGGGAACTTGAGGGGCAAAAAAGGGTCTGGAGGCAACATGCAGCCAATAGAGTGTATTTCTCCTTCCCCTGGTTTAGGCTCAATCCTCTAGAGAGAAGCACAACAAAACAAGCTTCCTCCATCTCTCATGTGACAGCCCTTCAGATATCTAAGACAGTTATCGTATCACCTCTCTCAAATGTCTCTTACTCAAGGTAAACATGCCCGTCTCTCTCAAATGTTCTTCATGGGATTTGGTTTGCAGATCCTTTGCCACTTTTCTTGCCTCCTATGAACATATTTCATGTTGTCAATATCCTTTTAAAACTGTGATCCCAAGAATTCAATACAGAACACTATGTGAGGTCTGATATATATATATATAAAAATAAATATAAAGCATTACTGTCACTTCACTTTATACAGGTGCTATATTTCTGTTAATTCATCATAAAGATCACACAAGATTTCCTTTTTAACTCCTTACCACAGCATAATGCTGCTCATTCATGTTTTGTTTGTGGTCTACTAAGATTCCTAGATCCTTTTTACATGTACTATTGTCAAACATGTTTTTGTGCATCAATTTTTAAAAAAATTGTGTTCCTGGTTATCCTGACCAGACACGAAACCTTACATTTATCCCTGTTGAAATTCACTCTGTTAGTTTTGGCTCTGTTGTGCAATCTGTTAAAGTCATTTTGTATCCTGATTCTGCTATCTGAGGTCTTAACTACCCCTCCCATTTTGGTATCATCTGCAAATTTATAAGCGTTTATTCCAGTCCTTCATCCAAATAATTTATAAAGATAATAAAAAACTGGGCTAGGAAAGAACCATGAAGGGCATTCCAATTATCACTTTTCTTGCATCACATGGAACCACTGGTGAGCCCTCTTTGGGTTTGGTCTATGGAGCAGCTACAAATCCATTCAGAAGTAACATCATCTAGCCAACATTTTACCAGCTTGTCTGCAAGAATATCACAGGGAGCCTTGGTGATATCAAGATAAATAATCTCTACAACATTCCCCTGATATATAAAAGCATATAACTCTGTCAAAAAAGAGAGATAAATTTAGACTGGCATGGCTTGTTTTGCAGAAAAAAAATATGCTGGCTTTTTAGGAATTTTCTAAATGCCCACAGACCAACTGCCTAATGATCTATATTAGAAGATTTTTTAATATCCATGTCAAGTTGACTAGTTAGCAGTTGCCTTGGTCCTTTTTATCCCTTTTTGAAGATGGGCACAAGATTTGCCTGCCTGGTCTACAGGGACAACATCTGTTCTCCAAGCATTGTCAAAAATTAAAGGCAGAAGCTCCAAGCTTCTGCCTGCAAGTCCTGGAAGTACTGTAGGAGCAGTTCATTTTGTTCTGAGGACTTGAATTCATTTAAGATGGCTAGATATTCCCATACAACCCTCTGCCTATCTCTGGGTGCAGCCCTCTTACTGTATCATTTGCTCTATTTTCACCTTATTGAGTGCTCTTTTCCTTTTTGAAAGATGTCGGGGCTAAAGTAGGTGTTGAGCAATTTGCCCTTCTCTCTTTCACTGATTAGCATTCCTCCATCTTCTCCATGTGCAGTGGAACTACTGCTTCCTTGTTTTTTCACTTACTTCAAAAATAGCTGAAAAAACTTTTAAATATTTTTTCTACTTATCTTTTGATTATTTTTAACCTCAGTCTTAGCTTTAGCTTTCCTAATTTTCTCCCTACAAATGCTGTTTATTTGAACTCTTTCTTGGTGACCTACCCCTTCTTCATTTCTTATACATGCCCCTTTTAAATATCAGCTGACCTAAAAATGCACAATACAACCACCTGAGTTTTGTTAGATTCCTCACACTTTCTTTTTTTGTTAAAATTGTTGGTAGTTCTGCCATAATTATCTCACTTATTAAAAACTCCTGTTGTTGTTGTTGGTAGTGGTGGTGGTGGTGATTTTTTTTAACAATTCTGAACAGAGAATTTCACCCTCTATTCCAGTAATCTTACTGAAGCTGGTTTTCTCAACGGGTGAAGTATGTTTATCTTTTCTCTTCATCTATATCACAAGAAGACATGAGCATTCTCTGCCAGAGCTCCCAGGTCTCCTGCCTTAGTGACTGGTTCTTACTATCTCTGTTTCACCATAAAACACATGGTAGATTTTATGCAACACAACTGAGGTTTCTATGCTCAGTGTAGATCTTGGAAGAGGCCTTCAGTGGTTGTTGGACTGCAGCTTCCATGGTCTCTAGCCAGACAGTGGTGGCTGCTGACTTCAACATGAGGCAGTTAATCAATTCCATGTTTTAGTCTGCACTTTAAAGGAACTCTCCAAAATACAAACCTATTTGGGAGTAGGCGTCATCATTTAGAATAGCTCCTTTTATTGAACCCAAAGTGGATTCACTAGCCCACTGACATGGAAGTCACCATACATCGCTGAAGCCAATGTAACCCAAGGTGAGAGATAATGAAAGTTGCAGTCCAAAGACACTTAGAAGGCTGGATGCTGTCCATCCTTGGTGTACCTTACAGGTAATGAGAGATTTCACTAGATTACCATGTGTTGCTTTAATAAAATTTGCAGATAAAAAGAAACTGCCAAACGAAATGGTTTGATTCCCCCCCCCTAAAGTGAATGTTTTTGTTTTAGGAATTCCCAAGTGTACAGTCTTCAAATAAAGGCCCAAGTTCTCTTTTACTCCTGACTAGAGTTAGACCCATTGAATCCATTAGATTTATCTATCTATTGACTCAACAACTGGTTGAATGGATCTATCCCAGGCCATTTCTGCACTACATTGTTATAGTGCTATTATTCCATTTTCAACATCCTGTGGAATCCTGGGGTTTGCAGTTTAGGGAGGGGTGTTTTGAATTCTCAGCCAGAGAGCTCCTAGGCCTCAGTAAACTACAAACCCCAGAATTCCATAGGGTGTTGAAAGTGGAATAATAGCAGTATAACAGTATAATGCGGAAACGGGCCCAGTCAGGACTAATCAACAGGCTACCATCCAAAGTATGACTTTATAAAAGTGCTGTTCTACAGTTACTTTCCCCTTCTTTCCCTACAAATGTACAGAAAAACAAACAACAACAACAAAAACCTTTTTCTTCTTCTGTCTGCCAGTACCTTCTTGAAAGCACCCTTCTTGGAGAAATACTTTAGCAGAGGTGAAATTTCATTACAAAACATAGTAGGAAAGAAGTACAACACTGGACCTGCTGCCTCCCATGACTGCCTTCAGATTCACAAAACCCGAGTCTGGCATGATTAGGCACAGCTTGGAGAAGTTAGTTTTTTGAACCCCAACTCCAAGAATCCCCCAAACAGTATGGCCAATGGCCATAGATCCTAGAGGATTCTGGGAGTTGTAGTCTCAAAAGATAACTTCTCCAGTCTAATTTAGTGTCTCAAGCTTTGGCTCTTGCTTACTCATTCCCCACTGCAACAACCGACTTACAAGCATTTTTGTCTGTCTTGTGGTGGAATCTTATACATATCTACTCAGACATCATTCCCATTCCATACAATCTGCTTCTCCCCTGTCCTACTGAAAATAGACATGCCAAACCCAGCACAGACACTTCACATGACACCAAAATACCTATTTTCATCCATAGTGCATGCCTTTCAAGTCACATAGTGGATGCTCTCTCTATGAATTTCAAATTGTATTCCCCCTTGCTGGAAATCTATAGAGAAAAATGTACTTATTATTTTAGGAATGCAACCACAGTATTTAAACACAACTAAAAAAATATCAACTGATGCCAGAGTAACAGCAGGTATATAATTATCCAGGACTTAAGTGTCATTTACGTGGCAAAGCCAAAGAACAACATGAAACCACACTTCAACCTATTAATGGTATACTCACTAGTAGTGATTTCTCATGTTCCTTTCCGCTTGGAGAATATGTAAGCATGGCTTCTACCAGAGAGGAGAAGAGACTGTTTATCCAGGGTGGGAAGTTTCTTGCTCTCTCTTAGGTAAAGAAAATCCAGGCACTACCGTAAGGGTAAACACAGAGTAAGCCCAAGTAACCATGTTGGCTAACAGGGTCTGGGCATTATAGTATCCCCCCAAGTTACTTTTCCAGACTGTGGAAATATGCAACAATCCTGGCATCATGTGCCTTCTGGAGCTTTCTGGGAGCATAAAGAAAGATGAAGGAGCCTCTGCAGCTTGCTGGCTGGAAGAACTGGGAGCCATTATCCTGGATCCCGCAGCTGCCTGGGGGCTTGTGGGAAATATGGTCCAAAACAGCTGTGAGGAAACTAAAGATTCATTGCTCAAATGCCTTCATTAAGAAGAGATTTGTCAACCAGTTTTAAATCCCACTGAACCCAACGGCAATAACAGGAATAATCAAGATGCAACTACCTTGTAAAATTGCATCCATTCTTTCCCATGGAAAATGTTTGTATCACTGACCAGTGAGACATAAGCCCTCTCCAGATGTTATCCATGTATACAACGTACACATCAATAACTAGAAGAGGTACCACACTGACACCTCCCCTCAAGTCGGACACCTTCCTGGCTCCGCCTCCAACATCTTCCTGTAGGTGCCCCAAGTCATAAAGGGGTCAGGTTATCTACTGTACACTCAAGTAGCTGCCCATGCACAGACTCCCCCTTCTAGACATCCATGTTCATCATTCCTTCTGGCTTCCAGTCACAAAACTGGAAACTTTGGACATGGATGGAGATAATGAGAAATAGAAGAATCTGCTTAGGATTTCCTTCCCTCCTCCCCCAACAGAATGATGACTGACACAGTTTTCATTTGTATCAAGCTGATTTATGGTGTAACAAAATTCTTGCAATATGGTATGGAGAGAAAGCAGTGACTACAGTTTCACCAGTTTGATTAGAACACCTAATTACAGTTTATGCTGAGTAGGAGACTTGTGTAGGACAAAACTCCATAAATAATGCACAAAATCTCTACTTTTCCCCTTCCTCAAAGTAAACTTAATGGAATATATGACTTTTGTATCTGATGAAGTCAAGTATAGTCCACAAAAGCTTGTGCTGAACTAAATCAGTCAGTCTTAAAAGTGCCACAAGACTCTTCTTTTCTTTCCTTCTCCTTGGTATTGAAACAGCTTAAGTTGGCTATCTAAAACTGCTACTCATGGCTTTTAAAGGTGGTTTTGAAAATATCCCTCAAACTGCTATCCTCAACCAATCACATTTATACCCTGCTTTTCCTCCAGTGAGCTCAAGGTGGTTCATATACCTCTCCTTCCCCACACTTTAAATTCCCAACAACCCTGTGAAGTACGCAAGGCTGAGAGAAACTGGCCTGATTTCAAGTCACACGGTGAGCTTCATGGCTCAGTGGTGGATCTGACTCTGGATCTCCCAGGTCTCAGCCTCAAATTTTGACCTGCACTACACTGGTATTTTTAGATGATTTGGAAATATTTGAAAACACTCCAGCAACAAGTTGTAAGAATGCCATTTCTAGTCATCTCGTCAAATGCAGCTTCAAGCTTATAGTTGCTAACATTACGAACTCTTAATCGTGGATCTAAGAGATCTGCAACAATATGAATCACCTGTAACAAATGAAGAAAAATATTTCACTTTTGAGATGCTTGCAAAAAACCAAAGAAAACCCTCTTATGAATTTTATAGGGAGAAAATTCATAAGAGTTTTCTTCAGGTTTTTTTTTTGCCAACTTCGATTTAAAAAAAAACAGTACTTGGAAGAACATTCCATCTGTTTCCTCAGGTCAAGAGCTATACATGGAGGCTCCTTCTGGTTTCTTGTTGCTAATATCTATTGACCTACATTCCAGGAACTTGTTTAATCCTCTTTTCAAAGATGCTCTTGAAAGATACGTGAATGCCCCAGATTCAGAGAGTTTGTAGCCTTGAGATCTGTTTGAACTGAAGCATGTTTGATAGGCTGAGGATCCTATTTCTAGAAATTGCAGATCTGATTACCCATAAAAATTATTTCTTATATGCTTAATTTGTCTCTTTATACTGACGAATTACCATTCATTTGGATATAAGGTTGAGTCAGTCTAGTGAGTAGAGAAAACTGTAAGGCTAATTTTGATAATTACCAACTCCTCTGTTCTTCAGCCTTGTTCAAATTATTTGGAAAATGTCCACGCTGGTGGGTTTTGCCTTGTAGCTTATTAACCCCATTTCAGACACGTTTTGGTCTGCTCATTTCATTATCCATATTCCTGTCAAGGCAATTTACAATACTTATAAAACTATGAATTGTTAGACATATAATAGATTTCTACTCCATTGTTATTACCACTAGCCTGGCCTGAGCCACTGTGGCTTGGCAAATCACAGATTAGCACTGCTGTGTATGCATTCAGTGGCTGAATACGTTTGACAATAGTTCTATTCACTTGAGCGAACATTTTAAAATTCATGGAGAACAGAGGTGCCTGAGGAGATCATAACCGATACTGTATACTTTTTTTTTTTTTTAACATGGAGACAGAGCCAAGATTCTATTAACCAAGCCATTCAATTTTAGTATTTTAAAAAATGCACCTCTTTCTCTCTCACACACACATACACTCATGTACGTACACACACTCTCCACGAAAGCCGTCATCAGACTGTTTCTCATATGCTTTTCAAAGGAATAAAACTTTCATTTTGTTGCCATACCAACCTTCACTTCCAATGCTGTTGTCTGGATGCTCCTCACTCCAATTCTAATTTGCCTAAGAGGATGGGAAACTTTACAAGAAAACTAAAAAAAAATTCATACAGAAGTGATATTTTTGAACCTACAGAATTTCTGAGTTGTTCTCCCAACAAACATAGAACTAAATATTGAAAATACAACATTTTGAACTGAGTTCTTGTATAAGATTATGACACAGTTCACACATTTATGAAGATCAGAATCTCTTGGCAGTAACCACGCCTCTGGTGTAACTTTCTTAGTTTTTTTCTTTCTTATTATTTCTGAATAATGATTGTCCTCCCTCTAACCCTTTTTGAACTCCATAGTGGAGAGCAATAGAAACAGCTGGCTGATGAAGGTAGTAAACAGAGACAAGACTTCAGCAGGCTGCCTAAAAGCATGGCTAGCCTGGCAATGGAATAAAGTGAGGTTACCCACTGCTGACATCAATCCATTGCCCTGCATCATAGACTCTGTGACATCGGGGATACATCCAATCAGAAATACGCAGCAAAGATCTGTGTCAGGACTGCCTGAGGACACTTATACAGGACAGAGAGTCTTGCTGCCCTAGTGTTGATCTTCTTGGGAGCTGAAGGGAAGAGCAAGGCAAAGCTCGGGCTGCCATCTTTGTTTTTCATTGATTCATTGATTTTTTTTTCCTCGTTGAGGATTTAAACAGTCAAAGTGAAGGAGTGTTGATCAAGAGTACTGTTTTAGGTAGGTGTGGGTACAGTGCAGCCTGTGGACCACATGCAGCCATCAGGCCCATCTGTGCTGCCCTTGAAGCTTCTTGTCCCTCCACCCCCTGCAACAAACAGCCTCTTCTGAGCTTGGGCAGTACTGCTATAATCAAATGTAGTTTGGTGCAAGCCTTTAGTGGCAAGCCATGGCACCACAAATGTTCCTGCTTTCTCTCTTGAGTTTCCCTATCTGTCTGTGTTCTCTCCATTTGTCTTACTACTGCCTTGCTTTCTCCTCCTCCTGCTTTCTCCCTCTTCCCACACCATTCGTCTTTCTCTCTCCCATTTCCAGTTTATGTGTCTGTATCCTCTCCATTTATCCTTTCATCCCCCTTGCTCTATCTTTTTCTTGCTTTCTTCCACACTGTGAGGACTGGACAGATCCAGGGTCAAATTTTATTCCTTGTGGGTTTCGTCTTTTCTTTCTCCTTAAGTGAACAAAGGGACATAGGACGGGAGAGAAATGGCCTTCTGTTATCTGGTTTCCTGTCTTAGACTGAACTCTTGACAAGCAATGAGGATGATGGCAGAACACCAATGACCACAAGCAAAATCTCCTCATTGGTTAGAGCATTAGGCAGATATCCTTTGGAAGCTTTTATAGAGGAAGATCATGTGAGCTTCTCTGATCTATTGTTACTGACATACTACTGTATTCTTGTGCAGATCTCCTGTGCTTCACTTGTGCAATTGTATACCTACTTGTTGTTCATGATGGCTATGATGGTGGAGAACAATCAAACATTGTTGGCCACTGGGCAAGCTAAGCGCAGGATTCTAGGAGTCCAAAAGGTAAATTTTCCACTCTTTTTGTAACCCCTTGCGTGCCATATATGCAGTGTGCATGTGTGTGCCTGCAAGCCACCTGTTAACTTCCGTCAACCCCAAGGATTTCAAAGGGTTTTCTTGGGCAAGGAATACTCAGAGGTAGTGGTTCTGTTTGTTTGTTTGCCAGTTTCTTCCTCTGAAATATGGGCTACAGCACCTGGTATTCATTGGCAGTTTCCCATCCAAATATTAACTAGGGTTGACCCTCCTTAGCTTTCAAAGTCAGATGGGATCTGGAGCCTTTAGGGTATCTAGGCCGTTCTCCATGTCATATACTACAGTAAAAAAGTGGCTTCCTTGCCGGTCGGGTCTTATTAGATTTTGTCACTCCATCCTTGGTACTGTTCTATTCTGTCTCATCGTTCTTAGAAGACTTGATTTATGTTCTCAGTTTTTGCCTGTTAGAAGCTTAAAGCAGCTGGTCTGTTTGATGTGAGTTTCTCTGGTGTTGACTTCTCTGTTCTGAGCTATATGCAGTATCGGGCGGGGGAGAGGACTGTGGCCCTTTCCACATGGTGTAGTTACTGTGTTACCCTGATTTCTGGGGTCCCGTGAGGGACACCTCAGTGTGCTCCAATTATTGGGGAATGGGAATTAGCAAGAGCACAAGCTAAGCAATGCAAGAGGCAGGGCAACCTAGTGAGATCTTGGACCCAAAGTTTACAGGGTCAGACCGAGTCAATAATCAAGCAGAAGTAAATAACAATTGTTTTTCTTTATTTTGAAACACAGTCAAAACATATGTGTGCAAACACTCACACAGACCTAATGAAAGAAAGGTAGGAGTTGGATAGAGGGTTTTTGAGAGGGATTTTTCAGGGGAAATACTACACCTGATCCTGAAGCCTGGTTTATCAGAAGAAAAGTCAGTTGTATTGGAGATCGGGCTGGAGACAAAGCCTCCAAAAGGTTAGTATTTTGCAAGATTGAGTTATGACAGTATTGTCAATAGAGCAGACAGTATGCAAATGTGGAGTGCTCGACAGTTGGATGTTCGGCTTGTCAAGCTGCCTGCTCAGGGCATAATACATAATGTGATCTTAAAAGGGTACTTGCCTGGAGGTCTCCTGAAGCTGCAGTCCGGCAATTACTGGCCTGCCTGGATTTGTTTTGAATAGTTCAGCTATTTTTGGCTGTGTCCGTGTGCGTGCATGTCCAGGGGCCTCGCAAGCACATGGAGTGGAATGGGTAGTGAAGGCCAAATTCTTGATATCAAATTATATCTAATAAACCACAAGTCCAGACTAGAAACTATAGTAACAACTGCATAGCTGCGACAGCTCCAGGAGACGTGCATCCGCACAACATCGTTGCTATTAAGTGGACGTGAAGTTGCTGGTGCACCTTTGCATGTTGCTAAAGTGTTGTATTTGAGCAATGGAAAAAATGCGTTTTCACTCCCTCAGACCACTTCTACTACATTTCTACAACTACATGCAGAACCATTGAAGCACTTTCTTGCAGGAATGGGCGGATTGAGGGTGTGCCCGGCTTGTCCCTCCGTCACTTCCAATCCTGATTTGTCCCTGCCCACCAAAGCAGAGATTGTCGCCATTTTTCTTCCATGTGAGAAATGATGGAGGAGAAGAAGAGCAGGGAGAAAGTTTTTCCTAATAAATCAATCCTTGCGGAACTTAGGAACCCTCTTCTCACTGGGAGAGGGGTGGGCTGGGGGACGGTCACTTCAGGCATTCTGGCTGCTCACACAGATGTTGGAAGTTTCATTCCTTCCCCGAGTAAACATTTCCAAGTCTCATAGGAGCTGTGGTCGCTCAGAACCCCCCCAAACACGCCGCTCCCTTCCCCTCCCCCTCCCCCCACCCATACCCCCCCTGAAAACCGCCAAACATGCCCCACTGCAAAAAGGACCACCCTACAATCCACTCTGCCAGCCTTATGGGACCTGCAGTTGCTTAAATCCTCCCTCAAAAACATCCAACACCCTCCCTTGGCCAACAAAACCCCCCCTCCCACCCTGCCAAACATACCCCACCACAAGAAGGATCACCTTGTTATGTGCCCTGCCAGCCTCATGGAACCTGCAGTCACTCAAATCCCCCCCAAAAAATATTCCACTGCCCTCCCTTGACCAATAGAACCCCCCTCCCAGCCTGCCAAATATGCCCAGTTGCAAAAAGGACTACCTCGCTATGCATTCTGCCAGCCTCATGGGACTTGCAGTTGCTCAATCCCTCCCACCAAAAAAAAGTCCACTAACCTCCCCTCACCCACCCATGCCTCCCTGGAAACTGCCCAACATGTCCCATTGCAGAAAGTCCCCCCTGATATGCACTCTGCTAGCCTCATGGGACCTGCAGTCCCTCAAAATCGTCCTGAAAACATCAACTAACCCCCTCGACCTACACATTTCCCCACTGGAAACTGCCCATCTTGCCCTGCTGCACAAAGCCCCTCCCCCACTATGCACTCTGCAAGCCTCATGGGACATGCAGTCACTCCGACCTGCCTCAAAACCTCCACTGACCTCCCCTCCCCCACCCCTCTCCTCCTTACAGACCAGCCAAGATGCCCCTCCACATGAAGGCCCTCCCTGCTATGCACTCTGCAAGCCTCATGGAACCTGCAGTCACTTCAAAATGCAAATTCTTTGTGTCTTTTCCATCTTTTTAGGTACTTGGTTGCACCTCCTTCCATCTGACTGGGGACTTCATAGATTCTACAGTATACTCTGAAAGCATCCTCCCCAACAACAGAAAGCATCATGTATACTGCAGTTGAGCAGACTGTCCATCTGGCACACAGGCATGATGGGAGCTGCAGGCCTTCCTACCTCAGGAAACACTCTACGAGCCTAATGGGACCTGCAGTTGCTCCAGCAGTCCCTGGACACAGCTGAAAACTGTTCAGTTTGACTTCAGACCATATCTACTCAAGATATTAGTGGTCCAAAGTTAAAAACTTAAAGCCATCATGAGAGTTGGCTAATACATGTAATGCTTGGGGTTATTCATGTTCTCCTTTTGTGTTTGTTGCTTCCCAATAAAAGCTGATCTTTACTCTTTCCCTGTGGCTTCTTCTCCCTTTCAGTAGAGGGGGTGGGCCAGCTGATGGGGCATTTCTTATGTAGTAGCAAAGGTACCGTGCAAACACAGTTACTGTGAAAAAACAGCATCTTTATTAGCTGTTAACGTCATGCTGGTGACAGTAGCCATGGCAGGGGTAGACATCCTCCACTCCCCGGGCACCCACAGACTGCCCTCCCCGTGTACTTGGCCCTCCCATGTGGCCCTGAGATGCCCTCAGAGTGGGCAGGGCAGCCAGCTCAGGTCCTCAGAGGGCACTGTGTGGGAACTGGAGATCCTACCTTGATGCCCAGGAAGTGTTTTACAAGCCCAGGAGTGAGCACTGTAGAGTCCATGCTGCTGGTGACAGTAGCCATCGCAGGGGCAGACATCCTCCACTCCCCAGACACCCACAGATCGCAAAATGCTGTCCTGCTGTCACATTTCAAATGGGGCCGGAGGTTCTATGACGTTGTTTCTACATAGAGATGTTCCCATGCAGAAACGTCATCTGGTAAAGTTTAAAAAAAAAATTGAAGTGTCCAATCAAAGGTGCAGGGGAGGGGTAAAGGCGAAGCAGGGGAGTGGTCATGGACACTGTAGTGTGGAAGGAGAATGTGATCTTCTCCACCTCAAGTGGAGGAGCATGCTGAACACAACATCGCAGAAATGCAGTCATAAACTACACTCTTGCGACACCACGAGGCGTTTCTGCCCTCTCGTGTGGAAGGGGCCAAAGTCTTAGACATTTACAGTAGCACCATCTGTTTAACTCATGAAAAAGAGTGGTTCCTTCAGTGTTTCTATAACCTAGATCATCTTTTTCATCATTTATTATTAGCATGGTCATGTGTGTTATTTTATAGAGGAGAGTCCTCTGTTTGAAGGTCTTTGCACTCTGAGTCAAGCCTGAAGACCATGGACTCTTTAAGAAGCAAGAGCAGGGGCCTGAAAGTAGCCAGCAGCAAGAGGGAATAACTAAACAACATGCTGACTGCCCGGTTAGTCTTCTGCACTGTGATGAAATGTATTTTGTTTCTTTTTAAAATGACAAGAGTGGTTTCTAAAAATGCATTTCTATGTCTAAATTAGCACATGCAAATGTTATGCAAATCTTTCTCTTGTATCATGTCTAGCTTCCCCCATTTATGTGTCTCACATTACATGTTCTTATGATAAGCACTGTGCAGCTTCAGACTTTCCTTTCATCTCTGAACATATCAGTAGCCAAATGTCTTTCAGCTTGAGTCCAGTTGTGTCATCAGCCACAACACTACTCAGATTGTCTCATCATAGGCTTCTAACAGTAAAACACATTCAAAAGGGGTTTAACATGCCTCCTTCTGCCCAGTACTAACAAGTGTTAACTATGGTGCCACTGCTGTTGTCTCTGAGACATCCTCCGTCAGTGTCACCTGCTGCTACAGGTGCTGCCCAGTAGTTGTTATAGCACATTTAGTCTGGCTCCTCAGCAAAAACTTGTCTGATGTGCAAGATCCTAGTAGCAACTCTGCTGCCATCAGCATAGCCTCTTGCCTCACAGGAGCATGCAATCCCACCGCCATGGAAAAGCAGTGCCATTGGTGAGTTCATCTTATTCCATCACCATTTTATTTTGTTTACTGGTAGTTATTTAAAATATATTTAGCACTCTCAGCTTAAAGGAAAACTCTCCTAAGGCAATTTTGTTGAAACAAAATAAAATATCACATTTCAATAAAATGCAATAATTTAAAAAAGCAATCCTAAAACACATCCACTGAATAGGAACACCAAATCAACTGAAAGCAATTTAAATAGCTTCAAATCCTAATTGTCTAACTAACTGGAACACTGAAGTACTATCTTAGAATATTTCTGCACTACATTGTTATAGTGCTATTATTCCACTTTCAAAATTCTATGGAACCCTGGAGTTTGCAGTTTAGGGAGGGGCATTTAGAATTCTCAGCCAAAATGCTCTTTGGTCTCTCCAAACAACAAACCCCAGAATTCCACAGGATGTTGAAAGTGGAATAATAGCACTATAACAGTGTAGTGTGGCAATGGCCTCAGCTAAAAATGACCTGAAAGAAGTTAATTTTCAGAATGTGCTTAATACGTTTTTGGGAGGGAGTTCCATACATGTGGGGCTTTTGATTTCTTCTGATAATACAAGGTGTTCTAAGTGACAAATCCACACACCCATCTGAAGATAAAACACCTTGGCCAATTTGAACCTAGATGGCTTCCACAAAACTGTTTAATGGTGCAAGAGCCCTGTTCTCACTGAAAGAGTCTTGAAGCTTATGTGTGATTGCCATGGAAAGCAAGGACAAATTCAACAATTCAAGTGGGAGTAGTAGTGTGCCTTGAAGGAAACCCAAGCAAAACATTCTCCATTCTCTCTCTCTCTCTCTCTGGGTGCAGTGATCTAGAGACCTGAGCCTTTTGCACCTACATGTGTAATGTCACCTGTTTTCTCTTTTTTACTTCAACTGCTTTGAGTGTACAGTAGTTGATGACTGGCAGCTGAATGGCATAAATGAACTCCATTTAAAATTATTGCAAAGTCCACAGTGAGGCAATTCCTTTATTAGGACCAATAAATAACAAAATAGTGCCTAAGGTTTCTTCCTATAGTAGTTTGTGACATTTGGGTTGCTCCTAATGAAGATATCACTTGGCTGTGGATTTGGATTTGAAAGGGTCCTTTCCATTCTGATACTGAAATTTTATCCATAGCAATTTCTCATTCGTATGTTGAAAATGCCGTCTGAAAAAAAAAAAAACTTCTTTTTTCTCCACATATAACATTCTCAATTCCTTTCCATTTGCCACGTTGTGTGGATCTATGGGGAACTGTAGGCCAAAAAAGTAACTTTTTCCAAGTTCTGTCTCTCACACATGTGCAATATTTGTGTAAACCAATCTATACTGAGCCTTCTACTATCTAACCTAGTTCTGCACAGACATTTTAGGCAGAATAAGGTGGCTACCTCAGACAGCAGCTGATTCCAGGTCACCTGAAAGGACAGCAAAACAATAGTTATTTAATATATAATGGAAAGAGATGCTTTCTTGTGTGAGTTTCTGACTGGAGTGCCAAAATGACATGACCGGCTTTGGGTATTACTCACCTTGACTTGAGGGGACACTATTTATTATTCTGCCTCAAGCAGCAAAATGTCTATTATAGGTTACTTATTTTTATAGGTACAGTCTTTTGCAACATAGAAACATACTAGAGTTCTGAAATGTTACCTTTTTGACTATTACCACCAACCAGTGTGGCTACTTTACTAAGCTCTAGAACAGTGGTTCTCAACCTTCCTAATGCCGTGACCCCTTAATACAGTTCCTCATGTTGTGGTGACCCCCAACCATAAAATCATTTTCGTTATTTATTTATTTATTAGTTAGTTAGTTAATTAGTTAGTTATTTCCAACATCAAATAGATTGGAAACACTGCCCTAAATCACTGCTCTGGATAGACTTCTAATGCCTAAAAACTGGTAACCCTCCCCCCTTTTTTTAAGCACAGAGAGCGTCCATCAATGCCAGAATTAAGGCAGTAGTTCTAGTTCTGAATGTTGGGTTTCCACAGTTCAAAAAGCCAGTCACTCCCAAAGGCAATGCCAAAACAGACCACATTTTACACGAGGCGCAGGGAGGAAAGGACAGGGAGAGAGGAAAGATGGCGGTGGCATAAGAAGATGCGTTTTGTTTCACTCCCTCTGTTCCTCCCTCTCTTAAAGGGAGTGTGGACGCTGAACATACAAAAAGCAAGGAATGCAAGACAGTCAGGGCGAAGAACACAACACATGCGTGTGGCAAGCGCCAAGGGTCCACGCACAACAAAAGCTAGAGGAGAAAGTCATCCTGGCTATTTCTGCACTAGACTGTTATAGCGCTATAATTCCACTTTCACCATCCTATGGAATCCTGGGGTTTGCAGTTTGAACTGGAACTGGAATGTGGAAATGGCCAAAGTCCACAGGGCGGATCAGAGCAGCGCTTTCAGGTCAAAAAACAAAAAAAAAAACAAAAACAAAAAAACAACCAAGGAGCCTCGGGGGCTCCTGCTACACAAACCGAAGCCCTTGGCTGATGACCCCTGCTCGTTTCCTGACCGAGTTCTCGGTCTCGGAGGGACCAATCTCCCCTGTCGGATGGCAGATCCGCCGTAGGAAAGTTTCCCTCTTTGCCTGCCGGACCAAAGGTGACAGCCACACCAACAACTCCCACGGAGCGGCGTGCCCAGAACGAATGGGCGACCGGGCGATTGCCTCTGCTGCAGCCCCGTCACTTTGGGAAGCAAGTGGAGCCCAGCTGCTCGCTCGCCCCAGCAAGCAACTCTGTTCGCCGGCATGAATGAGCGTGAGGCGAAGAGGGTGAGGGGACGGGGTCCCAGACGTCCTGCTGCAGTGCCATAAACCCTGAATGGGAAGCCCTCTGTGTGTGCGTGTGTGTGTGTGTGTGTGATGCGGGCGCGAGCGTCCAAGCAGCGCCCGGCTGCTCACTTGCCCTGGCAAGCAACTCTGACTCTGCAAGCTGGCATGAACAGGAAAGGAACACTGAAGGGGAAGCCCTCCATGTGTGTGTCTGTGTGTCTGTGTGTGTGTGGTGCAGGCATGAGCGTCCAAGCAGCGCCTGGCTGCTCACTCGC
Organism: Ctenosaura bakeri; assembly: GCA_948474755.1. NCBI lineage: Eukaryota > Metazoa > Chordata > Lepidosauria > Squamata > Iguanidae > Ctenosaura > Ctenosaura bakeri. Next base: position 298,281 of record CAOLHI010001624.1, on the reverse strand, counting down.
CCTGGCAAGCAACTCTGACTCTGCAAACCGGCATGAAGGGGAAAGGAACACTGAAGGGGAAGCCCTCCAGTGTGTGTGTGTGTGTGTGTGGTGCAGGCGTGAGCGTCCAAGCAGCGCCTGGCTGCGCCCGACTGCACGCCTCCTTTCCCCTCCCACCAGCGCGGGGTCTCCTCTCCTCACCTCCGCCTTAACGCTCTGGCTCCAGCTCTCTCTTCCCGGTGTCCTCACCTCCACCTTAACATTCAGGCTCCAGCTCTCTCCTCCCGCTCTCCGCACCTCTGGCTCCATCTCAGGCTCCTCTAGTGCTTTCCCACCAGGCAGGGAAAGACAGGGAAATGCCCAGCATGCCTCCTCTCCCCTTCTCCCAGCGCAGGGGTCTCAGAAGCACTGCTCCCATTGGCTGTGAGGCCACCTTCTTTTAAAGGGGGGCAGGATTGAGGAGCGGCGACCCCTGTGAAATGGTCGTTCGACCCCCAAAGGGGTTCCGACCCCCAGGTTGAGAACCACTGCTCTAGAATATGCCTGGAGCCAACATGGTGTAGTGGTTTGAGCACTGGGGTATGATACAAGATTGATTGATTGATGGATGGATGGATCAGCTGGGATTCAGATCATAAAGAAACCAAATTCTGGTTGAAAGGTAAACTTCCTTTCCTTATCTTATATCAGTATAGATAACAAATCAAGAGCCAGTGTGGTATAGTCGTTTTGAGTGTTGGACACTGACCTTGGGTTGGATTTCCTGCTTGGCCAATGAAACCCACTGGGTGACCTTGGATGTGTCATACACTCTCAGCACCAGAAAGCCCTGTGACAAGTTCACCTTAGGGTCACCAATGACTTGAGGCACACATAACAAATGTATGCCTATTCAACCCCTCTGTTTATGTCCAACATTTCTGGGAATCATTGATTCTTTGAAAAGGGTAAGTGAAACTTATGAACAAACCAGACAACCAGATCCAGAGATCTTTCCCACACATAAATCCATGGTTGCCAAAAAGCATTCTCTTTATGATAAATCCTATGAAAAATCCACTTAACGTAAGTTGCAAGTAACATGTAAATCCAATTGCCTTAATTATTTCAGTTTGCACTTAGTAATGTGACTTAGTAAAGGTAACTAATGCTTTCCCCTCTATCATCTCCTTTTCTTTGTATGTCCAGTCTTATTTACATTGTAAGCCTGAAGGCAGGGAATTGTGGAATTGACAATTTGTAAGCTGCCTGGGGAGGTTTGTTGGTTTGTTTTTTTCCTGAAAGGCAGGATACAAATATTCAAAATAAAATAAATTTTGCTGAGTGTTGTTGCGTATGTGTTGACACGTTCCATTCTTTTCGCGAGATGTTTGTAGTGACTTCTTGTATCTGGACTCAGTCTCTTCCAAAAGTTTGCTTTTTTAAAAAAAATGGGGGTGGTTTGATGAACAGATCTATAATTCGAAGGGCATTTTCTCTCTCTTTTTTAAAAACTGTTTTTTAGATTTACCATGTTGTAGCTCGAAAGTGCTACTTCACTGACACACTCATACACTATAGTTCTATAACTCTGAGAAACATTTTTTTAAAATAAGAAAGGAGGAAAAAGGAAAGATAGTTTTTTGTTTTGATATGTCTCAGAATTAAAAAGAAGCCAACTTGAATGGGGGAATACAATGTTGTAGCTGGTGCTGGGGACTATTGGGAAATAATCTGAGATAACAGAAACTGACACATTTGCCCTGTTTGGAAGAGTTCAAATTCAAACTTTACAGATTGACACATCTGTAATCCTTATCCAGGCACAAAGCTCATTGGATGCTCTTGGACCATTTATTTTCTCCCAGTTTAACCCACCTCATACCAGTTATTGTGATGCTAGATGGAGAGAGGGGTGTGTATACCATTTTGAGCTCTTTGGAAGGACACAATTAAAATGCAATAAATCTAATCTGTGGAAATTACTTTGTTCTCACCCTTTTTGTGTTAGTCTCAAAAGTTCTTAGTTGGCAGATTTAAGACAATATGGGCAAACAACAGCAGCAAATTATTTTTAGGACTTTGGGAATGAGAAGGTTGGCTGTAAAACCACTACTACTATTGAAGCCAAAACACTAGATCAACAGACTACACCATGGCTGAGTATTCTGTCTGGAATTTTAACTCAGAACAGTAAACCTCAGAACAGAAAGTTGTCAGAAGTATACTTATATGCCAAGATGAGACTGAAGGTCAGCTATGCTTCCTTCTCATATTTCCTAATTCATCTTCTTTCTAGTTTCTAATTGGCTAGCCAATTAGGATATCATGCTACTATAGCATAAGAGCTAATTTTTAATTTCTTTATTAATTATAAGAGTTTTGGTGACTGAATCACCAGCAAATTTTTTTATGGATAAGAAAAATCTTGCCTAAATCAAAAGGAAGTTGCTTTACCTGAAGAATAAGCTACATGTTATACCCAAATGTATACAACAAAAATCATTACTTATTTAAAAAATCAAAAGGGGCTTCAAGAAGCTTTGCTTTTGACTTGAAGAGTGTGGACAGAGAGGAAAGAGAAACACCTATTACTTTCTGCTAAAAATTCTTCCCTGCTCCTTCCCCTCCCTGGGATCAAGATGCAAATTTATCCTAGAATCAAAAGACACACGCAGATGTACAAAAATTGCTCTGATTTACAACCTCCAATTAAAATTTACTTTAATCTGCAAGGCAGTCAACAAAGCTGATATTCGCTGTAGCTCCTCCTTCCTCATCTTTTGAAAGCTCCTGGGATTTTCCGAGATTAAATATATTCTACTTGACAGCTACTTTCCTGATTTTTAGAGTCTTCAACTTCTCACCATTGTTTTTCCCGTTCGCCCTGAACATCTTTTCCAGACCACAAAGTCAACATGAACAGGGTGTCTTCCAGAATGAACTCAATCCCTGACTAGTCTGCCATGTGCAGCACACCGCATCTGTCTTGGCATGTGTGTGAGAAAAAAATGGGGGAAAACCCTTTCTCCCTCAGTTTAGTCTCCCAGGGTGACTTAAACAAGCAGTTTGAGCTCTTTTTTCTTCCAACTCCTCCAATACTTTGAGGGAGACTTTACTTCAGGAAGCCTTAAGTCAGAGAAGCAACCCAAGGTCAGCATCAAAAAGCCAATTCAGACATCAGTACAAACAAACAGCATGTGGAAAAACAGACAGGAAGTCAGGAAAGCCCCTTTTGTGACTAGACGATCAGTTTCAGTAGCACTGTCCACTGGATTTTAAGGTCCTTGTCTTGCTAGGGAAAATATATAATCAAGGCAAACTATAATCAGGGGAAGATTTCCTGCTCAGCAGTTTTCTAAATCCGTATTCCTCTTTCTAAAAAACCCCCACTGATATTTAGTGTCTTTCCTAAAGTAACTAGTAATATTGCTGATTTCATCTCTTTACTTCAGAATTCTGGTCTAAAGCAAGGAGAACATAGATGTAAAGGTAATTTGCCCTGATACTACAATCCTCTGCTTGATTCACCTTTCTCAGGCAAAAATTGTTTGCCACCCTTTGGAGATAAGATCTTAGGAATATCCTTAAAATGGTGGCAAGGTAGCACCTCTTGACAACATTGCTCAGTTCCTGCATAAGACCACACACTTAACCAGCAACAAGAAGGGCCAATAAAACAAGATAGCTTACAAAAAGTAATAGATCTTCTCTATGTTTGTTGTTGCTGTTGTTGTTATGGCCCATTTTGTGAGTTTTTCATTGAAAGTAACTAATTTGTATTCAGTACTGCTTTGGCTACTTTTATTAGAAGAGTACCAGGTATTATTTTTGTTTTTGTAACAAGTAACACTTCTTTGGGGGATTTGTTTTGGCTGACTTGGGTAATTGTAAACACATTTTTTGGGATTGCTGATCTATTTATGTAGGAATATTTGGTACCTGTACCAAGCAGAGTGCAGTATAGCTAGGACAATACGAGCCTGTGGTAGAAAACAGGAGAATACTCAGGATGCTCTTGTAAGGTAACAAGATGAAAGAGGAGGAGGAGGAGGAGGAGAAGAAGAGGAAGAAAGAAGGAAGGAAAGAAGGCAGGCAAGAGAGATAGATAGATAGAGAGAGAGAAGCTTACATTTTGGGATACAAAAGGAGATAGACAAAAGAAGATTCCCTAAATTTCAGTAGAGGAGCTCCTAAGGCTAGCTCTCATGTGTGTATGTAAACCATCCTGAGACAGGAGCTCTATGGATGCTCCCTTCCTAGACAAAGGGAGATGAAGGACTATATAACTTTTGGAAGAAAGGGGAAGCAATTGTTACCCCAAAACATAGGTGCCACAAGGGCCACTCTGCAATGCCAGATACCTCTTGCAAAAGTGGGGAATGAATTAGCTCAAAGAGGAGACTTGCGAGAGGGGGGTAACTTAGCAAGACCTTTCTACCAATGTTTATGAGCTCACTCAGGAAAGGAACCAGCCAAAGATTAAAAAGTAAGCTAAAAATGTATTTTTATTGAGGGGAATTTACTCACACATGCACACAAGATACACACAGTCAAACATTCACACAAGGGCTAGCTGAAGGATAAAGGGAGGAAAAATTATATGGAGAGAGAGAGAGAGAGAGAGAGAGAGAAGACTGAGGGTCTGGAGTTATATAGTTACCATTACAGAAGAGTGGTGAAGAGCTGGAAATGTGACTTAGACTTCTGTCTAAGGACAGACAGATCAGGATTCAAAGGACCAGCATTTCATCTGACTGCATCTGACTTCTCAAAACCAAGGGTTTATATACTGTATTTCACTCCCTGAAGGTGTGTGAGTTAATTGCTCTCATAGCCTAGTGGACAATGGGGGTTGCAACACAGACAAGGGGATCTGGAATGGACTGATTGTTTCAATGTCTTGGTAGAGTGGGGGTTTCTGGGCCAGGCTTGGTAGGATATGTGCACAGAAGGGGTCTTGGCCTTTGCATCCAGGCACCTTATTTTGTTCTGAGTTTGGCAGTTGATAGGATTAGCTCAGAGCCATTAAGTCAGGCTTTCTTGGCTAATTTCAGTGAATTTTTGACCTGACCATGCTGAAGTCACCTCTGACCTACTCCCAGCCAGTATCCCTTTCTTCCACATGGTCATGCCAGTCAAAAGTATAATTTGTGTTTTTATGCCAATTAATATATTTTGCCAATTAAACCATATCAAAATGTGGGGGGTGTATGGCCTGGTAACAGGACCTCTGCAGGCAGCAAGGAACTAAAAAGGTTCAAGTACATGGATCAAAGAAAGAAACAGAGATGTGAAAAAAACAGGCAGGCATACTCTCTAAAATTCCCTCTCATTAATCACTTTATATAAATATTCATGCCACTTTGCTTCCAACAGTTCAAGTTTGGCCTCTCTCTCTTAGCTTCTCTTTATGTAAAAGAATGTGAATGTTACAAAATACTATAAGCCTTCAGTGAACTCCTTTCAAAGAAAACTAAACTAGGCAAATGGTGCTTTCCTAGAACTTCTGACAGCTTGGAGAAGTAACAGGACTTGTTACTGTTGCATGCCCTGTTACATGTTCCACCACCCCAAGAGGTTAGTTTGTTGAGGACACAAAAGCAGGGGTTTCTTTGCAGTAGCACTTACCTGTGGGTCTCTCTCCTGGGGGATGTCAGATCGGCTCCATCCCTTTTGAACTTTCATTGGACAGCCAAGGTCCTTTCTGCAGGATGTCATCATCTTGCATTGAGGACAGAGAAGGATGGGAGCCAGACAATGCTAATGCATAATGTTGTCCATGTCCCATCGTTCTCCTGTCTCCAGATGGCACAATCACACCAGAAATCATTGATGGGTTTTACCCGTCAATGACCTGCAATTGCATAGTTCTCCTGCCACCCTCCCGCACTTACCTGAGCTGTGGAGGGTTAGGAAGTGTGATGGCTGTGCTTCCTATCCCAGCACAGCCTGGGACAGTGCCCAGCTGCACTGTGAAAGGAAAAAATGTGACTATCACACTCCCTCCATTCCCACAGGCAGCTGACGTGGAGGGGAGCACTCCTGTCTCACTCCCTTCCTGGGAGAGGCTGTACCAGAATCCCCATGGGATGCCGCCAGGATCCGATAACCTGTGGAAAGTGCCCGAGAGTGGGCCACTGTATACAGCTTTTGGTCCTTAAAACCTGAGGTGGCTTTTCTGTTTGCTTTAATTTTTTTTTTCAAAACTGATTTTAAAAAGTTATTTGGTCCATTTTTATCTATTTTATTTGCTTGACGCTGCCTTGGCACTCCTGGTTGGCTGAGAAGTGAGAAACAAATACCCAGATAAATAAATAAACTTCCTGGAGAAAAAAGAGGGAATGAATTTTGTCAAAACATAACTATTTCACTTTGAGTATATGGGGAAAATGCCATCTCACCCATTATACCAACATGTGCCTACACAGCCCAGCTGTAGCCTCACAGAACAGTCCTATGCACATCTACTCTGAAATAAATCTTATTGTTTCAATGGTGCTTACTCCAAAGTAAATGGTCATAGGATGAAACCTCCATGAGGGATCTCCTCCACCAGCTGCTGCACACTCTGAAGTATGGAGTGCAGGAGCAAAGAGTAAAGCATTCTTAGTAATGAATTCCCTGGCCATTAGATGGAATTTCCTGTCAAGGGCAGCTTTCTTGGCTAGCTTACTTGCTGTTTTCAGAACAATACTAAAAACATTTCTGTTTGTTTAAATTACATTAGACTGAATTTATTCTTCAGTGTTCATGGACCATTGCTTGCCCCACTGCGGTTTTGTCCTGTCAATTATTTTAATCTAATTTAACATTTTAATGTTAGTAGTTAACGTTAATATTTGTTAGCTGCCACAACAGTTGTTGACAACTGGGTAGCTGGTAGCAAGATATGCTTTTGGGACTAAGTACAAAAATAAAAAGATATAAATATTTGTTGAATACAAGATTGATTTTTCCAGGAAGGCCTTAGGTATCCTTCTACAGCCTCTTGATTCCTTGCTGTCTCTACTCCCCACCCCTTTTTAATGATGTTCGATAAGCCAACGTGATTCATCTTTAAAGTGTACTCTTCTCTCTTAGCACTGGCAGCCACAATTCTGTAAGCAAAGCCTTGCTCATCAGTTCAATCCATACTTCTTTTTGCTATTTCTATTTCTTTCTCTCTCCTTCATGTTAATGCATCCTGTGGTAGTGGAGAGGGGGAAGAAATTTACATTGCCTTCCTAAATCTTGCTAGAGTTAGCAAACGCTGTATCTCTATACTAACTACTTATTTACATGTTTCTTGACTTACTGTTTGTTTGTTTCACTTCACCCTCTGGCTTCCTACAGCACTCTAGCCATTTTCTACTTTTCCGTCTCTTCTCCATTAGACCATGTACTTGGTTATACACAAGTAGTTTGCAAGCAAAACTATTTTATATGTTTTATAAAAAAGACTAAGCTTATTTCTTTTCCCTGCTAGACCTTGTGAGGGTGGGTGGGAGGGGTAGAGGGGACCGATTTTTCTTCAGCTTGTGGCTTACCAATTAGATTATTCTGTTAGAGAGATCCAGAACTATCTCTCACATTTCCTACCAAATCTTCCCCAAAAACTCTTTTCTGTGGATTTTAAAGAGAAATCTTACCTGAATGTTCACTAAACTAAAAGTTCACTAAAAACAGTTATTTATGATGTTCCTGGGACAGGATATGTAGCAGAGGTGAGCAACTGTGCCAGGAAGAGAGGCCAGTTTTCATCCCTGTAGCCTTCTAGTGGGCTACGTGGACACTCTGGCCCTTTTCGCACACAGTTTTTTTTTTGCTCGAGGGCGCCTTGAGTGTCGCATGAATGGCAGCATCGGTCCATATGACGCACTCCCACTCACGCAACGCTCACGAGCCTAAAGCAGGCTGCGCGTGCATTTTCTTATTTTCGGCTCTAAGCCGAAAATACTGCGCAGTCGTGCAATGCTCGCAGGGCCCTCACGCACTTACCTGCATGCGGTGCACCGAACAAGCCAGCCTGGTCGCGCTTCCTCCTCCAGCACAGCCTACAGCTCCCAGGCTGCGCTGCGAAAGGAAGGGGCGGGGCGCTAGCGCGACGGTTGCGCAACTGGCAACGCGCTGCGGGAGGCAGAAGGGCTGCCGTGAGTGGCTTGTGCAAATGGCTGCTCGCGCGAGCTCCGCTCCCCACTGCTGCGACAAAGATAAGGTGCGAAAAGGGCCTCTGTATTAGAACTTAATTATTGTGACATTGCTTTGAGTGGGGGCTCAAAATTAGCCAATTTTAAAACTTTGTTTGCATTTTGGGGATGATAATGTATAGTGAAAGGTAAATGTACTAGCATGTTTTGTGATGTTTGGGACATTGGGATGAATTCTGGCTGATTTTTCAGTTGAAGGGGGTGGAATTATTACCTGGGGCATTGCAAAAATGTCTCTGGGAACTGCCTGCAGCTTGTGGGGCATTATTTCTTCACAGCTGATACGTAGAGTCTCTCCCTTTCATGACAAAATTAAGAGGCCCATCCTCAGAGGAAACTTCTGGATCCCATATTTTCCTGTACTATTGCCCGCTGCTGTCCAGATCTCTTGTTCTTTCAACCAACTACACTCTCTTCCCCTTGCTGCCCTTTCTGGTATGAACTGCGCATAGAAAAAAGGGAAAACTGGCTTTCATGAAGAATGAATAGAAATGTCATGCTGAAGTCATCCATAAATGAGCAGTAGTAGGCTAATTCTCCAAGTCATCCCAGAGGCTCATGAAAAACTACCCCCCCTCTCAGGGCTGCATTAAGGATTTTGTAGGCCCTAAGCACTCTTGTATTCAGCTTCCCACCTCACCTCAATGTAACCACCACGGATGCTTTCCAAGGCCCTAAAATCTTGTTTTTATAGACTCTAAAATTTTTGTTGGTGTAGACACTGTGCCTAAAATGCCTAATGGACAAGGATATCCCCTCCAGTAAAATCTTTGTGGATGAAACTAGGCTTCCCAATCTTCTATAACTGTAGCCACTAACTAGGTAACCGCAATAACACATTTTCTCCCAAGGTCCTTTCACATCACATCCTTTAATTATGATGGTTCTATCTTTTGGCATCCAGGATTTGCAATTTAGGGAAGAGTATTTAGAATTCTCAGCCAAAGAGTTTTAGTTCCTCACTAAACTATAAAACTCAGGACTCCACAGGATGCAGCTATGGCAATTCAAGCAGAATCATAGTGCTCTAGTTGTGTAGTGTGAATGGGCCCCTTTTTATGCCTGCCTTCTCTTCTTTCTTCTTCCTCCATGAGCTGGATTACACACACACACACTCTTTCCTTTTGGACAGGAACCTTCTCCTATTTCCAAAACATCAGCCATTTTGATGGTGCTGCGCTGCTATTGTTTGTTAGACGACAACCAAAAGATGGCACCAAGGGGTCGAAACACCCATGCTTTACAATTCACATGAGAAATTTGCAGGATGCAATTTGAAATCTTGGTAAAATTCAGTAAAACCACATTCTGGTTTCCTATGGGCTTTTATAACGTTAATGTTTGGTAAAGCTGAAGGCAGCAGGAAAAGAAGAAAACTGCATTACAAGTGGGTAGGCACAGTGCTCTGTCACACTACATTGCTATACAACTATGTTCTGTTTTAATTGTGATGGCAACATTCTGTGGAATTCTGGGCTTTGTAGTAAATTCAGTCATAAAAGCTCTCTGGCTGAGAATGCTAAATACCCCTCCCTAAACTGCAAACCCCAGGATTCCATACAATGTTGCAATGGCAATTAAAGTGGAATAATAGTGGTATAATACTATGGTGTGACAGGGCATCCAGTTCAAGAAAGTCTGAATTTATAAGACCTGAGCAGCACAGTTTACTGGGGCTTTTGGAGGTCCCTTGACATATGTTCAGCCTCTAAGTCAAAGCCAACTTGAGTGTAACTAACTAACAAAAAGGGGCTTTCCTTATCCAAAGAGATGGTTCTCTCAGTGGAAATGGGAGGTTCAGCCCCTCTACACTCCCAAAGCTTGCTCCAAGACAGGAAGAAGGGAAGGAAATCTCATCCCACTAGTGAGCAGCTGCTAATGTGAAACTGGGGGTGTGAGTCAAAATACCATCTCTCCCCACAATAGAACATGTCATTAGTTTGTTATGTAAAATGGATAAGGGATTTTATCTTCCCAGCAACTAATATCAGAATTAGCATGTTGGCATGCTTCACACAAGAACTCAATTCAGCGTGTCAATTCTGATGTATATCAAGCTGGTTAAGTGCACACAGGCTGCAATCCTGTACAGCAGGGCAAGATGTTGCTGGGCTGGAACCCCCATCATTCTTTGCAATTGGCTGTATTGGTTTAGGTCGATGGAACTAGCATTCCAACAACACCAGGAGGGCTAGAATGTGCTTACTCCTGCTCTACACCCTTTCTTGGCAACAAGTCTCATTTAACTCAGTGGGATTCTGAGCAGGCCTACTTAAGGTTTACTTGTTCAGGGTATTTACACATTAACACAATGTGAAAACAGCAGCCAGTACCTCCGACATTAGAATCTATTTATAGTTTCAGGGGTTTTTTCCCTTGGCCAGACACAATTTTTTAAATTTTTTTTAGAAGAATCCAAATCATTACCAGACATATTCACTAGATGACTCATCCTGTTGAACCGAACTCCAAACATGTGCTCATCAGCAGAAAGTAGACAAAATCTACTACTTCATTAAACCCTGGAATAACCAATAGGCTTGCTGCTAAATATTCTTCCTAACCTATGAAAAAGAAAAATATTTTGCTATTAGGAGGGAAAACTTGGTTGTGTAACAATCTCTCTCTCTCTCTCTCTCTCTCTCTCTTTCATGTACTGTATAACACAAGCCTCACAACATAAAATGATAAAGTACAATTAAAAATATACTTATGGTTGGAGAGTTTGTAGTAGTGGTAAAATGTGAATACCCTGAAGACACTAAATCCCATTTGGAAGGGGACTGGACCACATGGCCCTTGAGATTCCTTCTGATTCTAAGGCCGTTTCCACACTAGAGGCCATTAGTAAGTTATACTGCTATAATGGTGGCATTACCATTCATGTGATGCTGTTGGGTTAGGGATGCTCTTTTCTGCACCTTTCCCCTTAAGCAGATTGGTAGTGATATTGCCACTGGTGTTCCTTCCACATTACAGCATCCTTGGCCACTCCCATGCCTCACCTTCACCCTGCCCCACAGTGGTGATTTTTTGCAGGGGCAAGTGGAAGCTGTACTAATGTAGCAATGTTGTAACAGCATGCCAGTACACTATTGCACGTTTGTCCTATACTGTTTGAAAATGTATTTAAAAATAAAAAGTTTTGACTCGAAGGAGACATTTAGAATAAACAGGGAGAGGTGATAGAAAGTTATCATGCCATGGAAGTCACTGAGGGAGGGATCAGCTGGGCATGCCCACAGCCCAACCACTGCTGGATCCGCCAGAACAGGAAGTGCTATCAAGTGCTATAACGATATCGTACTATGATGGCTGATGGGATTGAAGCACTATAGGAGGCTGTCAATGGATTTTTTTTCTGGAAGTAGAATATGGCAATTTGGTGACGCTTGGGGACTGGATAGCAACTGGATAGCAATGAAGTCATGTGGAAGCACAGCTCCTGGTCCAGTAACAACCTGCTGCTATAGCATTACGGTGATGTTGTGCAGAACTGGCCCAAGAGTCTAGGGCCCTTTCCACACCTGACCTTTTCTGGCGCTGGGGTGTGGGGATCGCGCGAGCAGCCTTCGGCGTCCCTGCTGCTTCAGCTCCACACAAGCCGCCTCTTCCTTCCGCAGTGCAGCCTAGGAGTTTCCCAAGCTGTGTTGGGGCAGAAAGTGCAACTGGCATTGCCAGGTAAGTGTGCGCAGGGCCCAGGAGAATGCGTGATCATGCACCATTTTCGGCTTCCAGCTGAAAATGAAAAGGTGCACAATTAGTGCCTGCCGACCCCTGAAACATCTCGCGATTGTGAGTGCATTGTGCAGATCACTCCTCATAATTGCGTGACGCTCCAGGCACCCTTTCACATGGCAAATGCTGTGTGGAAAGGGCCTATGATTCTATGATCTTAGAAGCAAGGCACGATCAGGCCTGGTTAACACCTAGATGGAAGACCATCAAGGAATATCAGGTGCAGTAGGCTAAATTTCACAGGCAGTATTCCTTGCCTAAGGAAACCCTAGGAGACCCTAAGAAAACTGGCAACTTGAAGGCACACACATACACAACCTGATTTGCAGTAGTTCTAGTGGTCATGACTAAATGTGAGGAGAGCCAATCTCATGCAGAGGTTAGAAAGTTGACCTAGGACTGGGGAAATCCAAATTCACTTCTTTAGTGGTCCACTATAACCTTCAGGTCATCATTATAGCTCAGCTTAACTTACCATGCACTTTGGAAGTGAGCTAGCTTGCTAAGTGTTGCCTTTACCTCATTGGAGAACAAGCAGGATATAAATATAACACCAAAAGAGGCTCATATTTGATTTTAACCAGAGGGTTTTTTTTTTCCTTTTTAAACAGATATAATATCCATTTTATCATGTGGTGCTTTTAAAAGCAGAGCTTAGAAAAATTAGTTCTTCAGATTACAATTCCCAGAATCCCTCAGCCAGCATGCATGCTTGAAAAAGATGACAGATGGATTTAGTTTTAGCACGTCTGTACAACATCTGAGCTGCCAAACCAAACACACTGCGCTGGGCACGAATAGAAATCTACTGGGAGCTTTGTCTCCTGTCTGTTTGCTGCTTGCTTAGCAAACCTGCAGGTCTGTTAAGCACCGTGGCAGGGAAACTTAGTTACATGTAGGCAGAGTGCTTCTTTGACTTGATGGAACACACAAGTTACATAGGTCTGACAGTGAGTCAGATTTTGTGTGTGTGTTCCCACCCCCTTTCTATATACTTTTGTTGTTGACTTGAAATGCGAGCGGGGTGGAAAAGAAAAGGAAATCAAGACATTCTACAAACTCCGGATGCATCTTTCCAAGGAAGCTGTCTAGCTTAGCCCAAAGTCTAGTCAGTTTGCACACTAATTGCCAGTGCTTAGGCTGGGAGTGGAAGGAAGAATGCAAGCAGCTGCAAATGATTATCTGGGTGACCCTTCCAGAGCAGAGCAGCATGGGAGCCACGTTCAGGGCAGCTCATCCTCCTTGAAAGCAGGCTATGTGGGCTTCCGTTCTCCCCCCGCTGTGAGAACAGACTGGCCCAGAACTTGTTTTATTAGGACCATTTTGTATTTATAGAGCTCATTTAAAACAAGAATAACAGCTATTTTCCCCTTTACTCTGATGCAATCCTGGTGGGGGGGGGCTGGGAATAACAAAAATAGGAATGCCTCTGTAGGCAAACTGGGGAAGGTTGGGTATTTTTTGGTTGTTCCAGGCCCCTATACTTTCAACTTCAGATGACACTTTACTGCAGGACTGGCCCTAATGCCACGTCTGCTGGTGGTTTTCATGTTGCTGGAGCAGTGAATCTGTGCTGGGTTTTAGTCCAAACTCTAATAGAGCTTTCTATCTCCAAATGAAATTCACAACATTGGATAGCCCTTTTAAAGTTCATGCTATGGTGTGGAGTTGATTCACTAGCCTGCTGACGTGGAAACCACCAGCCTTTAGGTTAGGTGATGGATGTGTTTTATTTGGCAGATTTGGGATATCTTGAAAGGACAGAAAGTTGCTAGCTATTTAATGTACATTAGGCCATTTCTGCACTACACTGCTATAGTGCTTTTATTCCACTTTCAACATCCTGTGGAATTCTGGGGTTTGTAGTTTACTGCAGCCAAGGAGCCCTCTGGCTGAGAATTCTGAAAGCCCCTCCCTAAACTGCAAATGTTGAAAGTGGAATAATAGCACCATAATAGTGTAGTGTGGAATGGCCTTAGTTGCATTTTTCATTGCCAGAGATGAAGAGAGGTGTTTTTGGCTTCACCTCATGACAAAATGGTCCCTTTTGAATCTGATGCCGCTTGACTGAGGGGATGTGTATGCATATCATTTATTGCTCCATGTAAGTAAGCAAAATATCTTGGGCTGACTGTTCCTGACTGAATATTTTGTCAAATTTCTCCCTCCCTCATATTTATTAGTTGCCACCATTCCAAATAGATACTTAATAATCCATTATGATTAATATCTGTCTTCTTTCCACCTTAGTCAACATAAAACCAAAATATACATTTTTACATTGCAAGCAAGGCAACAGAGCACTTCTGTTCTGGGTTACATCCTAATTAGTGAATTATAATTATTACATCATGGATCAGCAGGGATTCATAACATAAAGATAGATCAAGTAACCGTAAATCTGGTTGAAAGGTAAATTCCCTTTCTTCATCTTATGACGGTGTAGGCAACAAATCAACAAATCACACACATGTATCATTCCACACTAGACTGTTATAGCGCTATCCTATGGAATCTTGGGGTTTGCAGTTTTGGAAGGGGCCAGTCATCCGCTCCCGAAATTGCAAACCCCAGGATTCCGTAGGATGTTGAAAGTGGAATCATAGCGCTATAACAGTCTAGTGGGGAAATGACCATGGTGAACAACATATGAGCCTGCCTCAAATATGAGATCCTCATTGGAGGCCCAGTTGTGTGTCCCAAAATTTACAAAGTTAGGTTGGTATGCACACATGACTGAGCTTTTTCTGTAGAATTCCAGCATTCCAGCTGTGGAAGATCCTTCAAGGGAAGTTAGGCCAGCTCCTGGTGGGCAGATAAAATTGTGTTATTCTGCATGGCTTTTGCTCCTTAAAAATGCTCTGGCTGCTTAAGTGTTTGGTTCTAAATGATTTTTGGGGAGTATTTTTGTTTGTCTTTAAACATTTTCATCTCTATATGGCTTTTATCCATTATATGTTACCTTGGGGCTCCTGACAGGTTGAGAGACAACATATAAATACCATAAATAAATATATTAACATATAAATACATAATTCTATGGAAATTTATTTGGAAGAGAGTACCATTCCCACACAAATTTGCCTTGGGTGCATCCCCAAATTTTTGGTTCCTAAAAATCTATGTACAATTGTTCCAAGATCTCTAGGATGGTTTTAAGTATGTGGCTACTAGTTACACTGACTAGGGGATTCTGGAAGTGGTAATTGAAGAAAAGTAACTTTTCCAAGTTTTATGTCCCACTCATTGGGGTGGCTTGAATGAAGAGGGCATTTGAAAACAGTCAAACTGTACTAGGCATTGGGGAGACAAATAGAGAAAAGAAATCTCAGAGTATAATCTTTCAGCACAAAGAAACAAGACATTGTTAATAGGATGAGATCTGAGCAGAGTGTATGTTCATCAGAGTTTTATTTTTAAGCACAATGGATGTAATAAAACGCAGAGCCTAATATCTGTTTGTTCATGTTCTGCTTTGTACAACAAGACTTGTTTCACGCAAGGATGATAATGACAGTAACTATCCTCTGACTCAGATCTGAAAAACCTTTTCACCATTGTGGTGCTGTTTCTTCAGGAGGAAAATGTAGGTAACATACCCTTAAAACAAACCTTGTTACCGTCACTTTTGCATGGAAGAATATCAATTTCAGCAAAAATGAAAGAGAAAATGGAAATGATATTGGATGACGTAGTTGCTCTTGTTATGAAACTTTAAAGTTTTGCTCTAGGGAGTTTAAATAATTGATTATCCAAATTAGTAGAAGGTGGCATAAAATTATGGATACTTCTCTGAACATGTATACTACCTTGAATAACCTAAAAGGAACAGGATCCTGCAAATCATTTTATATTTCCATTTCCATTTAGTGGTTTCTGTCTCAAAAGAATAAATCAAGGCCAAACTAAGAAAGGCAGACATAACTCTGCTGAGATAAAACATAAACACACTAGGACTAGGCGTAAAAGGCAGATGGAGGAATATTTTTATTGGGAAATGAGAGAGACCAAATGAAAGTGGATAAAGATACATACACACATGCCCAGCTTCTCCCACCCTTGTATATTAATGAGCTAGTCTCCCCTGACAGCTATCTAATGTTCAGATATGGAATGTGAAATATGTAAGGAGGTGATTCTGCTAACAAGAATTTGGAACACCTTCCCATGAATATTCAGTTCCATTTATTTTAATTAGAAGTACTGCAGTCAGCAAAGTTCTGCATGTTGACTCAACTGTCAAAATTTGATATTTTGAATACTTCTAAAATGAAATTGAAATCAGTAAATGCATCAGTTAAGCAATTTCTAGGGGTCTAACCATGTCTTCTCATTGTAGCAAAAACATTTCTGTGTTACCTTGCCTCAAAGGCTGACAAATGTTTTATGGCATTAGCTTTTGTGGGCTAGAGGCCACCTCATCAGACATGTGAAGTAATATATATGTAGCTGTTATGCGCCCATAATTGTGTGCTTATGTAGTTTGTGACAGCAGAAGACAAGAAAATTCATAAATCACAAACTGTGAGAATTACATTAAACCTTGTATGGAAGCAAAATATTCAGCAGAACACATCACCATCTAATGCAAGACACAAAAGGCTGCAGAAATTCTACTCTGTGTAGCAAAAGGTTAACAAAATTTCTGTCTCTCATCCATGTTATAATGATAATTGGAGCTTGCAAATGTATTAAAGATCAATTTCCATATGTCTGGTTATAAATGAGTTAAAGGACAGGAACCAGACTCATGTATTAATCACTTGAAGACGCCAGTATCAAATGACGATTTGTATGTATAAAGGGACTGTTAGAGACACACCAGCAGAGAAACAATTTTCCTATAATATCACAGATATAGATAACAGTGGCCCTTTCCGCAACTCACCCTTTTGCGGAGCTGGGGTGCGGGGATCGTGTTAGCAGCCTCTAGCAAGAGGCTCTGACATCCCGGTTCCTTCAGCTCTGCAGCTGCTGCCTGTTCGCATGAGAGCCCCTCTTATTCCTTCCGCAGTGTAGCCTGGGATTTTCCCAGGCTGCGCTGGGGCAGGAAGCGTGAGCGCCATGGCTCTGGAGCTCTGCACGCACGGCAAGTGTGGGTGGAGTCCCGGAGTTATGCGCAATCGCGCACAATTTTTGGCTTGCAGCCAAAAATGAAAGAGTGCGTGATCGGCACCTGCCAGGCTCAATTGTGAGTGCATTGTGTGGACCGTGCCTTGTAGTTGCGTGATGCTCCAGGGGCCCTTTCGCATAGCAAACGCCATGCAAAAAGGGCCAATGTTTTCCACGGAAACTTGCTTTGTGTTTTTTGAATGAAGCCACAGTGGGTTATGCAACTTTGCTGAAAGTGTTTAAAGTTGTGTTAATATCTCTTGTAAATAATAATAACTCTTCCTGTATTGTACCACCATTGCCTGCAAGTGGTGAATCACAATTTTGAACTCTACCCTATTGAAATAATTTTCTGCAGAGTAATAAAGAGCACTATAGGGAAAGTTTAAAGTACATCCTTCTCTGTCACCTGATGGCTTGTGCTGTTTATGTTGTTCCTCCTCAAATGTATCCTCCTGCCTGCAGCCCAAAGTGAACTAGTCCTGGAAAGACATTTCCTCTTTATTTAGTTGTACAGTTACTTTTCAATAGCAGACTGTGCCTAGGATATTTGGTATGCTAGAAGATGTTCTAAAATGTCTTGTGTACAGTTTTTATCTTAAATCACCATCATGAGTGAGCAATCCAATTTATCCCTGCCCACCTTATATCTCAACCTCTACAGCCCTTGTTCGTGGCGAAACTGTTTTGCTCCTTATAGACTGTTTGGCAGATGTGTAGGAGGAAGAATATTTGCTCTTTTTTTAAGGAAAAAAAGAATGAATATGTTTTTAAACTGACAGAACTGTTCCTGTTTAACAACCTCCCCCTCCCACATCTTTCAGCACCAGCAGAGGGCTTTTTGTCCTCCGAATTCTGAGTGCTCCTTTCATCTGGATTTGGACATGGCCCTGCATTGCTTGAGCATCCAAATCTCCCACTTGAGGCCATAAGAGTTTGCTTTTTGTAAGGATATGTGCTTGGGCCCAGGCTGTCCTGAATCTCATTTCATTTCTCAAGTCAGCACACAATGGCAGACATTCTGCTAGTTACAGCATAACATACCAGGTGCCCTTTCCACTGGCTATGGGGGGTGGGCAACCTGTGGCCCTCTCCATATTGTAACTGCAAATTCTCTCATGCTATGCTGGAGAACGGCTAATAGGTATTGCAGTCCATCTGGAAAGCCATAGGTTGCCCACTCAGGGCCAAAGTGAGTGATAACTTTTACTGCTTTTGAGGCAAACCTTTCCATTTTAACTCACAGAAGATGACACAAAACACTTTGAAATTCTTATTTACTAATTTCAATACAAACTAATTCACAAAAGCAAAGAAGGAAAAAAGAAAGAAAAAGAAAAGGAAAAATGGTACTTAAACAATATATATGTATAACTAAAGTTAAAACAGCTAAATTAAATCAAGCCAAGCTAAAACTGAGACACAATACTAAAACACATTAGTCAAACACTAATCTCTTCCCACAGACTCTACTTAACTACACTGACTAAAACACGAAAGAACTCTAACCTTCCACACAAACTGTAATGAAAAAGAAAAGCCAATTAAGAGAATGTGTCATGTTCCATCATTACAAATCTAACTGAATTCGACTTACTAGAATTACTAGTAACTGTAATCACAGATTATTACATTATTAGTTTTCTTATTGCTCAAATAATCCATAGACAGTTTCCAGACTTTCAGAAAATATTCAATTGGTTTATCTTTTAAAAGTCATGTCACTCTGGCAACTTGGGCAAAATGCACAACCTTAACAGCTCATTCTTCCATGGTCAATGCTACAGTCCATTTCCAAGTTTGGGTAAGCAAAATTCTTGCAGCTGTTATTGTATACCAAAGAAGTAGTCCCTATTTACTATCCAATTCTTTATCAATAATTCCCCAAAATAACATTTCTGGTGACACTGCAAAATCGACTTTTAAATTCTTTTTGAAGTAATATACAGTCGTAGGACACAAAATACTTTGGATCAGGTGCCACACATTCCTGTTTTCTGTATTAGCAAGAATCCCACTGATGTCTCTATTAATCCACTGCACCCTCTTCCTTTTCCCCTCTTCTACCTATATCCCAGATTCCAGAGGGATAATGAAAAGCCATCATGGCACAGTAGTTTGAATGTTGGAATAGGACTTCGGGAGACCAAGGTTTGGATGCCACTCCACTATGGAAACCCATCAGGTGACCATGGGCAAGTCATAGGCCATTTCTGCACTACACTATTATAATACTGTTATTCTGCTTTCGACATCCTATAGAATCCTGGGGTTTGTAGTTTAGAGAGGGGCATTTAAATTCTCAGCCAGAGAGTTCTTTGGCCTCAGTAAACAACAAACCTCAGAATTCCACAGGGTGTTGAAAGTGGAATAATAACACTATAATAGTGTAGTGCAGAAATGGCCATACTCTCTCAGCCTAAGAGGAAGGCAACAGCAAACTTCCTCTGAATACATCTTGCCAAGAAAACCTTATGATAAGGACATCATAAGTTCAAGATAACTTAAAGGCCCACAGCAACAACAAATCAAAACTAGGTGTTGCAAGGGTGGGCAGCTTCAATGGATCCGGGGGCTATATGGACTACCAAAAAATCACGGAAGTGGCACACAATCTGGATGTGATTTGGGGATGGGGACATGGGTTCTTTTTTTTCTTTATGTTAAACAGTTATAGGAGGGTCCTGCAACCTATTTAAAATGGAAAAATGGTTGTTTCTAGAGAGAAAAAAGGGGGGAGTCTGTGGGTATTTAGACACATATTGGGGTCTGCAAAAACAACTTTGGAGTCCACATGCAGCTCTGGGGCTGCAATGTGTCCACCCCTGACCTACACCATGGATATTGCATGCCACCCAAACTATGTGAATATGTATTGGGCTGGGAAGTGTTATCACTCAAGATCAACATACTATTTTTCTTCTTAAAAGGTCTTCATCTCTGAAGGGTGATATCTGTGCAAAACTGTCATTTAGGATTTTGATTAGTGAACTCACATTAAACCAGAATTCCCTGTTTCAGATACAATGGGGAACAGTAGGCTAAATTAACTGGGATGGGTTGCTAATAAAAGGAATAAGCAAGAAAAGAGCCAAATGTTCAGTCTTGACTAGTTCATAAGATAGTAGAGCTTGAAAAAATTGTTGGCCATGTTAGCTTACAGTTTCTGGGAGTTGTAGCCCCCAAAAATAACTTTTCTAAGCTCTGGAGTTTGAACCAACACTTTTTGTTTCATGCTCACTGCAAAATGAGTCCCCTGGTTCAACTGTTTCTCCTACTCTGTATCTACAGGCATTTGAAAAAAAATCCACAAAGAACATTCCAGGAAAGGTTATTTTTGTGTATGCTTGCATAAAGCGTGAAATGTGTTGTTTATATTTTGCTTCCAATTGCTATTCGTTTTTGCAAGGTGGAAATATCCTGACCATGTTGTATCATTTTAAAACTAAAATTATTATACAAATTGAACTTTATTCTTTGGCAGTAGTACAATATTGGTAGGCTTGCATACCTTTCATTCATACTTAGTGCAGTAATGTTTATAAGCCATCATCTCCACCATTTATTCAACAGAGGAGGAAACAAACTAACAATGAAAACAGTCACGGCTAGCTTCATTATCTTGCATAAACCCAATTTACTGCAAACCTGAAGAAGAGCAATGCTGAATCACAGACTGTCATGCTATTCTGTTTAATATACAAGAACATTTTGTTGTTCAGTGTTGCATTTATTTATTTATTTTTGGCCAGTTGTTATTGAACCAAGCTCAAAAGAAATTAACGTGTAGGATGTGGGAGCCTGAAAGATAATGGAATATGTCTTCCTATGCTCCCATCCTACATATGTTGGGTCCTCAGTCACATTGGTTGGACAAGTCTACGTGTTGGCAACTCGTGTGCACAGAAGGCCTGATCATAAGGTCTACTGAATGCATGTATGCCAGCCACAGGGTCTGTGGGTGCAATCCAGAATGTACATGCAGACACACTGTACATGTCATTGCACACTCACAATTAACAGTTTCTTTTTTGAAAAATGCTCTTTATTAATTTACTATATCTCGAAAACAGATACAACATAAAACACACCAACACTTGTATGACATTTAACACTGACAAATAAAAGCCTGTAATAGTGTTTCTGTTTCTCTCTTTTCTTCCTTTTTGTTTATATTTGCACAAGTTAAGATTATATTTGTGTAACTTAAGATCTGTCTGGGTACTTGCGGGAAGGGTGGGGTGGGAGACATATATCATTTTTTTCTCCCGCTCCTCTTTTCCTTCTTTGCTTTGCTTTTTCTTTCTTTCCATCTTTTTTCCCCTGTCTTTCTTTTTTTCTTTGCTATTACAATTAACAGTTTCAAAATGTAATTTCCTTTGTAATGCTCTTTTCTGCATTATATATGGATATCTTAGCACCAGGAACAACGAGGAAGCATCTTGGTCAGTACGTTCCCCTACTGCCTCGAAAATAGCACACACAGACTAAACTGCAAGCACTAAGAGGAGCTCAGTTTAACTAGAGGAAAAAAGGGCGGACGGAACCTGAAGAGTGTTGGAGAGCATCATCTTCTGATATTCAACATTGCAAATGAGAGATGTTTATTTTATTTTATTTCAAAATTTTTATTATTATTATTGTTATTGTTATTGTTATTGTTATTGTTATTGTTATTATTTATTTGAATCCCGCCTCTCCATATGGATCAAGGCGGCGAACAACTTACAAATAGCATGTATTTCTATACATGCCCCCAACAAGCTGGGTACTCATTTTACCGACCTGCGGAGGGATGGAAGGCTGAGTCAACCTTGGAGCCCAACAGGATTGAACTCACAACCTTGTGGCTTGCAGTACTGGCATTTAACCACTGCGCCACCAGGGAATGCTGGAATGATGACGTGCTGTTATGGCTCCTGTTTGGTTCCCAAACTTCTGTTTTGCTTGCCCAATAATAGGGCAAAGGGGACATTTGCAGGGAGAATTAGCCCTTGTCCCCACCTCTTGAAGCAGTCATTTTAAACAGACCCTATATACTCACATTTTGGCTCCAAAAATATATGCTGGCCAGATGGAGGGGAAACTCTGCAGAAATCAGAGGAATTTGTGTTTGAGAAAGATAATCAACAGACAAACAAAGAGTTAAACACATGCATACACAAGTTTTCTGCCTGCAGTTTTACCCTTATAAGTACTGTCACTCCTAAGTTAGTTCTACGAATGAGAATTTGATAGTGCTCATTTGAGATGCCTTATACTCAAGCTGTAAGAAGGAGTTGCTTGTGACTGCAATATCATATATGTCTTATACATCTGGTATGTATGAATGAGCCGTCATCACAAAACAATATTGCTGGCATTCTGTTAAGTCAGTTAAAATGTGATAACTTGGAGTTAGGACATTGTGACTGTTTAGTTTTCTCATGGCACTGTTGCCATTAGTGCAAATGAGCCAGAAGTCCACATTAAAAGCCATCAGCCGTTCTGAGAGAAGGGGGTCTGTGCTGTTGGTGAGGAGGGCACTGCAGCATGCCATGACAAGCCTCCTCCCTCCTGTGAATGATGCTGTGATGAAGATTTGCAGCGGGTCCACACAGGAGACCTCGCTTTTGCTCTCCACAGCATTGCTCACTGGCCGGAAGGAATCGGTCACATCATCCTGTAATGCCCTGCATGGCAGCAGACCAGACCTCTGTTGCTTAGGATGGCTGACTGGCTTTTAAAGTGGGTTTCAGGGGCTGGACGGGGAGTTAGCTATGGCAACATGTTTTATTCAGGATTTTAGCCTGCATCCAAAACATCTATTATCACTGGAAACACCATGGACATCCCATGATGGACTACATAACATAAACCTCTGCATTTGTAGTTATTACTTGATCGTCATATGTCTCGCTAATTCTTCCTGCACATTAGAATGTGCAACAAAAGGAGGACTAATGTCGGTTTCAGCAGGGACAGATGGAGGCATATCAGGCAAGAACATGTATCCACATTTTCAATGGCTCCTGCATGGACAACTCTACTTCTGTGACCCTGAAGTGAATGGAGACATCACACGTTGGACTAAAATATCCAACTACTTCCATAGGGGAACTTGCACATGTGTAAGATACCAACAGCATTCTGGCTCACTTATATTTCTCAGTGGAGTATCCCACAGTGCATAAACTGTGGAATTCACTATCACAAGACAGCTGGTGTGATGGAAGGCAGCTTGGCTACCAATGGCTGCTAGTTATGATGAAGCCTATATGTTACTTCTAGTATCAGAGGCATCATGTTGCAGGGAATCATAACTAGGAGAGGGCCATTGAACTCTTCCCTGTGGAGCATCTGGTTCACCACTGTGATAGAAGAATGCTGGACTGGTTAGGTCCAGCCAGCAGTGTCCCCCATAGTCTACTCTGAGCCGTAGTCCCAACTTGAAGGTGCTGAGCCTGAGCTATAGCAGGTGCTGAGCCTATTTTGGGGATATGGGATAGTTCAAACTACAACCCAGAACAGAGTCACCTTCCCACTGACATGGAAAATGTCACTTCTTCTGTTTTTATGTTCTTAGGTTGGTTGACCTCTGAATCATTGAGACATTTGTCAAGGGTCAGCCAGCCTACATGAAGTGGGACAGAGAGACTTCTTGTGAGGCTCAGATGACATGGCTATATTGTAATCCACCCTGAACTGCTGGGTTAGAGTGGAGAGGAAATCGAAACAAAATAGAGTAGCACCACTTGAACTGTGCACTACCCAGATACTTCAGTGGCTCTACGATGTTTTCGGCTGGCAAAGAGACTGCTGGGCCACTCCACCAGCTCTTCTGAGGCATCAGTTCCATTTGGCTTCTCTTCACCCTGGTCATTATATGAAATTTTGTTGATCTTGAGAGCGGTGCCTGAGTTTTCTTGTCTTCCTCTTTGCTCTCTATCCCCTTTTTTCCTTTCACATTGTGTCTTTTAGACTGCAAACCTGTAGACAAGGGCTATCTTGCTTATTGATTTTATACAAGACACACAGGCAGCCTTTTCAACTGGAAAGTGAGAGAAACATTCATTTTTGCTAAATAAATAAATAAATAAATACCCCTATTCAACCATGGAACCACTTTGCTAAGTACTTCCTTGCCATACTTCTAGTTATAGATAAAGAACCTTGAACTACCAGGACAAGAACTTTCTGGCTGAAATCCAATTGCTAGTCTCACCAAGAGTAGACTAGGATTGATTCAATGAAATTTACTTAAGTATTAAACTTCCTAAATTCTCATTGGTGCACTAGGTCTGCTCTAGTTGGGACTAGCAATTGGATTTAGGCCTCCACTTTATCCATGCAGACTGAATAAAGATGGAAGTTAAGGCTAAAGGTATTTCTTTGGTTCGTACCACTAATTCCAGGCCTAAATACCATAAGGCATCAGATCTCATCTGATTTGGGAAGCTAAGCAGGGCCAGTCCTGGTTAGTACTTGGATAGGACACTGCCAATGACTAGCAGGTGCTGTAGGCTGTATTTCAGAGAAAGGAACTGGCAAAACCATTTCTGAGTATTCCTCGTGTAAGAAAACCCTGTGAAATTCATGGGGTAGCTATAAAGTCGACAGGCATCTTAAAGGTACACAAACAAACACACAAATTCAGATCAGAACACTTGGCTAGTTATTCTTCCATTTTGCCAGAAGAGGGTGCTGTTCCCTTAAAATGTAAGTACTGTACAGGACAGAATGAATGTGGTAACCTTAAGCAGGACTTGAGAAATGTGATTTAGCTCCTCTAGAATAGATGCTGAGAGCTGATATGCAAGAAACAATGAGTGAGCTAGCTGAACATCCCTGAGCAATATATAGTTCATCATAAAACTAACCCACTTCTTTTCTGAGGACTTTTGTAAAAGGCGGCCACAGAGGGAGAAATGAAGTGACCTGGAGAGTTTCTACATATGTAAAAACAGATGCTGAAATTTCTCATAGTTTGCATGCCATCAGTTCACAGTATACAGCTACTTCTGTGATCTGAAACAATGCTGGAATTGTGGAACAAAATGTTTGTGCTCTCTTTTCTAATACTGCCTTGTAGTAGAAAAACCCAATCACAAAAGGCAAACTGTTTAGTTTACCAAACAGTGGTGGCACCCATCCTGGCCAGTGACACACTGGCATTGGGTACAGTGGCATTATGTGAATGCCAGGAGTCCTTGAATGTCCTTGCTCTCAATCAGACTTGTAGTCACTCAGAAGTGACCCTTTTGCCTGCTGTCACTACCACGGAGTTAACGTTGCTGTGGTTTCAACTGACTCAGCTTCGAAATATGAAGTATGGTCCAGGAAATGAAATAGTGGGCCTCAGAAGGTATTATACTCATTTATGAGTGGCTAGACCAGGATTTGATTCCTAGCTTGCCATGGAAATCCTTTGGGTGGTCTTGGGCACATCACACAATCTCAGTCCTCAGAAAATCTCATGGTGGGTTCACCTTAGGGTCAACATATGTCAGAAACTACTTGAAGGCACACAACAACAATGAGTGGCTGTTTAGGCTATGGTCATATCTCTACCTATGTGGGATCAAATCCCATACAACTCAATGGTACTTTCTTCTTAGTACACATTATATTACATGCAGTTCCTCCAAAGTCCAGGAGGTTTGGTGTGTCATGCTGCTGACTCCTGGACATTGCCTGCTCCTCTAAATGGAGCCATGGTCAATTTGTTTCCAGAACTCTCCTCATCTAAAGTTCAGTGGCAGCTGGTGGCTTCCATGTCAGTAGGGCAATTTAGACAGTACTTTGGGATTTAGACAGAACTTTCAAGGAGCTACCCCCTCTCCATTGATATGGAAGGTGGGGAATGTTGGGGTCCACTCACGATGCCAATGCCTCCTTAGAATCTGGGGAAATTATAGCACAAAGGAAACCTGTGAGAGGAGTGTAAAGGCAGGATCTTTTCAGCTATGTATGCCAGTACTAACTAAACTACTTCTTTGGATTGACAAACATATGAGAGATCAGACACTCTTAAGAACCATATAAGGTTATTGGAAAGTGAGGCAAGAAAGGTTGGATAGAGAGAGATTGGGTGGAAAGGGTGATAGCTACCAGTCCTGAAGGAGGGGTCACAGCAGAATGGCTCAGACAGTATCTGATGGTAGCATGAAAGAATGACTGTCAGGGCCACTACATACTACAATTGGCCGAGGCCAAAGCTAGGGTTTTTATACTCTATTTCACACCCTGAAAGAGTGTGTTGACAAAGCTGTAATGGCTTTCCCGTGGGATTGACAAAGGGGTCTGGAATGGGCTGATTGCTTAACTCCAGAGTGACAAAACATTGATGGGACTCATGATGATCTCTTAATGTTCAGTCAGGTAGTGTGTATAGGGAAGATCTCCATAGGGTAAGATCAAGGCATGGTCTCTGATTGCTCACCAATCTGGGCAGTTCATCTTTCATTGTATTAAAAAATGCCAAGAGCCTAAAGTGGTGAAGGGATTAGCACAAACCCATCAGTGCTGAGTTTTCCAAATAATACTATGTGAACTCTCATGACCCAGCCAATGTGAACCTGAATATGTTCTTTGGTCAGCATAGCTTCCATCATGTTCCCCAGTCATTAATAAGTCTGAATGAAAATGAAAATCACATATCTCATAGAAGGGGTGGTAGGCTATGGTAACAGATGTTATAAATTATTTTGTGTTGCCAATATGCTGCAGCTAGTGTTGATCATAAACAGTCTAAAGTCAAGAGGCTCATCAGTGTGTCAGAATCTGGGGGAACAAACCAAATATAGGAAAGTGTTGAGCTGTTAAGGGCTGGGTGTTGTTTCTATCACCCAATGTATGTTTGCAGCTGTCTGCTCTCGGTCTGGGCAGTTGACTAAAGGGCAGCTGATAAGGATTAGAAGCACACAGCAAGCAGTTCTTTCAACAAAGTGATTCCTTACTTTACTGTAGTAGGGAAACAGATTCGAAACAAGCAAACAACAGTCCCAGCAATATTTATAAATCAAAGACAGTCAATACAATCCTAAGTCAGAGACACAGCAGGAGTTAATCACCAACAAATTCTGAAACAGAATGGATCAGCTTTTATAGGTTCAGAGATCAGTGCAGCTGGTGCTTAATTAACTGCTGTCTGTTATAAATTCACTGAGATCTGTGTAGATTTTCCCTTTGGTGCCTATGCTCAGTGAAGGTGGGTATTGGTAAGTTATCTTCCATATCAGAAGAAGCAGGGCTCTCTGCTGAGGCTGGCACTGCCCCCTGTTCTGTCTCTGGGGTGGGTGGTGCTGTTTCCTCCTATTCAGCAGGTTCTACTGTTTCAGTCTCTGAGTCAGAGTCTATGTCTAGGTCCTGGAAGCAGGGCATAACACTAACTTGCCTTCTTTACAAAGGCAGATTACTATGTGAGGACAGCGAAGGCACCTCTGACTAGATGTCAGCCTGCCTTTGTGCTGGGTCACTCTTGAAATACTGTTATGTTGCTACCAACTCTCTGAGGGAGGCATGACAGAAGACACCCATTACCACAGATAAAATTCAGATATTTTATTCCATATAAAATGTATTTGATTTGTTTTGACACCATAAAAGACTACCAGTTTAGATTCTAGGGGAGTGCTACTCAAAATGGTTGTCCTTGGACTAGTGCCAGTCTGTGAACCATCAGCTGCTGGTCCACACTGATTTTTCCAGGAAACTATGCAAACACAGTAATAGTACCAGACCCTGGCACACTGAGAGAAGAAAATTGCCAATCTGCCACACCAGATAACTTGAGAAATACTGTTCTAGACAATTCTTTTGATGGGGCGCATCAGTTGTTCATATATCAGGGAAACAAAATAAAAAATGGCTAAGTAACGTATAAGAACAATCAACAATATTCTACATTGGTTGCTTGCTTACACCTGTGTAATGCAGTAACATCACCTGGCCCAAGCCCCTTCAGCTCCCCTTAAGAGCCAACAGCCAGATCAGGTAAAGGAGGTCTGTTCAGTTGGCAATCAGGATGCAATGAAGATGACATTTCCACTTTTCCCTCTAATGAGAAAGGCTGAGACAAGGAATTATGAAAGTACTCCTGCTTCTGACTGTTGCAAACCTGCTTGCTAGCATAGAACCACTTCCTCCTTTTGCTTCATTCACTGAACAGCCTTCTTTGCCTTTTCTGACTGGTGGCTCTTAAAGCAGCCTGGGGTAGTATTTGCATAGTTTTACAAATATGACTATATAGTCTCGATGAATGCAGAGCTGTTGCAGATACATAACTCTGGGTTATGAATCCATGATTACAATACTTAATGACAGTCAATTCTTTTCCCCATCATTGTTGACGTTTTTCTTTTTTCTTTGTGCCTTCAAAACACACACACAAATGTTTGTGTATCCACCTATAGGTGCCCTTTTCATTGATCTGATAAAAATACATTATGTAGTTTTAAACCAGGAGATTAAAATGCTTTTTCATCAGTAGAGGGAAAAGTATAGTCCAGTGATACACTGGTGGACTTTCTGCCTCCTTTTTATCATCAGACTATTACCTTCTGTGCTCTTCTCTGTCTTCACTGTAAATTCTAAACATGTACTTGGTTCATTGTATGGACTGCCAACCTCTTGCAGAGTCTGTGACCTCCACCAGGCTTAACTGGTAGAGCAACCAGAAGGAACATGGTGATCAATGCTGGATGGCTTGAGCTAATAATTTAACTTTCCTACAGTGTCCTAATGTAGTATCACGCCAGAGCACTGTGGGAAATTCTAAATAGCAGCTCTCAGCCACCTGATGTAGAGGAGACATGTGTCCAAGGAAGTCCTCTCCTCAGAGCCAGGAAAGCTGTTTTAAAAAATAAAACAGTTACCAATTGCATTTGTAGCAAATGGTAACAATTACACAACATTTTAAAAAGCGTATTACATTTTCTGATGTAACTTAATGGTTTTACGTTATGTGTAGGGATGGAACGAATCCAGAATTTTCTGAATCTGGATCTGAATTCCTGGAAGGTTCTGGGAATCCACGAGTTTCTCGAATCTTTCGAATCTTTTTTTTTTTTTAAGAGTTTGAAAAGCAAGGGAAAGAAGGATAATCTTGGGCAAGACACACTCTCTCAGTCTTAGCAAAAGCCTAGGCAAAGGCAAACCTACCTTTGAAGAAATCTGGCCAAGACAATTGTCCTAGTTTTGCCTCAGAATCTCCCCAGATTGAAAATGACATGAAGACCCTTTCTACACAGGCAGGAAAATGTAGATTAATCCCACATTTTCCTGCCTGTGTAAACAGGGCCACATACTACAGTAGAGAGATAATCCAGGTCAAAACTGCCTTTTCTTTGCATAGCTCCTTCTGGCATCCTGGGGTCTATAGTTTGATGATGCACCAGTACGCTTTGTCAGAGAAGGCTGTGACCCCTTGTAAAACTCCAAAGCCCAGAATTGTGTGTGAAAGAGGTTTGCAAGGGGGTTCTGCAAAGGAATGTTTCAGCTGTCCTTGAAATCTCAAGCCTGTAGCTTCCAGTCAAGTGCTGAACTTAAGTATGAAATGTTCAATTCAAATATCTTAGAATACAAGCCCAGATGTAATTTGTGAAATTGTTAGCAAAGGCCATTCTTACTCCAAGGGAAAACCTCACCTACTTACTCTCTTCCTTTGTATGTACGGTTGCCCAGGTTTTCAGGCCTCCCGACCTCCCTGGTTTTCAGGCATCCCGGTCTGCAACAGTCTATTTAGTTGGCGGATTCGAAAGATTCGGTTTGCCTATTTTGGCACAGGGATTCAGATTCAGGAATCTCGAATCCTTACCCAGGATTCGAGGATTTGGTTGTCCCATCCCTTGTTATGTGACTTGTTGGTTTGAGGATCATCTTAATAAATTAGGAAGTTAAAGCCTTAAATTTGAACACAAACTCTCCTCAAAATGTATTAGGACATGGGAGAGGGCCTTCTCAGTCGTGGCACCCCAATTGTGGAGTGCCTTCCCCCTGGAGGCCTAACTGGCGCCAATACTCACGTCATTTGGGTGCCAAGTTAAAACCTGGATGTTCATCAAAGCCTTTCGGCCTCATTAACTCATCCCAAATATGGCATACATAATTTTTTTAAAAAATATATTTTAAATCTGTTTTCGAATTGTTACTGCAGTTTAATAAGCTTCTAGTTTATTTAATTTATTGTTTAAAATTCTGTAACATGTTGCACTGCTTTATCTAAGCTGCCCTGAGATCTTTGATATAGGGTGGGGTATAAATATTTTTAGTAGATAAATAAATAAATGAATACATTCCCCCCCAGGTATTTTTACACCCCAAAATAATGAGAAAAAGTAACAAGTAAATGCTACTGGCTTTGGGGCAGGGGAGGGAAATCATCGTCTTACCAGTTGATGATGTTGCTGTTACTGCTGCTGCTATGTGTCTTCAAGTTTTTTCTAACTTATGGAAACCCTAAAGTGACCCTATAATGGGATTTTCTGGGGCTAAGAATGTGTGACATGCCCAGGGTCCCCAATGGGCTTCCATGGCCAAGCAAGGAATTGAAACCTGGTCTCCAGGGTCATAGTCCACTGCTCAGACCACTATATCATGCTGGCTCTCACTACACTATCCTGACCTTTTTTAAAATGGGAAGCCATTATGCCTTCAGAACAATCATATTACAATTAAGGTAATGACTAGTCACAAGTTCCTTCCAGGCTCTTTCTTAGTTAATGGAGGTCCTGACCATATGCATAGTCAGGAAGGGAGTTCCAAGCATATGGAAAAATCAATTGAATCATTTGATCTCAGATACCTCTGTGGGTTGCTGAGGATGGTAGTTCTGAAGGTGGAAATGGGGCAGCCCTTCAGACTGAACCTCCCACCACACCCAGCCAGAATAGGTACTCATGAGGCATGCTGGACATTGCAGTTTACATTCTAGAGAGTCACAAGTATTTCACCCTTAGCTAAAGATTTACAGCTTGGTCAGGGGAAGAGAACCTGTGTCCTTTCAGACTTCCTTAGATGCCATCCCTTCAACTCCTATTATCTCTAGCAGGCAGAGTTGATATCAGGGATGATGGGAGTTGTTATCTAATATCATCTGGGGAACCAGCACCCTCCTGGCCCCTGAAGTAGCCAACTATGTACAAACTATGACTGGAGAAATAAAACTCCTTTCTGCACTCAGGGATAGCTAGACATTGTAACTCTCTTTTCTTGTGTCATGACCCATGCCAGCAAGGTTACGTAAGTTGTTGGTTGGTTAGTGGTGCTTTCTCCCAAAGATTTTGTGCTAATGAATATGTTCCTATAGATTTCCTGTCTGTAAGTGTAGAACATGTCCAAAGAAGAGAGTTCCATCTGGAAAAACATCTATGAACTGTGGCCTTCAAAGCTCCCTATGTCATGCTCATATGATCCATCATAATGCATTATGCACATGACTTTCTAGATATCATGACTAGTATTCCTATGATCCCAGAAAAGTCTGAATGATCATCAGCCTGATCAAATCAGAGCGAGGTATGCATACTGTCCCTGATTTCAATGGGCTTAGGGTTGCCAGATACTATGTAGAACAGAGTCAGATGATTGGCACATGCATAGTTTTACTGACAGAGTTTGGGAATATTATTGTTTTGGACTATAGCTCCAGAAAGCCACCTGCCAACATAGCTAAAAAGTAAATTTTCTAAGTTCTAACCATTTGTGCTGAGGAATTATGAGGGTTTTTTTTTAACTTGCCCTGTTCTTGCCTTCCGCTTTTGACAGCAGCTAGCTTGATAGACATTTTTACTGCACTCTCATGGAGTCAAGTCAAGGGATTGAATAATAACTGTGGAAAGGATGCCTAAAATCTAGTCCAACTCTCTGCTGGCACAGGAAATATATGGTTGGGGCATCACTTGTAGGTGGTTATCCAAATATAAACATTCCCTGCTTAATATGTGGAATAGTGTTGTTAGAGGCACAGCAGAAAGGAAGGAGAATAAAAATACAGAAAAAGGCATCAAAAGCTTATTAGAATAATAGAATCTTAGGCCATTTCCATACTATACTGTTATAGTGCTATTATTCCACTTTCTTTTTTTTAATATATATTTTTATTAAGATTAACAACAAATTACAGACATCTCAACAAATTACAATATTTACATTATCAATAACCTTAAATTCTTCACACAAACAATAGAAAGAAATATTTCCCGTTTCTCATTATCTCTTTCACTTCCTACTTTCTTTGACTCAGTTTTTTACATTACGTTAGAATCATTCTCGTCAAACATTTATCTTCCCCATTAATCATATTTTAAATGTACCTTTTGCTCTCCTGTCTTTGCTACCTTATACCTTACCCTAGTTCTTTCATTACTCATTACAGATCTTTTCCCAGTTTTCCTCAATATATCTCTTAATTTTTATCATTTCAGTCTCCCCCCCACTCTTTTTTCTGTTTATTTTAACATCTGTTTATTTTAACATTAACATTTTCAACATCCTATGGAATCCTGGGGTTTGCAGTTTAGAGGGCGGCATTAAAATTCTCAGCCAGAGAGCTCTTTGGCCTCAGTAAACTATAAACCTCAGAATTCCACAGGAAGCTGAAAGTGGAATAATAGCACTATAACAGTGTAGTGCAGAAATGGCCTGAGAGTTCAAGGGGTTGCAAGAGGCCATCTAATCAAATTCCCTGTCATGCAAGAAGACACAACTAAGTTTAAACACTTCCAAGGATGGAGAGCCCCCCTCCATCAGCAATCTATTCCACTGTCAAACCATGGGTTTCCATCACCAATTAGGTAGTCATACCCTGATCTCTAGACTCTTGGGCCATTTCTTCAAGAGGTCGATACATCATAGTAGCATTGAATTCTTACTCTCCCATTTGCACGTTGTAGCATTTTAGCATCGTAGTTTTCCTCGTGGTTCTGCACGTTTTCAGCTTCTAACATGGTTCACTGCAATGAGAAACCGCTATATGTAAAAACCATAACAACTCTGATGTAAATCTCCCAAACTGGTTCTGCTTCATTTTTCACTTGCATGCAGAAGCATAACATCGATTCACAGTGCAGAAGTGGCCAGTTATGGGCATTCCCAGACTGTCCCTTCTGTCAATTCCATCCCTATCTCTCTCTGCCCATCAAAGGGCAGGCTGCCATCATTATTGTCTTCATGCGTTATATGGACAGCAGAAAGACATTGGATCTGGTAATGGACTGTTAAGATGGGTATTTTTCCATGTGTCAATGAACATACATACCTATGCACAAACGTAGCAATGCAGAAATGTGTTTAAAATGTGTTTTTTAAAAAACAAACAAACAGACCAATCAGAGATGGCGGAGCAGGGTGAGGGAGGGGAATGGAAGTGGCCAGGGACTTGCTGTTGCAGATGCAGCAACTGCTGTTTTCTGCAGTAGTACGATGTAAATGGTTTGTGTGCATGTGTGCAGACAGCACAGTTTCTAAACTGGGGTATAAAACACCGCTCTTGGCACTCAATGAACCATTCCTCCCATCTCATGCAGAAATGGCCTTAGTCTCACACTCCACACCGGTTCATGATTTTACCAGAACAGACAGTATACAGCATTCCCAATATATATGAAGTACGCTGAAGGATGATGAGGAAAATATTCAAAAGTATTATAAGCATGGATTTTTAATAGTCCAGCAGTGCACAAGTTTTTTTAAAAAAATTCAACCATATCAAGACAGTTTTAGGTTTTCAAATATTTCTAGGTGTGTATAAAGTTCAAGCAAATTCAGCCTCAGTTAGTATTTGGATGGAAGACCACAAAAGAATACTAGGTGCCATAGGCTATATTTCAGAGGAAGAAACTGGCAAAACCATCTCTGAGTATTCCTTGCCTAAGAAAACCTACAAAATCACCCTAAGTCCACAGATGACTTGAAGACATGTACATACATACAAACTCACATGCATGCACAGATACACATAAACACATAAAGTTCAGAACCAGTTCTGTCTGATGTGACATCCATAATTAGAATTCTTTAGCAGGGCAAGTTTAGTTTGAAATATATAGAGGCAAGAGTGATCATTTTGTTAAAAAGAGGAAAGATGATTATACACTGTTTATAATGGGGGTGGGAACCTCTTCTTTTTTTTTGTTAGGTGGGGTGTTATTTTAGTTTAGTATTTTGTTATTTAGGTATATATGTATGTGTATAGCTTTTATAAGTGTTAGGTTTGTTAGTGTCTTATTATTTATAGTTTTACTGTATTAGATTTGTTGTTTAGAATGTATGATTCATTGGATTTTTTTGTTTATTTTATGTTGCTCATTTTATTGTTTGAATAAATTTTTTTTTTTTAAAAAAAGAGAAAACAAACAGTATTCACACAAAATAATACAAAGCAAACCATCGGGGCGATAGGCTGATGTGGAAATAAAACTACACTCAGTTTAAAATACATAATTCAAAACAAACAAACTTTTAAAATATATAAGGAGCTTTCATTGCTGCCTATGATCATTTTTGTTAAAGTTTGTCAGTATGACTTCATGTGGAAAAGGGAAAGCGTTTCTGTTTTCCAAAAAGTTCAACACATTCTCTAGAAATGCTTAAAATGGCAGTGCTCAAAGGGAGTGATAAGGGAGGAAGGAAACACACCTTGATTCAACTCTAGTCATGTGTTAAAACAGAATTTATTTGTAACTAATTAGGTCAGAATGTGGCTGCGGATGTGCAGCTGACTATGAGGTACAATACACTGCAGCTAAATGGTATACATATCTGGATGCCTCTAATTTATACTTTTGTTTTTGATCCAGTAATTTATCTCCTTATCTAAAATAGGGTGAATGTGTTCTTCTATTACTACTTGGAAGCTGAGAAAAGACATCAAGGAGAAAGCACTAAGTAAAGCAACATGCATTCCTTTTTAAAAAGTTAAGGAAGCCAATGTGATCTTGTGTGGTCCAGTTCCTATCCTATACTGGAGGTGTATGGCTGGATTTTAGGAGATCTAGGCTTCATTCAGAGGTTAAAATTTTAAAAAAGCAAAGCAGTTTCCAGCTCCTT
The DNA here is from genome assembly GCA_948474755.1 of Ctenosaura bakeri. Lineage (NCBI taxonomy): Eukaryota > Metazoa > Chordata > Lepidosauria > Squamata > Iguanidae > Ctenosaura > Ctenosaura bakeri. Next base: position 263,257 of record CAOLHI010001624.1, on the reverse strand, counting down.
TCCCTGTTCAATGTCTTTGCTTTTTTCTTCTTTTACCTCCTATACTTTATTCTTCCTGGAGGAGAAGTAGTCACATTAGTCTGTTGCAGCAAAAATAACAAAACACCTTGTGGTGCCCTTAAAAACTAACAACCTTTACTTGGCACAAGCTTTCAAGAACAGCAACCGGAACATGATGAAGTATGCAGCTGTCTGCAAAGGCTTATACTAAATAAAATATTTTAGTCTTCATGATGCTACACAACTTCTTTTTTGTTCTGTTTTTGTGTTTTACATTTCATTTTTTTCTTTGTTGTGAATGTATATGTGTTGCATTCATCACTGTAAGCCAGGCCACTGAATAACTGAATACTTTTAAAAATCCTCCTCATTCTCCTTCAAAGCTTTCAGAGATGATTGTCCTGTCAAACATTTTGCCTTCTTGTGAAAATCTAAAATAAGATCTGGGTAATTTCCATAATCTGAAGTTGATGACATTGAGGTGTTCTGTTTGACACTTTAAACTTTGGTCCCAAAATGGATGTGCAGTAACACAGGGGAGCAGAACCTGCCAAATTTCTTCCTACTACATTGGGATGAAAGAAATAGGAATTCTGGTAGGAGGAAAAATGAAACTTTTTAAAACAAGAAATGCATGGGACATGTTCCCATGTTCACACATGACTCAATTGTTCCCTACCTGATGAACAACATGGCTGAATGTATGAACTGACTCCCCGCAAGCCATGGTGTTTGAGGTGCTAAGAAGTGGTAGCATCTAATCTGTGATTATTCATCTCAACATGAAATTCACCACTTGATGTGTAGGCAGAAAGTGATGGAGAGGCATGTGTGAACTTGCCCTATGAGAAAAGAAGCACTGAAAACAGAACTGCAGAAGATAACCCACCAAAGTAATAGTTACACTTAAAAAAAAAAAGCCGGCCTAATAAATATCAGTTTTCTCCATCTCCTTGGCCATTAAACACTTGAATGATTAATGCTAGTCTTTTTTTTATAGCAAACAGTTCCCAAAGCTTTGGATAGGGAGACATCACACAATGAAAGTACTGTAGAGCAATCTCAACGCTGTTCATTCAGCAAGTTGCATTTGAAAGGGTACAATTCAAAGCCTTGTGTAGTTTCCGCATTTTGTAAAAGGAAGTATAGACCTTTGGTTGTTATGATTAAAATATACGACCCCAAAGAAGGAGTTAATGCTGTGGCTTTGTTCTTCCTGTTCCCAGCAGGACAGTTTTCTTATCCCTGGACCTAGAAGTCCTCACGGTCATAAGCATTTCCTCCAGATAAACTGACTTAAAGAGCACCACATTAATTTAGCTGTTAAGCAAGTGGGAAGAGTGGAGTGCAAGAATCGCATTCCTCTCTAAGGTTCAGAGCAACATTCACTGATGTTATTAGAATTAGAATGAATTTGCTTCAGCTTTTTAGCTTATGGTTGGAAACGGAAAATAACTGAAAGTCTGATGATCGTATTGCAGATGTGCATACGTACTTCTTTTACGCTATTGTCAACACTAAAGTTTGTAGGGTTTTTGAAATCCTAGAAACCTGCAAACGCTGTTTATCAGATCTAAATGAGGAGGGAATATACACACGACAATGAATGAAGCTGCTTTAATACTAGTCCCAGCACTCAGATAAAAAGGATGTCTAGTGCAGCCCAAGGCAATGAAGAACTGGGTGTAAGGAGGCCACAGTGACAGTTGCACTGTTAACAATTGTGAACAAAGGGAAACTGAAAGGAGTTGCTTCCACCCTTTTAGCCTCTGCATGATAAGTTTTTTTTCAGTTAGCCACAACGTAAGAATACAAACTGCTACAAGGTAGGCATTGCAGAGGTGTGGCTCTCAGTGTTATGAAGGATTTGGGGAGGCAACTCTTAAGGCTTTGCCATCCAAAACAGAATCCTCAACATTCACAAGAGCCCTTTGTATCAAGTTCTTTTACCCAAACCTGGCACATCATTCCTTTTTTTTTTGTTTTTGACCCTGTGGGACTCCTGACTACTTCACAGTCCCACAGTAGCATCGCCATTTCTTACTCCTGTCCCCCTCCTGCAACATCACACAGTTTTCTGTATATCAGGGCAAAGACTTTCTCTGATGAAAAGAGAGCACTCTTCTCAAATCTGGTGACCTCCAGAGGTTTTGGGCTACAATTCCCAGCTAATATGTCCAACAGTGAAACATCATGGGAGCTGAAGTCCAAGACATCTGGAGGATAGCAGGTATGGAGAAGATTTTCTAGATGCAAAGAGCTCCTTAAGGTTATCAAGTTTTTGAGTGTCACAACAGGGCAGCAAATTGATAACTATTTAATTTTCATTATTCTCTATTTGCTGCTAGGAATAGGGAGAAATAGTGTGGGATGTTCTATCCCATAGACCAAAATAATTTGGGGTACTTGACTTGGATGAGTAGATGGGGCCATCTGCTGCCCTGCTTCAGGTAGCAAAACTTTTTGGGGTAGCCTTGAAAATGTCCCCTGAAAATGCTTTTGAATCATGCCAGAAGTATGTTTTTGCAATAAATCCACAGTGTCTGTAACAGGGTCCTACAGTCAGTGGATGAAACTGACATGGCTATCCATCCTCCCCTGCCATCTTCAGCCCATAGGGCTCCTTGAGTTGGATGAGTGGGGGAAGCACCAGTTTCTGTTCCACTCCAGGCACTGCAACATCTTGACCAAGTCCTTGCTCTGGCTTCTGCTGGTAAACTGGGGTTCCCAGAAAGAGTATAACTTTTCATATGAAAATTCTCATGCAAAGGACAAAAGTGACCTTTGCTCAAAATCTGGACCATGATGATATATTCAAGATGAATGTCACCTGGACAGGTACTTCTCAATCATCCTGGTCTGCAGGTCTAGGCAGCCTGAAAACCTAGAAACTTTACACAAGTTCTTGATGGGCCAGGCTGAGTTCAACCTGCTTGGTCACATACTGTGCATGCCTGTTCTGTTTCTGGATTTAGGCAGCACCACCAGCCTTTCAAGTCAGAAATCTATCTATTGATGCATGTACATCTGAAAATGTGCATTTGATAGTTAGGCCATCCCTTTGGCACAGGGCTGGGGGAAAGCTAAATTAATATATGTGGAAGCAGTGGCAGTAGGATAGGGGGTTCCATGTCATTAGGACAGTGAATCCACTCTGAGTTTAAGTCCAGGCTTTCAAGGAGCTCTCCATAGTGCTGAACTCTATCCTCCAAATAGACTAGCTCCTTTAAAGTGAGCAAAAATATGGAGTGGATTTACTGCCCCACTGACATAGGAGCCATCAGCCGCCCCAGTGAAAAGAAACTCTTTGCTGAAAAAAGTATAATAGGATGTATTAAGACATTCACCGTGGGTGTGTGATATGATGACTAGTCACTTTTTTTGTTCTGGAATTTCATCTTCCCCACAATGAACTGGCAAAAAATCCCTCTTTTTTTTCCCCTCATGGAAAACATAGAGAAAAGTAAAAACAAAGAAAATTAGGTATGGAAAAAGCCAGCATTGATTTACATTTGATGCTGTTAAGTCACTGAGACTCTTCCCAGTTTTCATCCTGCCCTGCCAGCCACTGGAGATAAGAATGCAAACTGGTATAAAGTGGCCAATGCTGACAGGCGTGCATCTCAATGCCAGAAAGCATTCTGGGAAGCAACTATTATGGCCACCACAAAGGCTACCTTGGCTCCTGTCATCATCATGCCCCTTGGATGGAAACCTACCACCGAGGGACAGCATGCCTGACAGACATTACCTGCCACCAAATGATGTCCTTCGTAAGAAAGCTCATCTCAGCTTGGGCCGCTCACAATCACCGTGAGGCGAGATGAGACCATCCGTCTCAATTGGCAAGACAGTGTTTGGCCCCCATATTATTCTATCTGTCATGTTCTCTTTGGGTTCTCAAAGAATCCCTGTCTCATACATCATTATTTCCCACAAAGGTTGAAAGCCCCCTGGAGGGCTCCTTCCCACACGCTACCCCACCCTTGATATCCAAGTTCCTTTAACCACAGTGACAACAAGACACAACTCCTTGGTGCAAAACAGTAATCTCCATACCAATTAAAAGGGCTCCAAGCATGAAGTAGAAAGAAAAAAGGAAAAAGGAAGCTGAGAATGTGACAGTGGTAGAGTAGGGAGGGGGGAGCAAAAGAAAAACTTGAATAAAAATCTGAGGCAAGTTACAGTTAATGCTGCCTTAGATCTCTGATCATGGGAGTGTTTAAGTGAAGAAGAGGCTGCATGTACCGAAAATGTGAAACTGTCAGAAGATTTCAGATTGCAACAGGGAATCCACCTATTTTATGCATAGAATGTGAATTCTCTTTGGCGCATTGGTTATTTGGGTTTTCCTGAGCCACAGCTGTCTAGATCAAGCATGGAGCATTGATAGTCAAACTGATGATTCATTATTCTGAGAAAAGTCTTTCTCAGTGTTGTTTCTCAGGCAGAGCTCTGGATAATAGAGCTTTTAGATCTCATTTCCAAATGCTTCTTTACAGTACAATCCTGCGTATTTGCTTAGAAGCAAGTGGGACTTATGGAGACATAGCGCTCAAGTTGCAACTTTAGTTGCAATAGTGGCTACATAAGCTGGCACTGGAAGCTGGTCCACAGTTCCCTTGGCAATGCCAGAAACTTGTGACCCAATGCCACCTCACCCAGCATTACAGTGTTCACTCACTGGCTGAATTGGTATATCATAGTAACCAGGCACACAAGCTTATAATAATTTTTATTTTTTCCCAGCTGCAGACTATACTAAAATACTTTACAAATTTGTCATGAGCCAGATTCTACAGAACTCTGCCTTTCAACCTTGTCTGAACGAGACTACCAATTCTTCTATCTTTCTTCTTCCCACATAGCTTTCACTGAGGAAGAAGAGACAGAATAACTCCAGAATGACTTTAGACTCGTAGCACTGGGAGCCTTCTGTGTGCAAGCCCCTTCATGTGTGTTAGAATGTAGGCTAGCTTGTCATCCCCACTGGGAGCCAGAATAATATGGTGATGATTTCAATGCAATAGATACTTAATTAACCTTTAACTCTTAGGCATGATTTTCTCAGTAGAAAACAATTTTCCTGTGCAGAAAATGCCAACATCTGCAAGGTTTTGGTTTTTGGTTTTGCACCAAATAAGTCCCAAACTTATGACTGTGTGTATGTATGTGTCTTTAGGTTGCTTGTCGATTTACAGCAACTTCTTGAATTTTGCAGGACCTTCTTAGGCAAGGAATTCTCAGAGGTGATTTTGCCAGTTCCTTCCTCTGAAATATAGTCTACAGCACCTGAAATTTGTTGGTGGTGAATGGTTCTTGAAAACTGTGCAGTTTTTAAAGGATTTTCTCACAGCACCGATTAAAATAGCAAAATTATTCATCGTTGCAGGGAGGGGTGAAATTTATGAAGATTTTTGTATCTCTATTGGCAGTAACTCCCTTGATGCTAGATGTCTTTTGTTCTATTTCAGACATGGAGAATGTTTGGCCCTCCAAATGTTGGTGGACCACAACTCCCATTCTCCCAGTCATTGGCCATGCTGACTGGGGCTGACAGGAATTGGAGTCTTACAACATCTGAAGGCCAACATATACCTCCCTGTCCTCTTTACATAATGAAAATTAAAGGGCCCGCCTTTGACAAAAATAAAAGAGACAACAATCCTTCTCTTCAAGATAAATATTTCTTTTCCCACTGATTGTCACTGCTTTCGCAGCTTTGTTATTTCATGGATCTGCAACACTACTCTTTGAAAGCACAGACGTGAGAAAATCTGTTATCTTTCAAAGTCCTTTAAATCTGTTATATAAATACCTAATTATGGGCTTTTTCAGATGGTGTAATTTACTTGGCAGTTTATAACAGCTGCACTGGAGCTATTATGTCTTATCATTTAAACACCTAATTAAGGGGTTCTTAATTAATGGATCTCTCATTCAAGGGGTCCTTGGCAGCTACTGCAAGCTGGTATGCTGTGCTGGACTGGAAACCGTGAGGAAAGCTGCCATCACTTCAAGGCCTTCAATCTATCTCCAGGTAAACCAATTTATACATACAAACCCATCCTTTTTAATTAACAAATAGCAAATTGTCTTTAGTCATTTTTTTCATATTCATCCTATATTGGGGTTCTATGCACAGATGTAAGAGTGGGAAACTCCTCAGAACTTATGCTGGAGACTCTTGCAATTTGCCAGTAAACGTAAAAGGGGTGTTGTTTTAAAACACACGCAGCAGCATCTCTGCATAAAGAGTGAAGACACGCCTGGTCTCAGTATGACATGGAAAACTGCGTTTCCTCTTCTACTTTTCTCTGTGTTGCAGGAAAAGTGGACAGGGCTGTAACTGCAGTCTTCCCTACCATTATGCAAAGGGAGGTAGATTCCTACAGATTTTGGCTGTTATGACAGGGAAGCAAATAGTTAGTTACATAATAAATAATAATAATAATAATAATAATAATAATAATAATAATAATAATAATAATAATAATAATAATAATTCTATCCCGCCTCTCCCCATGGATCGAAGCGGCGAACAACAATAATACATGAATTACATTAAAAAACATTAAAAAACATACCCAATCCTCCCCACCCACCAACCCACCTAAAACCAACCTCCTAAAACACATAACAATTAACAATTAATTCGTTATGACTCCATTTTTTATGCCAAGAAGAAGGAAGAGCACCTGTGACATTTTGCTGCCTCTGGTGCTTCAGAAATTTGATAGCTGGCTGACCTAGATGAGTTGCTGCTCTCTCTCAGCAACAGGATGTCTTAGGTTGGTCTTAGGTGGCTCCATACTTTGTGTGGCACACATTAAAAAACAAAACAAAACAAAAAATGCTTCCCCAAGTCTTCTGGTATGCAGAGGGGATTTAGGACCAAGGAATGGTCAGCCATTCACATCATGCTAGGATTTGAAGTTGCGTGATCGGGGCAACAACTGCAAAGAAAACACAGAGCCAAGCATCTTGGAAAGAAAAGGCCACAACTTTATTGGCTTCAAGGCATACAGGGTTGGCGTACGCATAGGTATGGATCCAAGCATCGATCAACCCACCTGTTGACTGATGACCCCGAATGACCAGCCCAGGGCCAGCTGGCCAACTGCTGGACTAGGCCCTCCTGTCACCAAGGGGTGCATGTCACGTGCCCTCCCAAGCTGGGCAAGATCGGTGCTCACCGCACCCCCTGGCCCCACCTGGGAATTCGACCGTTCCCTTGCATGTGGCCCGGATCCAAGGCCATGCGACCGCCTGAAAAGTGACAAAAGACTCATATAAAAACCAAATAACCAACACCTAGGGAGGGTGGTATGGGATGCTGCAAAGAAGAGACTGACTCGCAGTGGGGGTTGGCCTCCTATATCCTCAGCAAGCGGACCCAAGTGAAACTGGCAGGCCTTCACTCAAGCCTGTTCCTCCAGCCAATGAGCTCAAGGGTGCTGCTTTGAACTCATTGGCTGGTGGTTGAACAAAAAGGGAGACCCAGGCATGTGCAGGCGCACGCCCACAATGCCCACCGCCAGCCTGATGTCCAGAGGAAGCAGCCGCGCCCTGGGCCGCACACGTGCCGAGCAGTAAGTCGCTCAGTGCCCTTACCCAGAAGAAACTGATACATGCTACTTTTTTGAAGGTTGTCTTTTGACTTTTGAAGAATGTCGAAGAATGATCATAATACAAGAAGATTTGGAGGTAGTGTGATCTCACTCTCTAACTTTGTGCCACACTTCAAGGGACTATTTGGATATTCTTACAGTTTTTGAGGATCAAACTAGATATAAAGGGGAATATGCATTTCCTATGTTTCACATATCCCTCCAGCTGGGATTTCCTCAGAGGCATGACTCAGCAATCAGATATCCAAATCCAGCCCATGCTTCCCTGCCAGTGACTAACCGCAAAAACAAATCACACTTAGTGAAAAATACCTAGGTGAGGAAAATCACATGGATGTCAAACAGACATTTTACACCACTTGAGGGAGTACCCCTGCCAAGAATGTGATAAACCTTGCAGCTGTGTTCCAGTAAGGTCAAATTTGAACCACCCCAGATGTGTCTATTCAGAAAACAGCCAATTCAAGATATTTTCCTGCCTGAGGCAAAGGACAAGATGACACACACACACCCTCCACATTCCATATGTAGAAGCTGGCTGGACTTACTTCAGCAGTGGTGATGGGACAATACCTTCCACCACACAAGAGCAGTTGGCTTGTTCAGTGGATAGAAGTCAGGGTCTGTGTTTTGAACCTCCCTCAGCGTAAGTCTGGATAAAAAGTAGCTCATTTAGCAGACTCGACTGTTGTCCATTTTGAACATACCATTTGCAATTTCTGATTATGGAAGCCAGATGGGTTTGTCTCCCTGTTTGCTTCTTTAACAAGTCTTCTACAATTAAGTGTACCTTCCCAGTGCAGTTAGTCATGCTTAAAATTCATATAAATCAGTGGGATTGGCCCATGACCACCTTTCTCTGGAACACAGCTATGGTTTGTTACTGTTATATACCTTTGAGTAAACTCTGACTTAATGGCAGCAGCATATGGTTTTCTTGGCAAGATTCATTTAGAGGTGGTTTGCTACTGTCGTTCTCTAAAGATCTTTCCACACTACACTGTTATAATGCTATTATTCCACTTTCAACATCCTACAGAATCCTGGAGTTTGCAGTTTAAGGAAGGGAGCTCTTTGGCTACAGGATGTTGGAAGTGGAATAATAGCACTATAAGAGAGTTGATAAGAGAGTTGACTTTCCAAGGTTTTTCCTGGCTGAGTGGGGATTCAACCCCTGGTCTTGTTACCCTGTGTGTTTGGGAGATTCCGGGGGGAGCCCAGATTGCCAAATAAAATACCAATTGGGGAAAATTAGCTGGAGCACTCTTTTGGCTAACGAGACGCAGGGTAACTTTTGCAAGGATCCTAAAACCCAATGTCTACGGCTTCAGGTCAGGGAACAGGCACGCAAGTTTAAAAGTAACCAAAAATAACAATTTTATTGAAAAACAAACAGAAAATAAACAACACACACACGCTAACTAACTGGGAAATGGAATTGGAGAGCTTAAGGATAGGCAATACGACACCTGGTCTCGTTGTCCTGGAGAAAGAGAGATGGGGTTCCGAAGAAGAAAGCTCAGCGTGGCCGGCTGAGGGGAGTTTCCTTAGATGACCAGCAGCAAGGCGGGATGGCAGTCCAAAATAGTCTGAAGACCGTTTGGAAATGTGGGTTTTTTATAGGGTAGTTTGTGCCTACCGGCTATGGCAAGCCAGGTGAGAACAAAAGGAGTTTTGGCACTGGACAAAGGATTTGGAAAGGTCAAATTTAGCATGATGAGCTTAACGCTCGACGACAATAGTTTGGTCAGTATGTAAATGTCTTGTTTACCGGACTGGCTCTGCTGAGAGCCGCGCAGCTATTGTGAAGTTTGCAAGTGGAAGTTCCCTGAAGTTACGAGCGAGGCTGGAGTTGCTGACCTCAATAGGATCTGGAATGTGAGAACAATTAGCGGCTGCACTCTGCCCGTGCTTGTCCAGAGAACCTCGCAAACACGTGGAGTGAGGTGACTGAAAGCAGGTCCAGCTAAGGCCGAATTGCTTGATATCAAAGTGATATCTAGGGGTCCTCACCTACCGTGCCAGAACGGAAGTTACAGTCTCCTGGAGTCCTAGTCTAACACTCAGACCATTATACCACACTGACTCTCATGGCCATGGTAGTTTGTCTTAAATTTGGGGCTTCTCAATAGAGAGATATTTAGTGATAAATACAACTATTCTACATCTTGTTTCCCCCCAACCTCCTCCCAATTTTTGAGCATATGTGAGTATGTGTTCTTTCCACATATTTTCCTTGCCTGCCTTTCTTCTTCCTTCTCAGTGTCTATCCGATAGCTTCAAAAGTAACTTTTTTTTTTTTTTAAAAAAAGAGGCATTCTAAAATAAGGTTTAGGCAATTAGAAGCTTACTTCTAAAAACTATTTTTGACACTCATAAAGGTATGGAAGGAGTCAAAGCAATTTGTCTATAAACTCCAACATGAAAATTTCCAGCCCAGACTGGTGAAGTAAGAGGCACAGTATAAACTGGCCTGACACCTTCAGAGCATTGGATGTATATACATACGACAGGTGTCACTAATACATTTTTGATAGATTTTTTTTTTTTTGAAAAATAAGTTGACTATGCTTGAGATGATCCAAATTGGGACCTGTCGTCCCAAATCACATCACCTTTAAATAATGCAGTGACAAAACCATAAGCTTTTATTTGCTTCCAGATAATATAAATCAGCTATTGGAAATCTGTATCATTAGTGCTATTGCTTTCCAGTGAGAAATGGCTGCAAGAAATGGATTAATCTCTCCACCGCATCTCCTCCCTGGAAAACAACATATACCAAGCCTGATCAATACGTGGATCCAAACTAGTTATGAGAGTGACAGATGTAAGTATTTTGTTCTCTGAGGTTTAGGTGTGATACACCTTTAAAATAAGAATGTTCTCTAGAGCCCACAAGAGTTTCCAAGTGTGTTGCTAGTTTATTCCGAATATCCTTAAGGAGTCCCAAAGTTACAGAATTTAGAACTTTTTAGGGTGCATACATACTGATTAAAAAAGACCTGAAGGTCCCAGGGTTTGTGCCTGTCCTTTCTATTTTTGTTTTAGAGAGTGCCACAATGCACTAGTAAGACAGCCAGTGCTGGACTATGACCCTGGAGTCAATTCCCTGCTCAGTCATGGAAACCTATTGGGTGCCCCTGGGTGTCACAGTCTCTCAGATCCAGAAAACTATGTGATAGAATTGCCATACGTTGGAAATGACTTGAAGACGCACAACAACAACAGTAGACTAGTGGTTTAGTGTAAAGGCACTTTTCACTATAATGCTATACCCATAAGCATTTAAAAAAAATAAGGAGAAAAAAATTGTTTAGAACCATAACATCACCTTAGAAAACCACGTCCAAGTTTTTTTTAAAAACACCCTTTGGAAGAGCCTACATGAAAATAGAAGAAACTGTTTCACCCAGGGACAAACAGCCTCAAAAGAGTGGAAGAGAGCACACTGATGCAGAATGGGCAGACATACAACCAGCAAAAGCCAAGGAGTTGTATTCCAAGAACTCACATTGGTTTAAATCAATCTGGAAGAGCCCTGACACACACAATCTTAGTAATTGGGTGCATCCAATAGAGCTCAATGATGGGAGACCCAAGACAAATGTAAGAATGTGCTTCTTCACTCAGAGTTAAACAGTGGAACTCACTACCACAAGGTGTAGCAGTGGCCATCAACTTGCATTGCTTGAGAAGAGAACTGATACACTTATGAGAGATAAGTCTACCCATGGCTGCTCTCTAGGACCACCAGGACCAGTGGCAGCAAGGCCTTCAGAATATTGGAGAACAGTGGGGAGAGAGGGAGAGATCCTGATGCCAAAACTGCAGGCTGGCAACTTTGGAAGCAGTGTGGTAGGTTAGAGAGGCCTGTGGTATTTATTCTAGCAGGTCTCCATCTTCTGTTCAATTTTAAGTCAAAAAGTTATTTAAAACTGAGCTTGGAAACTTTGACAGGCTCTGCTTAGAAATAACCTACTGATACTCACATATTACAGCTTTTTCCTAGGTGTGGGTGTGTGTGAGGAAGAGAGGGGGGAGAAGAGAGTCTGTTTAAATCTAGCACATTACAGACAGAAGTACTAGTCCTGTGTTCTCTTTGGGTTAGACTACACAGTATACTAAATACATATCATGCAATCTATGATCTTTTTCTTTCACTCTCTAGTAAGTGAACGTGGTCCCAATCCAGACTGGGAATTGGCATGTGGGTGGGAGAAGTTTAAAGTTCCCCCTTGTTTCTAAATTTCTCCCACCCACCACCCAGTTAAAAAGAGAGAGAAAACTGGCACCCACTGGAGATCTTTTAAAATCCTATGTAGTGGGGCAGGGGGTTCAAATATGCTTGATGTCTTACATATTTGGCCCGCACATCTTTTTCAAACCCCTGAAAAGACTGAGGCAACTTCCACCCCTTTACATTCCTTCTTCTACACAAGCATTAAAGGTGCAGAAGCTCTGATGTCAACAGGCTGACGTTGACTAAAGCAATATAACACAGGCACACTGTGCAGCTACAGAATACTCCTTGCCCTTTACCAATACAATTACTATTTAACTGTACAGTAATAGCTGTTATATTGTATTCCTTAGCAGCTGCTTTGTCTTTGGATATCACTGTGTTAACCCAGAGCTTGGAGAAATTACCCTTCCTAGAATCCCTCATGATAGCCAGTGGCAGAATTTGTTGGGGGTTCTGGAAGCTGCAGTCTAAAACAGCCTTATCTGTCATAGTAATGCCAAATAAAACTTCTTGGTCCTTAAAGAGCCATATGACTCTTTTGTCATTTTTGCTGCAATAGATTGAGATGGCTACCCCTGAATATTGTGGCAGCCAGTTTTATCTGAAGTAAGTTTGTTCAGGAGTCTGTCTCAGTGAGTTAAATTAGAGTTACTTCTGAGTAAACTATGCTTAGGACTGCACTGCGTGACTGGTCCCATACAAATTCAAGAGAAGCAAAGTACCTTGAAGTTAATGTGCTGTAGTGAGTTCAGGATTTGACTAGGACTTTGAGAGACCAGTGGGCCATGGAAACCTATTGGGTGATCTTGGGCAAGTCACACTCTCCCAGCCTCATAGGAAGGCAAAGGCAAACTCTCTTGGAACAAATCTTACCAAGAAAACCCTATGATAAGTTCACCTTAGGGTTGGAAATTACTCAAAGGCACACAACAGTAACAAAGTCCCTAAGAACAACTGTTCACACATAGTGGATTGGCTACTGTCCTTGTTACTGCACAGGGACATTAGAGATATATTCAGATTTTATGATTGTCATGTGTAAGGAATCTTTATAATGTTACAAAATCTGGCAAAGAAATTAAGAAAATGTACAAAAAATAATAGACCACTGGTGCTTCTAGCTTCAATGAACAGAAGAATTGGCTTTTACCTTTGCATAGCTTCCTACCTCCGTATAGTTATGGACCTCTTTTACACTGGAGCAGACAGACACCAAACTCATGATGCCTTCCACTAGCTTGGTGCACATATCGAATCTCAACTTTTCAGTGAATATAGACAAGTATCTGGACAAGTGTCAGTTGAATGGCCAGCGTTTCCAGTCACTGTGAAGTCTGTGGACCAAATCTATTTTAGCTGTAAGCCCCGTGGTTGGAATAGTTACCTTACAGTCTGATGAACTGAATTTTTGATAGTAGCCTGTCATAGCTAGTTACTTTTTTGGACTACAACATGTTGCCCAGCCAGGACGTTGCCAAACTCTGGTGTACACACAGATGTGTGCACCAGAACTTGGGAAAGTTACTTCTTGGAGTAAAACTCCCCAAGTCCCCCAACCAACACAGCCAGAAGTAAAACAAAACAAAACTTCTTGTCCCAAACTCAGATGTTTACTCTCAGAAATAAATTGCACTAAATTCAATAGCACTTCTTCTCTTGTTACAGTTGTACCTGGAGTCTTGTGGTAAAAGAGATTTTGTGTTAAAACCTATCTCCCTTTAAAGCCATCCAGGAAAAACGATGTATATGTAGATTCCTGAGATTTGGAGTGGATTATCAGGCTTTTGCAGATACCTATTCAGATGCGGCAAAGGAACATTATGCAAGTCAACTGCCACCTCATCATTATCACTGTGACAGTTACCAGTATGTCAACTTCCTTACTAAACTAATACTCTATTAATAGCCAATTTTATATAACAAGCAAGAATTTCTAGCAAAAGCTATTACACAACATCGTGATTACGTCCCCTTAAGTGGCAACCAAAACTCATCTACGCAGCTTCAGTTGAGCATTTGTCATCCAGCTAGTTCTGTGACAGATTTAAGGAGGTTGTTTTTTCTCTCTCTCTCTCTCCTGCCAGGATTTTTTTTTTGAAGGTAGTAAAATTCACAATAAAAACTGCCTTATATGGAGTTTATTACATTTGAAATTAATTTGGCTTTTAAGCATAGAATTGAGCAAGGGTAAAGGCTACATTCAATTTCAGAAAAGTTTTTTGGGATCACATTTTGGGGGGACAGGGTCAACGGCAAAAGATTCAGACCAAAACCACCACTATATATTAGTCTGAAGCTGGGACTGCCAGTAACTAAACTTTAAGAGTGGTGTTTCCATCTTTGACAATGGGAGGAAAATCATAGCAAAAGACACAATTATGTTAAAAGGGGAGAACTGCCACCCCAGAAAGGCTGGATTTGACCCCTGGGCCTGAGGTTTTGCACCCCTGGGTGAAAAATGGAATGGGTGATGTATGAGATGTAGAGGGTGGTGACGAGGCAGCTAAGAATACAAGGCTTGATCCAGCCTGAGTCATGCTTAGAATTGTTGTTGTTGTGTGCCTTCAAGTCAACTCAGACTTATGGTGACCCTGTTATAGAGTGTCCTGGGCTAGATGTATTCAGAAGAATTTGCCCTCAACTGCCTCTAGGAATGAGACCACCAGGTGGTCACTAGCCCAAGAGGGGTAAGAGAAGCTTCCGTGGCTAAGCAGGGATTTGAACCCTAGTTCAGTTCTTGGAGTCCTGGTTTAGAATAGGCCAATTGAACTCTATGAAACTTACATTAGTCCTGCCTAACTTAAATGCCAAAGATGTCAATAGGTCTGCTCCAGTGGTGTCATTTGGGTTAGTGTCACCTAATGTGGTAACTCATGTTGTCATGTTGGACTGCCTCCCGTACAGACTGAACAGAATACTTTTGTGTACTAGTGTTATTCATAAATCATAATACCTGTCTGTCACTAAATGTAATGGCAATAGTAGTGACATAACTAGCAAAATTAAAATTATACCTTTAAATTACAGTATCATACACACAGCCTAAATGTAGAGGGAACTCTGAAGAATTGCTCATGTCTGTGCAACAGACATTTTGCAACATACAGAATTTCGATGATAGGAGGAACGCCTATATGTATGGGGATGGGGTGGTGGTAAAGTTAGCATGATGCATGTTGTCTCTTGATACAAAAATAAGGCAGCACTCCTTCCTATGTACCCACCAGGTGGGCTACTACTAACACACTTGAGACACCATGCTGGTTAATGTGTTCAGCATAAGTTGTGCAACATAAACACCTGTCTCCTCCCAACAGGTAGACAGGTGGGGAATTCAGAAAAAATAACTAGGAGGCTCCCTTCCCACTCCCAAGTTTGGATCATGACCTGCTAGTACTTTCAAAACAGGTTAGGCAAACATTTGGTTGGACTCAGTTTGGTGGGCTGAAACCAACAAACCAGGAAAAAAGGTATGGAGACTTTGTCAGTGTTATTTCTACTCTATATGCAAGACACGGTAGAGAAAACTGCTTAAGAAGACAGCCTAGGAATTATACTTCTCTCCTTCTAAGCCCTATTGGAAGTTTAATTGGAGTCAACTAATGGGAGACTACCAATGAATATCAGTGCTGTAGGCTACATTTTAGAGGAAGGAACTTACAAAAATACCTCTGAAAACCTAAGAAAACATGATAAAATTTATGGGCTCACCATAAGTCGACAGCCAACTGGAAGGCACATACACACACACACACACGGTCAAGCTATAGTTTAAGATACACCAGGGTGGCATAGTGGTTTGAGTATTGGACTATGAGTCTTGAGACCAGGTTCTGAACCCCCTCTTGGCCATGCAAACCCAAACCTACTGGGTGACCTTGGGCAAGTCACACTGTCTCAGCCTCAGAAGAAGTCAAAGGCAAACAAATCTTGCCCGGAAAACCACGCGATAGGTTTGTTTTAGAGTTGCTTTAAGTCAGAAATGAAAGAGCAAGAATAGTTTAAGATCATGCAAACAAGAGAAGCCATAGGCCTCCACTCCACATCTTCTCTCTTACAAAAATAGGGAGAGTTAGGCCCATGGAGCCACCTGCAGAGAAACTGTCAGGCCTTTCCTTCATTCCCTCAAGAGAACCCTCTTACTAAGGAGGAAGTGCAACATGGGATTCTAGGGACTTCCAGGAACTTTAACTCCCATGGCTTCATCCTGTAGAATTCAAGGATCTGGACTTTGATGAATGGCCAAGCATTCTGTCTACTAGAGAGCTCAGGTCCATTCCCCTTTACTGGAACTCTCTAGCAAAGAATTCTAAGTACCTCACCTCACCAAACCACAAATTCCTGGATTTTATAGCATGGAGCCATGGCAGTTAAAGTAGAATTGAACTGATATAATTTTGCATTATGGATATGCCAGGGAAAGATAATGCTATGGCTGCTTGAACCCACCCATCAGTAGGCAGTTATGTCATTTCACATAGTGGATTTAATGGCCACATCAGAAAACCTTTCCCAGGTTTGGATGCTGTGCTGCAACGCATACTATTGGTTTCCTTTCTCCAAAGGGCCTTCTGCACTTTACTGTTATAGTGGTATTATTCCACTTTCAACATCCAATGGAATCCTGGAGTTTGCAGTTTAGGGAGGGGCCTTTAGAATTCTCAGCCAGAGAGCTCTTTGACCTCAGTAAACTACAAACCCCAGAATTCCACAGGATGTTGGAAGTGGAATAATAGCACTGTAACAGTGTACTGCAGAAAGACCCAAAATGTGCAGGAGGGGAGACACATTTACTGTACAGGGAGCCCTTCCTGTTCTCCTGCGAGTGATCTGGCACTTCTGCCCTAAAGTCCTGCTATGAAGTCACTCCTTCCTCACACCGGCTACTTTTCTGTCAAAAATAAAAACATATCTGCTGCTCCTGCTGAATTAAAAAGCAGCACTCAATAGAACCTCTATGTGGGCCCTGAAATGAAAGAGACAAAGAAATGTAAGTCTTTTTGTCCTCTAACCCAGTGATTCTCACACTTTGGTCCTCCTGGTTGATTGGACTTCAGCTCCCAGAATCCCCAGCTTGACTAATAGTCAGGAATTCTGGAAGCTGAAGTCCAAAACATCTGGAGGACCCAAGGCTCCAAACTGCTGCAAAATCCTTCTCACTCTGCTATACTGAAAGTCAGGGTCACGGCCTACCTATGAGCAAAGATGGAGACAAAACAACCCAAAGTAATCATGATATTCACAAAGAGAACACAGCTTGAGGAATACCATTCATGGCTTGCTAACAGCAGCAAGCTTTTGAATTCTCCCACAATTCTTCCTCAAGCACATGACAGTCTGAAACTCGTTCCACTCTCCTTCCTAGTTTGGAGCATCCAAGCAGGCAGCAGCAGTCCCACCCTTTGGTGCACCACACAGGCTCCCATGGCCTCCCCACCTGGTGAAATGCTTCAGGAAGGGAGAGGCACAAGCACGACAGCAGCAGGAGGGCAGATGGTGACATGGCAGTGACAGAGGAAAAGAGAGCCCAGTAGATGGAAGGAGGGAGACTAGACCCCTCCCTCCACCATCCATAGATCACAGTACTAGAAGCTGGTCAGGGAGGTTCACACTCCAGCTGGCAGTCATTTTTAGGCACAGTTATTTTGGTATTGCCTCTCTTCATGTTTTCACCCAGTGCATTTGCTTCCTCCACATCCCTGTAATGATGACCCTGATCTGTTCTAAGCATGGCTAACTTTGGACCTAACCCATCATCTGCAAGATGGCAAAGTGGAACATGCGGGAACTCAAGGCTAAATGATGCACTAGGTGAGAGATGTAGAATACTGCTAGACTTCCTTTCTCTGTTAGTTAACAGTTAAAGACAAGTTAAGAGCACTTTCAGGTGATGTTTTTCTCATGTCATCACTTTGTCACATTCACTAATTTTTTACAAGGATTTCACAGGCCATCATTCTCCACCTGTAATCCTTCCTCATTTTTTCTCCCTCCCTCCCTTCCAAACTTACCAAGAAGGAGAATATGCAGAATAGCTGCATAGTGCTTTCTAATTGCTAGTGCAAGGAGCCACCCATTTGGAAATGTAAGGCCCTGATCCAAATTCAGATCATTTCATGAAAGTATGGGAATTGTAAACCTGACCCTTACAGCTGCTTTTTTTTTCCTCCCATGTAAATTTGGCCCTTCTATGGAGTCTAAAAATGGTAGGTCCATAAGTGGAAAGAGTACCAATAGAGAGTTGCCTTCTTCTTCTTTTCACTCCTGTGCAGAAACAGGGACTGAATTTATGGGGGTAAAGGGCTGTAGTACAATTCATATCAGGATCTAGCGCACTTACTAGTGTGTGAAAGAAAAAAAAAGAAAGGAAGAAAAAGAAGATTAAATTCAGCTGTACTTTCATGAAATCAGCTAAATCCTGTAATTAGACCTGACTAGAGTTGACCAGGAATGGTTGAGTCAATATATTACATGTTTCCCATTGATTCAATGTGTTTATATTGACTGGCTTTAGCCCTCGGTATTTCATGCAGTATGTAGCTTTGTCTGTATAGTATATCTGCTTCCACGTACTGCTTGATCTCTCCTCATGTGCTTACTCAATGCTGATTGGCCCATGATTTTACACACCTTCAAACCAGAGACCTCTTGAGAGCTGAATTGGAGCTTGTTTCTCCTGGTTGACTTCTTGACTTAACATGAATTCCAGCTTTGCTCTGGTCAATCCAACATAAACCACTACTTCTCTCTTGGACGAGCAGAGAGAGGAACCACAGCTTTATGCCCTAAGCTAGAAAGAGATCCCTGCTGATCAACACTGGACAGCAAACATAGGATAGGACAGCAATAGTTCTCTCTTGTTATTTAGATTTTAATGTTGAGAAATAATACTTCCTCTGAACAATGGATGTTCTGTATACCTGAGAGCTGTTAGCTTTATTGTCCATGAATGTGTTTTTAATGTCCCAGAGCTACTTGATGTACTTGGTCACTGGATTGGCTTGTTTCTAAGCACTGTCAAGTTTTTCATTTAGCCAGATGCTTTGGAACTTTTTGGTGAGACCTATCGCTACTTTGGCCATAAAAGCAGTGGAAGAAGATACAGTTTAAAAGGTAAAGGTACTACTGGGAGGAAGGGTGTGATTACCCCCCTCTTCCTCTCTGTTTTTCCTCTGTATCCCCACCTCTGCTTGGCTACTTTTCTCTGCAATGTAGCATACATACCTCCAGAAACATGGCTGGAGAAAAAGTAGCTGCAGGGGGAGGTTGCAGATTAAAAATTTCAGATTAAAAGGAGCAGAGGGACAAAGGCTACAGTGTGCACACATATACCCTTGCTCCTGCTTTTCTTCAAACTAAGCCCTCCACCCATTATTTCATAGGCATGAGTCCTGGGTCTCTGCGGAACATGTACTTGGTCCCCAAAGCTTTCAGTTTGGTGCCTGGAGAAGCAAAAGCCAAGTTTTTGGAGTGATGGGTCTTATTTCTTAGTGACCAAGGCTGATAGCATAAGCCATCCTTTCTAATTCCACGGGCCTTGTAAATAAAGTTCCACTCGAGAAGCCAAGCATGAAAGGATAGGAATGAAAACGCTCTGATAGATAAGATATTGCAAGAGACTGTCAGACTCTCGCTCAGGGGATGAAATAACACTCTGGATACTGTCATTGAAAAACAATAATGAAAGAGTACACCATTTTCTTAACTGAAGCACTATCATGTCTGTGTTACTGCCCCACAACATATTTTTCCTCCAAAGATGTCAATTTCAAGCTATGACTATTGATCTCTATCTAACACTCAAAATTAACTGCCCTGCCCAGGAAAAGTGGCAGAGAATCACTTCTGAACATCAAACTGTAAAAAGCCAAAAGGGTCAATTCAAAGTCAGAATTTGATGAGTGCAGTGTCATAAACTTAAACCTTTATGTTGAGCATGACACATGGTGTGTTCTCTGAGGGACTTTTCCTTCTTAAAACCACAAAGGCTGGGGCCAGGGCAGGAAAAAATCAGATACAATGTGGAAAGAAACTTTTTGTAAAAAAGCACAATGTGCCCCACAGTGCATTGCAGAACATCGTACAAGTATTGTTAGCATGGGATCACCAGTGCATTTCAAGACCCTGAGCATAGCTTCAGCATATGCACATTCTCATAGCCATCTCTACTACTAGGCCTAGTAAATCAGTGATCTCAGGTAGCAGAGTTACATATACTCCCAACATTTCACAGAAGAAAACTGGGACAGATGTGGCCAAGCAACATCAGAGTTTGGTTAAGATGGCAAAAGTTATAAATGAGGAAGATCATTCAAAGAGAGGCTGCAGCAAATTGCTTTTGCCTGCTCAGGGCAAAATTCCACCCTTCCTCACCTCTCCCTCCTGCTGAGTTAACTGAGCACAAAGTACTCTTGCACTTCAAATTTGGTTTGCAGCACCTGATGTAAGCTGAGGGCAAAGGGGGAAAGTAGGAGGAGAGAGAGACATCTTAGAAGGAGCTGGAAAAGTATGACAATAGAGGATTAATCAGGGCTGTCCCTGCCAAATGGCAACAGTTGGAGGATATGGCTTTCAAGTGTCACAAAAGAGCAGCTAGTGGTTAGATGGTCACCTGCTTAGTGTTGCCTTTTGACTGACCAGGGCCATTTCCACACGAGTCTGTTATAGCACGATGATTCCACTTTCAACCTCCTATGGAATCCTGGGGTTTGCAGTTTCGGGAGGGGCTGGCTGGCCCCTCCTGAAACTGCAAACCCCAGGATTCCATAGGAGGTTGAAAGTAGAATCATCATTCTATAACAGACTCATGTGGAAATGGCCAAGGTGGGGAGAGGTGCATCTGAAATGTTTGGCCTCATGTGCCAAAATTACATGGTTGGCTTGAAGTCTCATTTACCTTGACTGGGAGCAGAGAGCATTTGATGCTCCATGACTCAGGCAGCAAAATGTCTTGGGCTTCCCTTGCCTATTCTTGATGAGTACTTGCTGATCATTTCTTAATTGTCTGAAAAAAAGATTCTGCTGAGTACAAATGTAATTGCCCACCTTTTTCAGCTGAGGGAGGAAGGAATAGATGGCATGAAGTGACCAAACTCCAGGAAAGAGCCCAAATCCTTTAACAAACATTGCAGTTTGATTAAAAATGTCAAGTTTCATTTCTTAAATGTCAGCTATATCAAAACTTCAGCTATAGGAAAGTTCATGGAAAAGTCCCACTGCACTATGCTTATAATTTTATACTAACTATGTGTACTTTGAAGTTCCTTTAATCCTGAGCTGGTGCTTAAATCTCCATTATCTTGCTGCATGAAAAATATTACCTAGATGCAGGTTTTAAAAATCCCATCCATGATTTTAAGACAGGAAACAGCTGCACACATTGTGGAAAGTCCCACTTCTCACTTACCCACCCACTGAAAGAGAACGAATGAAGCTAGGAAAATACTTGCACAGGAAAGCTGCAGAAAACAAAAACCTTTATCAATAAGTATATACTAATAGCCAGACTCTTCCTGCTAGAGATGTACTAATAGTCAAACCAAGCCATCAACAGTACCTCACAATAAACAAAAATTTGAATCTTATATAACATGAGTGATAAATATTATTGTTAAGAAACAACAATCAACCACCAGTACACTTCTCTTTAAATAGTTCTACCACTCCAAATACTGTTCCACAGTGTATGCCATTCAAATAAAAAATACAAAGATTAATGAAAACTCACATCTTTCATCCTCCTTGGGTCCAGAGAAAGGTAGCATGCATACATACATACATACATACATACATACATACATACATACTAAAAAAAAATTCAGGCATTGTTCTTACCCTGAAATTCTTCGCCTTTGCTCTGAGGAGTGGAAAAAGCAGGCCAGGCCTTGAGATCTGGTAGCCCTAGTACACAAACTCAGCTCATTATTTATGGCCTCCGAACATCTGAGGGCAACTGGCAAATACGCAAGAAAGAGCTTTCTTATTGGCTGCACCTAGACTTCAAAAGCCTTTTCCCAGGAAGGTTCAGCCAGCCTTCTCTTTTCTGATGTCCCTTCGTAGAAGTCATTATTATCCATCCCAGCATTCCTCAAACTGGACTGTGCCATTCAAGCTGGACTACAATTCCCATTGCCCATTGGCTGTGGATGGTGGCAATTGTAGTCCAATGCATATGGAAGACACCAAGTAAGGAAGAGTTGATTTACCCAAACCTTTACTGTCAAGCATGATTTGTTTTTTCCTAGTTGTTCTTCATTAGTTGCTGATTTTCTGTCTGACCTTGCTTGTATTGTTTATTCTCACTGTTATTTGTGTGTGTATTTTTAAGATTTTCTTTCAGATTATACATTATAGTTTGCATAATGGTTATCTGTCTGGGGCATGTAGGCTGGTGTCCTATTGGTTAGTCTCAACTACCCAGACCTATTAAACCAATTGTTGAATAGTGAGTCAACATATAGGTAGATCCCATTGATTCAATGGGTCTACTCTTGTCAGGGTTAACAGTAGGATTTAGACCTTAGTGTGGAAATGTGAGGCTGTTTCCACACTGGACTGTTATAGTACTGGGATTCCACTTGCAACAGCCTATGGAATCCTGGGGTTTGCAGTGTCGGGAGGGGCCAGCTGGCTCCTTCCGAAACTGTAAACCCCAGGATTCCATCGAATGTTGCAAGCGGAATAATAGCACTATAACAGTCTAGTGCAGAAATGGCCTGAGATATGTGTGTAAATAATATATAACATGTGGGATGTGTACCATGGTCTGCATTTGTTCAGAGTTCCAGGCACAGCATTCCATTTCTGCACAACAGTCAACATTCTGTGTCAACCAAGCATGGTCAACCTTCTTGAGCTGTTTGTAGGGTTTTATGGGAGAGTGAGATATATTTGTGCCTGTCCTTGTCACAGTAAAATCTTACGTACCTCCATTCTCCCCACCCCCATGGGCATCTTTCTTCCATTCTACAGGACATTTGAATATGGCTTTTCAGGATGAACCAGGTAGGCACATATTCAGACAACGAGATTGTTCTCTCTATCCTTTTTATCTCTATATGTCTCTTTTTCCAGCCTCCTTTTCCAGGATGATCCATTCTGTGATCCCTCCCACCCCTTTTCAGTTTTTTTCCCTTCATGAGCCCATCAGCCACTCTAGTCCTCAGGGTGCTTGGCATTGCCCTGCCCTGCCCTCCCATTTGCTTGTGGGTAGTATGGTTCTAGCTACATAAATACAAGCACTCATAAATTTGAGATCAGTGTTAGTGTACAGAATGATAATATTTTTTTTAAAAAAAGCCAACCATCTTGAAGTCTTTTCCCAGCATAATCACGAGGAAAAACATTCATTGTGTGGGATGTAAGCACAGTTTCCATACACAATAAAATAAGTTGCCAGATCTTATCTTTTGAAAGCATTATATATCACAGGGCTGTCAACTAATTATAGATTGAACATCAATTAATTGGATGACTTTCACATGAATATACATATTTCAAAACTTTAGCAAAGGTACAATGTTAACCTTTTGAAGAATACAGTTTTCCCTAAGTGGTAGTCACTTTCTTTAAAAACCACCTGATATCTGTAGACAGAAGTCACCAGGAAAGGGATTTTAAAATCAAATTTTGCAGAATGATGACGGAACCTCTGGCTGCCTGGCTTTCTGATGGGCTGTTCAAGAACAGAGATTTTTCCTCATCCTGTCTGCTTTGATTAATTGGGACAAAGTTGAATCCATAGCTAAATTCTCATTTGGTTAAATGACTATTTTGAGCTACCCAGGTTTACTGTATCTATTTGTTTTTAAAGCAAGGCTCATCTGCAGTTTATAACAAAATATACGTACGATAAAACCAAACTCACAACACACACTAAGTAGTCATCAGAATTTCAAACAGAAAAACAAAGAATACTCCAAAATGATTACACAGCAATTAATAAAATTCTATCCCAAAACTGAAGTGGAAGAGCAGAGTGAGGAGACCAATTTTTATATACTTCTAAGGGAAAAGAGAAAAAAACATTCAGGTGAATTTTTTCATAAATTACAAGACTTTGGTCAAATGCTAAAACCACATAGTTGTTAGGATGAGTAGCCCCTGCCAGATCTCGGTTGGTTGGTTGGATGCGTACTGAAATAGTGCATTGAAACCAATGTAGAAGTAGCTGCTGTAGAAATCCATTGAGCCGAGATGCAATGCTACGAAGTAGCCAGTGTTAACTGATAATTGCAATAATCTGCCTGGATTGGTACAAAGTGTCAATGGCTAATCACTTTATTGCCTATTGCCACAATGTATCTGGTGGAAGAAAGATCAGAGCTGGGTGAAAATAAAAGTGTAGAGAGTTGTGTTTTGGAAACATGGGCCATTTCTGCACTACACGCTTATAGCACAATTATTCCACTTTCAACATCCTATGGAATCCCGAGGCTTGCAGTTTAGGGAGGGGCCATGTGGCCCCTCCCTAAACTGCAAACCCCAGGATTCCAAAGGATGTTGAAAGTGGAATAATTGTGCTATAAACGTGTAGTGTGAAAATAGCAATGGCGTCTTTAAGATAAGAAGCAGGAAATATGTGCTCAAATCAAGGATTATAAAAGTGGGAACCAAAGCCAGGTCTGGGAACTGTCTGAGAAGTGGTGTGATGCTAGATTTGTGACCTTCTCCAATTCAGTTTTACATGCCTAAATTTTGGAATTGTAGTTATAAAATGTGTAAGCTCCATGTGTACTTTATTTCCAACAACACCACAAGAAATGTGCTGTGTTGCTTGCATTTCAACAAGTAAAACTTCTGTCTATCTCAGAGTGAAGTTTGTGGAGTATGGGTTATCCAATACATGACAGTTATCTTGAGGCTTGGCAAATTTCAGCCCACAAGGAGGGCAACATCAGCAAAAAGACCCTACTTCTTGTTCCTGCCCACTCTCTCCCCATTCCTCCAACACCTGAGGAATCTAGATGAGGACATCAGATTAATGTAGCATGAGGGGAATCAGGAAGGAACATAAAGAAAATGTTGGTCCCCAAGTCCTAGGCTTTCCTAGGCTTTTTAGTATCCTAAAACCTAGTGTGGTGTAATGCAGTGGTTCTTGAACTGTTTTACCCCTGTGACCCCCTTTATATCAGCATGCAGACATTGCTCCCTTGCTTGATGTAGTACATGAATAAAAAATATTTTGTCTGTTTAGTGTGTGCATTTTCATTCACACATTTATTTCTATTCTTATTTTAACATTTGACAAGAAAATAACATCATTCAAATTAGAACAGTTTTATTTTAAGATGTTTAAATACATGCTATACCTAACTCAACACAATCCCTGGAAGTAGGAGATCACGAAGCACTCTCCAAAAAGGGACTTGTGCACTGGAAGTCAATAACTCTGCTCCCCAAAAGGTGTGTGGGGGGGGAATCACAAAGAACTGTCCAAAAAGCAACTTCTGCTGTCTCTTCCTTATTTTGCCTTTTTCAATCTCTCCCCTGCTTCCTCCACCTCCTCCCATTCCAAACAGGGCAGTGGCACATAGATGTTGCACCTCCAAGTGTGGCTCTGATTGCATAGTCTGCATTGCATTGTGGAAGGAAGGAAACTTTGCAAGTGGTGGGTGATGAGGGATGGTGAGGGGAGGACGGAAGTGAGAGGATGGTGAAAACAGCTATCCTTTCAGGCATGCTTAGGGCTCCTTCTTTTTCTCCAGAACATGTGCTTGTGAAGCAGCAGGAGGGGGAAAGAGAAAAGGATAACCCCCTCAGGACTGCAGAGTTGGCACTGAAAATCTGGAGCAGGCTGTGGAACAACCAATGGAGAAGAGCCTTCTCTCCTCTGCCACCCCTCCCTTTGTCTAATTTTCCCTCCCTCCTCCACTCCTTCATCCCATCCAATCCCACCCCTCCCAGCAAGTTTGCAAGGGTGAATGATAATAAAGTCTGAAAAATTTCTTGCAGCCACCTTGAGCAACTATCACGCCCCCCTCAGGGGTCCCATCCCACAGTTTGAGAACCACTGGTGTAGCAGTTTGAGTGTTGGACTATGACTTTGGAGACCAGAGTTCAAATCCCTGTTTGGCCATGGAAACCCACTAGGTGACCTTGGGCAAGTCACACTCTTCCAGCCTCAGAGGAAGGCAAAGGCAAACTCCCTCTGAACAAATTTTACCAAGAAAACCCTGTGTTTAGTTTCAATTTAGTGTCACCATAAGTCAGAAACAACTTGAAGGCACACAGCAACAATGAAGGATAAAAACAGTGCCTTGAATTGTACCAGAAATGAACTGTACCTCCATGATTTTATATGTAAAAGACTCCAATTGAATTACTAGTTTGTTCTTTACCATGATAGTGTCCTTCCTCCCACACTGATTTCCATATCAAGAAATTTGCTCCTTTCATTCTTAGTTAAGTGATCATCTTATCAGGAAACTGGAGGCTGCCAGGTTAACAGTTCAGACAAAGCAGCCTTTAAAGGTCACTTCAAAAGTGGGTAATTTTCAAAAGCCACCCACTGCTGTTGTTGCTCATAACAGGATAAACACATTATATAGTACACAAATACCATACCAGATACACGACAGACTAAGGAAAAGTCAGATGTAACATTTTGGAAGCAGGGGGGAAGATGTCAAGAATACATTCACTATCTTTAGAACATATTTGGTTTCCTGTCCCATGACAAATGGGGGGGGTGAGGGAGAGAGATTTCACTCATCATATAAGGTGAGATATAAATATTTTAATAAATAAATACATTCCAGTTTGAAACAGGGAAGTATAGCAGTGGCAGAACCCTATGGTCTGGCAATCATAATGTCACAAACCTCTATTTCCTCATTTTTGAAAGCTTTTTCCTAGTATTGTTTCTCTCTGTTTCTGAAATGGACTTATTTATATAGACATAAACTTGTTTCTACTTCAAGGCAGACAGCCTATCTGAAGTGAAAAGAGAGAGAGAGAGGAACAAGACTTGCAGCTAGGCTGCATGTGTGCAAAACCAGGGTCACATCTGACATAAAAAAACTAATGCGGTGGCCTTTCGAACACTACACCTTGGTTCACACCCATAAAGAGACTCTATGGGCCTAACCGGACACAGGGTGACATTTTAATATTACCTGGACTCCAGCGAGTTTAAGGAAGAACACATGTATACCCACAATTTTGTCTTCAAGAGAACGCTTTATAGTAGGCTAGGCTCAGCAGTGGTAAACAGCCCAGGGTGACTTAGGCCATCTCTACACTACACTATTATAGTGCTATTATTCCACTTTCAACGTCCTATGAAAGCCTGGGTTTTGCAGTTTAGGGATGGGCATTTAGCAGTCAGAGAGCTCTTTGGCCTTAGTGAACTAAAAACCCCAGAATTTCACAAGATGTTGAAAGTGGAATAATATCACTAAAATAGTGTAGTGCGGAAATGCCCTTGGTGAGCTTCATCGTGGTCACAGTCTATCACTCTAACTCTATAACACGTTGGATTTCCCACACAACTTCAGCTAATATTTTTAAATTGTTTTGTTTTTGTAACTTTTTGCATTTTATTATGGTGTATGCTGCTTTGGGCTACAGAGAATGAAGCTTTACAAAGAAAGAAATAGAAATTAAACAATGTACTTTTAACATAAAAGTGGTCTAGATTAGAGAATGAATGAGAAAGGCAGTTTGGAGTGTTTTGTTTCTGGCCTGAAGATGCATAAGAGGCAAGGTTCTGCTTTTAGCCGTTTTACAAACAACTCAGTTTCATTTTCCATATAAAACTGCTTGCCACCACAGATTAGGGCTGAACCTACAAAGCTTGCTCTGTTTACTATTTACTAGCCCTTGAAAATGACACAGAAGGCTGTATGCATACAAAGCATTGTGTTTTGAACAGATTCATAATGTTCCTGTGGAGGGGCTGGCAGAAATTAGGTTTCAGAAACTGGATTGTGCTGCTTCTCTTGTCTGTTTTCAACCAAACTCTTCTGTTCAGATAACTTGAATTGTATTTTCCCCCTCAGTTCAGTTCCAGTCTTTTGGGGGAGAGGGTCACACTATGGACTATGTGAAACATTTATCATAGAGATGTATATGATTTTTTTTTAATTTATTTATTTTGCAGCCTGGTCCAGATCAGGGCTTGCACTGTAGCTGGATGAGCCTTAAAACTCCCTCCCACTCTCATTTTATATTTAGCCCCTCCACACTTACATGGACATTGTGTAATTAATATAGAGCAGCAAGCTCCATTGGTGGGAACTGTATTTTCTCTCTCATTAAAAAAACAACAACAAAAAACTTGAATTGGGGAGGGAAGACTTTAAAAAAAAAAGTTAAGGGAAGGTTTAAGCCTTCCTCACCTGCACTAACCCTAATCTAGATTGGGGCTCCATGAGTTTGGGAATAGAAAACAGTCATACATACATACCTGCACTGTATTTGTTTAGGATGTAGTTTGACCCCTAGTCAGATCAAGTTTCAAAAATGTCACACCTGCTCCATGTGATGAAAAGAAATTAAGCAAAATAAACAAAATATTTTTGCACTCTGTTTCATGAAAACTTCTTGGTTGCTTTAGCTATTATTTTTGAACATTTACAAAGGGTTTGCCACCCCCATCACTGTTTTTTAATATTTAATTTTTAAACAATACAGATACAACATGATCTATGACTTTTCTGGAAGAAAATTAAGCAAAACAGTAGATAAAATTTTAGAAATGATGTCATTTGAAAAAAAAAGCAAAAAAAAAAAATAGCAGCAAAAGTATCTAAATGGCAAAGAGTTCTTCCTGAAGAACAAATGTGTTGGTAGGTGGAGGCATTTGTTGTAGTACTGCTTGCTTTTGTTTTTCAAAACAAAGAGGCTATTTCTAGGCAGAGTGGGGTGCTCTCTCTCCCCACTAACCCTGTTCTTATCCAACCAGGTTTCTCCCATTGAGATGCCAAGATGTGGCTGACTGCACTTGTAAGAACATTGAAAAGTCACTGTTCTGCACTGCAGTTTCCAGAATCCCCCAGTCAGCGGATGGGTAGTGGAGGAAAATGATGAGGAATTTTCCTGACCTCTGCTAACTTGCCCCCTGGCCACTCCTGCTTTGATCATCAATCATGTGTTCCTGGTTCCATCATCAATAAGATATTTTTAAAATCACTCCTTGGCAATTTTATATCAGAGTGAATCCAGTTCTCCTTTGTCTTATCTTCTCCAAACTGGTTCCCCACTGGATCTATTGGACTACGGTTTCCGTGGATATGGTTGGCAGATCAAGACTATTCTAGGCCCTGAAAGCAGGCCCTAGTGAGACCATTAAACATGATATCTTCAGCATCAACCACAACTGAACTGAGTACGTTATTCAAACCAAAAAGCCAATATTAACAAATGAAAAAAATATACACACACATTTCAAGGCAGCACTCTCACCCCAAATTCCCTCTCTGTCCTCTTTAGAACCAGAAAAGAAAATCAGCCCCTGAGACCCAAGGCCAGGATGTGGGATCCCTACCCATGGGACTGAGTTGACTCTGCCAGATGGAAATTGTCATCCAACACATCTGCCAGAGCACCAGATTACCTTGGTCCAAGCCCAACACTTGATCTCCAGCACATTGCAAAGGAAAGATTCCTGTTATGGACAACAAATGTTTCCTCTCCTAATTTTGAGGATTGACTCATGAATTCTGAACATCTGGGGCCAATAGGCCCAAACTGTAGGATCCTCGACCCAGTTCTCTGAGTTTTAGAAGGAAGAGAAGAAAACCACACTCCACTTCCTGCCCTGATACTGATGCAGTAAAGCCACTTAAAAAGAGCACAGGGCTCCTTTGCCAGGGGCAGGGAACCCATGGTTATGCAGCACTAGAAGTCTTGCAGCCCAGACCCATCACTCATTCATTGGAATGAGATCTCACTAACTTCAGAGAGACTTCTTCCCTGACAACTGTACAGCTCTAGTAGTAAAAACAATATTCACCACTCTGACTTCTGTTCGAAAATTCATTTTGGCAGGCAGTGAAACCATTGTTCCCTCCCTCCACCAGCTACAGTGAATCTTCACACCCTACCCACACAGCAAAGATGACTCACAGGAGACTGTACTAAAATTAGGGGGCTGGCATTTTGTGTGCTATTTGTACTCTACAGACAGAGCTCCACACAAAATTCCTTGATCAGGAGATTTTTGTATCTGACCTTCATGAAACCCAATCCAATGGCTCCTAGAACAGGAGTAGGGAAGTTGTAGCCCTTCAGATGTTACTGGACTGCAACCCCCATCATCCCTCCATCATTCCTCACTCCCTTCATTACCATAGGCTGTGCTGGCCACAGTTATTGAGAACTGTGGTCCAGGAACATCTGGAAGGTCCCATATTCCCTAGACATTCTCATAACAATGTACAACAATGTTGTGTCTTAAAGCAAGTTCCTATAGGCACGTACCAGTAACATGTCTTTGAATTAGAGATATATAGAGAAGCACAATTATTTGCATTCTCAATCAGAATGGTATTTTGATGTGTCAAGACTTCCTGTCAAAACAAAATGCAAAACACTGTAAGATTTTGTTTTGTTTTTTGCTGATTGAGAGCAAAAAGATTGACAGTTATTTCACATTTTTTATTTTTGTGCAACATATATAGTTTTGGGGTTTTGCTGTTTTGGCAAAATCCATTAAATTAAAAAAATGATTTTTGTGCAGAAAAAAATTCTTTTTTATGCCAAATTGTTGTGTTTCATGCATAATGTAATTATTTTTGTGCAACTGAAATTTTGGGTAATAAGCCCCAAACGGTGAAAAATTATCTTAAAATGTGTAAAAAATTATTATATTCTTGATATTCTTTCCCAGAAAGGTGAAAGCCTTTGAGAGTTTTTATTTTGTGCAAGAATGAAATAAGTAAAGATTTACATCCACACAGTTTACTCCTTCATCCGAGAGTGGCCAAAACGAGTCACATCCAAGAGCTTCATCTGTGAATGAAGGAACATTATATTATATTAGACTGAGGACTAGCCTTGTCTTGTCCCCCAATCCAAAAATGGAACTTCCCCTTCTACTCAAAGCAAGCCTTCCGCAACCCTTCCCCTGGAGAAAAGTAAAATATATTAAAAGAATTGAATGAGAGCTATGGTATGGTTTCTTTTGTTTCCTAATGGTACCAGAGGTAACATGTGCAAGCTCTCTTTCAGAGTGGAAAGTGCTTTTTGAATTACCCAAAGCACTAAGAAGTGATGTCCCTTCTGAGCTGCCTCAGTAACTTGTACTACGTGGAAGGTAGCAAACCTGTCCTTTTTCAGGCAGAGTGGATCTCGAGGTCCAGGCAGCCCAAAACCTAAGCCAGGGAGAAGGTGTTCCACATAACAGCAATCTGAAACCAAAGCCACAAAGTGGTCCAAGGTCAAGCAGCACAGAAGTATGGAAGAGCTGGTGGGAGGAGAGTTAACGAAGTGACCAGCAGCACCTAAAGCCTTTATGCAGGCATTGTTTCCAACAGACTTCCATGCTTACATCAGAGACTTTATACACATGAGCTCCCAGAATTCCATAGTGACCCAGAGCTTGGGGAAATTATTTTGTGTCTACAACCCTCCAGGTATCTTCTGGCAAGCATGGACATTGCCCCTGCTGATGGAGGAATCTGGGGGTCATACTCCTAAACCTGACTGTTCCAAGTTCTGTCCAGACTTCTGTTCCAAGCATTTTGCATTCCTCATTCCAGACAATCCTCATGTGAGAAGCTTTGCTTACAAGGACAACATTACTCCTAAGAAGTCTTTCTTCACAGGAAAGCACTCCTTTTTCAAACACACCAGATCTGTTGGATTGGGAACTAGCCTTTTCTTGTCCTCTGGTTTGAAGGTGGAGCTCATCTCCTTCCCCTCAGAGTTGGGCTTCCTCAGCTCTTCCCCTTGAGGGCCCAGGGAGAAGTCTGGACAAAGGAACATTCTCCTATGTTATCTGTCTGAGGAATCTTTCAGTCATCCTTCCAGCATATTCCATCCAGCAGGGTCATGACAGAGCTTTACCTTTGGCTTGCTGCAGCTTGGCACATGATAGAAAGTGATTCTAATTTTGAGAACTAGGTCTAGGTTCATTAGGAGTGGTACGTTCCTCTGTGTCATCTGCCCAAGCAGGTTCCAGTTCATCTTCAGAGAAAGATCTGTCTGGTGAAGGTACGTCATACCCTCTTTCTGACTTGGTTGGCACGTGATAGAAAATGTTTCTAATTCTGAGAATATCCAGGCACTTCTATTAAGCCAGTTGGTAGACTGCAACTCAATCACACAGGCATTAGTCATTTCTTCTGAGGAGGGAGGAGAAGGAACAAATTTGACCCTGCAACCAACCTTGACATTGCAACACAAATGAGCAACTGCTGTCCAATTTCTTCCTTCTTCTCTCTACATTCACCCAGGGTCACTCAAGTTACCAAGGTGCAACTAAACATGATGATGGAAACACAAGAGAGAGCAGATCCATTTGGCTTCCACACCTGGAGAACCACTCTGGGATTGCCAGTCTCCTTATAGGCCAGATCCTCCCTTGTGAACCCCATATAGCTAGCTTGTCTGTTAGGTCAGACCCAAGACCTATTTTGCTATCTGTGGCAGAAGGCAAGGTGCCACCCCCACCACATAAGTTGGCTGGAATGGCATTTGTATCTTACTTCAGTGCAAGGATGTTGCTAGGAATGTATGTGTGTCAAAATGAGGCAATTGCCCCCTGCAAATGGAATTTTCCTTCAGCCCCTAAATTCCTGACAGGCCACTGACTTAAAACACCAGTTGAGTCTTTGGAAATACAATTAAGGGATCCAGTAAGGGGTAGCTAACATTACCAAGGGCACCTGAACACAGAAAATGCAAGTATTCTAGGTATAAACAATTTTTAGAGTCTCATTGTGCAATGCTAGTAATTTGGGTATTGAATGAAAATTTTAGGGGGTAGGCAGAATTCTTATTTGAAAGGTGAAGTCTTCATTTTCTCACTTCCCACCAGTAGCTATACTCCTGCTTTGCTACTGGCTATTGGAGAGTGTCCTCTGCCACCTCTGAGGCAGCAGCCTGATCTATGAGGCTTGGAACGTGTGTAGCACACAAAAGAGGGGAACGGCTGAGTGGTCCAACAGAAACAGCAGAATGACCTCCACTGCTGCCCCTCAACATCTGCCACATGTGATGATTGCCCAATGGCAGAGCCAGCCCTTCCCATTTGGAACTGTTACTTTACTGGCACACAAAAGAAATGAACAAGGAAGCTAATTTAGGAAAATTT
The DNA here is from genome assembly GCA_948474755.1 of Ctenosaura bakeri. Classification (NCBI taxonomy): domain Eukaryota; kingdom Metazoa; phylum Chordata; class Lepidosauria; order Squamata; family Iguanidae; genus Ctenosaura; species Ctenosaura bakeri. The sequence continues at coordinate 230,121 of CAOLHI010001624.1, read as the reverse complement.
TCCACTAGCAAATGCTAGCTGCAGATTCATTTTTTAAAAAATATTTGGAATTCAATTTTACATATAACAAGTTGCTTCATTTGCTTAGTTGGGTTTGGGTGGGTTGCTTTAACTTTTGTGTATTTGTACAGTCTTGCAAGTTGTCTAGGCTAGGAGGAAAGGAAGAAACGTTTAATACATTCTATTATTTTCCAATTATAAAAATAATGATAAAAATAATATAAAGACCGCTCTCTAAATAGAGATCAAAATACCACACAAAATACCATGTCCATACGGCAAGAGAGAGCAGCTGAGATCCAAACAAATGAGCAAAAGCCAGTCTGCAACTAGTTTTACAGAAGGGCCTCAGTGAGAAGCAGTTGAGGAAAGGTAAGGTAGCTTTCTATTCCTGAAAGGAAACCACAGAATCCTTCTAATGATCCTCCCCACAAAAGTAATGATTGCTGATAGAGGAGGTGATACACAGCCATCTTGCCAGCCCCATTATTACTCCTTACAGTGTTTGAAAAGTAAGTGGTTGTCATCGCTTGTTCCCATGGTTTTAAAAGTAACACATTCCATTTCTTCTTGAGGTCCACATTGCTTTTCTGTGACTTCCTGTTATTTAAAAAAAAGCAGCGGGGGGGGCGGGGGGAATTGATAAAGCAGTGGCATAAAACTCAGAATTTCCTGTCAACATGTGTTGAGAGAGAGCCTTGCTGACCTTTCCTTTCCCCACCATTTGAAATGCTACTCATTCCCTTTGACCACCATTTCCAGGTCAGGAATAGTTGTACCTAGCAAATATACATCTGCTGTGAGGCTGCTAAAGGCAAAAGGTCTACATTGGGGGGAAAAGACATCAATCTTAGTTTTACTCTGCTTATTAGTAGTCTAATTTTTAAATATATATATCTATGCGGTCATTTCCCAACACTCTGCCACATTCCACAAAATAGCACTCAGGGTTGTGATATAAAAATGGAAGAAGGTTTGATTTTCCATTGCTGGAGTCAATAGGAGCAGAGATGAAATGAAGCTTACAGCTCATAGTTTCCCTGTACACAGAACACCTCATTACTCCCTCCCATAGAAGTGAATTGATGCCATTCACTACTATAGACAGTGTTGGCTGGCAGTTCCCATGTCAATATGCCAGTAAACCTATTGTAGATTTCAGCTAAAATGTTACAAGGTGCTGCATCTTATTCCCCAGATAAACTCAGCACTTTGGAGAGTTTCTTTAAAGCCGGGGTGGGCAACTGTGGAAATCTAGGGGGCCACATTGGTTCTCCTGGAGACCATAAAGGGACTGCATCTCCATCACCACACCAAAGAAAATCAAAGATGGCTCCTAAGTGATCTGTAGTAGACATAGAGGGCATTTTTACCATGTTTTGGGGTCTTCTTGAACCATTTTAGGCCTAGAAGAGGCTTTTTTTAATGTCCAAAAGTGAGCAGAAGCCACTTCTTGTTTCAAAAAAGGCTTCTCTGGGGCCTAAATTGGTCCAGCCCCCACCTCCAAAGAATGTGGTAAAAATGTCTTTCACACCTACAGAGGGCTTTTTTGAGGCATTTTTTTAATTGCAGTTTTTTTTTATACCTAGGAGCACAAGGGGCCTCCAAACATGGTGGAAATGACCCCTAGAGGTCATCTGGAGACATGGGGGGTCCATGGAGACCATTTAAATAACCCTGGGGCCTGCACGCAGCCTGTAGGCCACACTTTGCCCACCCCAGCTTTACCATCTTACTCTGGCTTCTAGAGTACAGTTACCACCCTCATGACACTGAGGCCACCAGCCTACATTTCCTCAATGGAAAATCAACTTGTATCATTTTGGATGAGAGTTATGTCATAGCAAAATATGCCTTCCACTGCTGACAGCGGCAACTGGGGGAAGTATCTCTTCCAACATTTCACAGATGAAAACTGGGACACATGCAGTTGAGCAATATCAGAGTATGGTCAAAAGGGTGTGGTCAAGCAAGAGTGTGGTAGATAAGACAAAAAAGTTTTGGATGTAAATACAGAATATGCTGCAAAAAATTCTAAAATGTCAAATCTGTAAGAATCCTGTATTATTTTTACTAGGAATTTCGGGAGAAGATACCAACATTCACAAGCAACAGCGGAACTTGTTTCAATATATGTTATTGGCAGCAAGATTAGTTTATGCAAAGTATTGGAAGAAAATGGAGATCTCATCAATGGCTGAATGGTTTAATAGGTTGATGGCAATAGTGGAAATGGATAAACTTACAGCTAGATTAAAGAGTCATACTGAAGAAGATTCTGTTTTGGAATGGAAATCTTTGATTATCTAAGGGAAGATGAGGGTGAATTGATGACTTTAGGATTTTGAATGTGCATGTTATTGTTTTTTTCAGTGTCCACTTCTACTGTTGTCATGAGAAAAATACTATGAAAATGAAAGATGACTTTAAGTTGTTGTTATTCTAGTATCTTTTAATAGCATGAATATGGTTTAAAGAACATTTGTTAAAAGTTATTGTGTTACTGCAGTTATGATATGTCTGGTGAGAGCACTAGATATCCTTTTGATACCAAATAATTCGGCCTTTGCTTGACCTTTCCTTGCCACCCTACTCCACGTGTTTGCAGAGGTCCACCGGACAAGCAAGTTAATGGTTGTACATTCCAAACCTCTTTCAGGCAGGCAACTTAAGGCTCTCCGTTACTTTAGGGAAAAACCTCCCTGCAAACCGGCTTTGCTCAGCGCATATCCACACAAAGCCGCACGGCCAAGAGCCAAGCCATTCCTTTATGTCGGGCCATCAGCGTCATGGCCATACTATTGTCATCCAGTGCTAAGCCTATCATGTAAAACCTGACCTTTTCCAACTCCTTTGTCCAGCTCCAAAATCCCTTTGTTCTCACTGAGCATAGCATAGCCTGTAGGTAAACTCCACCCTATAAAAAGTCCCCACTTTTCGGACTACTTCGGAACACTTTGGACTTCCATCTCGCCTTGCTGCCGGTTTGTCCAGTGAACTCCCCTCAGCGAACCCCGTTGAGCTTTCTCTCCAGGAACCCCATCTTTCTCTCCAGGACTACGAGACCAGGTGTCGTATTACCCATCCCCAAAGCTCTCTCTATTTCTGTTTCCAAGTTAGCTAGTGTGTGTGTTGTCTTATTTGCTGTTTATCTCTCAATAAAACTGTTATTTTTGTTACTTTAAAACTTGTCTGGCTACGCTTTCTGACCTGAAGCCGTAGACATAGGGTTAAAGATCTCAGCTAAAGTTACCCTGCCTCTCGTTAGCTTAAGAGAGTGCTCGAGCTTAATTTCCCCAATTTGTGCTTTTATTTGGTTATTTGGGCACCCCTCCCAGGACCCCCAACATACAGGGTAACAATTGGTAACTTACAGAACTAACTATTTTCAAAATACTATGATTTATTAGTAATGTTATAAATATATAAGTTGGAACTTAGTAGTTAGAATAGTTTAACATTACAATAATGGTGCTGGTTACTTTAATTGCTGTTTAATTGCTTTTTGCATACTGTTTTTAATATGTATTTTAACATTGTTTTAATTATTACTGATATTTAATCTGTGTTTTAACTTTGGTATATTACAGTTTTTAATTATGCTATTTTTATGTTTGTAAGCCGCTTTGAGTCCCCTCGGGGAGAAAAGCAGGATAGAAATAAATAAATAAACAAACAAACAAACAAACAATAGAATCATATCAATAATATCATATATAGAATCATATCAATAATTATGTTTCTTTTCTATGTATTCAGTAGAAGGTTTAAAACACAATGAGCAACAAAATTAAAACTGAGTTTAAGTAAAGATTATAAATTAAGTACATTTATGTAATAGGAACTGTTTGTAACAAGAGCGGGAACCAATTTTTAAATAGTTGTAGTTTATCCTTTTTAAGTTACTTTAGTTAAGTTTTGATTATAGTTTAATCATATAAAAGTTATGTTTGTAATGTTCGGTATTGTTTTGTATAGTTTTTTAAATTTTGATTTGATGTATGGTTTATGTGTATATGTGTTTTGTGTTTTTATGTTTATGTTTAAATGCTAATAAAAATATTAAAAATAATTAAAAAGGGTATGGTCAGGCAATACAAGGGCTGACATTAATGAGAAAGAACACACAAAACTACTCAGGCTTACAGCAAGCTCAGAAACAAACAAAATTCAGAACTAATGGGAGGAGGAAAAAAATCACATCAAGAATGCTTCTCAGCAATATTGATCCTATTTTAGGGAAATCTGGTGCTGGGAGGGATCAGCACTTCTCTGAGAGGTAGCACCTGGTGCACAGTTTGAGGATGCAGTAATTCAAAGGAGATCTCTTTGAAGAAAGTTCCTCTGACATGGCAGGGCCCTTCCCTTCCCTTTACAAAGTGGCCTTTATTCTTTTGTATGGACTCATACAAGACAGGGTGTTTCTTTGAAAGCTAGGAGGGGGCCGCAGCAGGTTGGTTTTGCCAGAGTCTACTGGGATGGACAAAACTCTACCTGTTCCTCTCCTTCCTGCTGTGATAATTGAGTGCAAACTACTTGTGCACTTTGAACTAATTTTGTAGCAGTGGAAGTCAGCTGAGGACAAATGGGGAAAGCAGGAAGAAGAAAAAGAAATCAGGACATTTTAAAATGAGTTGTGAAAGGGGCAGACGTTTAATCAGGATTCCCCCACCCCCAACTGGGACAGTTGGAGGGTATGAGTAGGCTAAAAAAGGCAGGATGCATATTGCATACCCACTGTTATAGGTTTTTTTCAATGACATATAAGATATGTTTCTGCAGACAATCACTACATCATGATAACAGGAGTTTTAAGAGTATAATATATCACCCAAGTTTATTTTTTACTTTCAGTATGGCTGACTAGCCAACTAGAACACAAGGAGGAAATTATGAGGATTGGAAAGTCCTTCATTATCAAAATATACAAAGGGAGAGAGAAAGCCAGAGAGAGAGAAAGGCAGCTGATTATCCTGTGTGTTTTTTGCAGTTATCTCATCTTAGACATATTGATGGTTTATGAAGAGGGTACAACATAGATGTTACCAGGGTCCCAGGGTCTACAATTTTGATATTAAAATATTATTCCATGTGCCTGAGATGTCACCTGGATGACCACGTAGGCAGCAACTGTCGAACGATCGAAAAACCAGGTCAGGCCAGTAAAATCCCCCGTCACGTAGCCCCAGGAGACCTCAAGCTATGCAAACCCACAGTAGACAAAGGATCCTCAGCCCCCGAGAAGCCGACTTGAGGGGATTAGCGTGTTTGCCCCAAGTTGAGCACCGATAGCAATAAAATCCTATCAGGCAAGGATCATTTACATGAAATCACACCACAACCCAATGCAGCCAAAGATCCTGAGACTTTGGCAACACCTTGTAATCTCATCATGCAAAGGAAGTTACCATCGTGAAGCTTCTTGTCTGTTGCAACACCCATTGTTCTCCCTGGGAAAGGATTAGCCCTCCAGGTACCTTTTCCCCTACAAATAGTGCCAGTTTTTGAGCGGTTCTTTGGATCACTCCTGGTCATCCCTGCTGACCTTTTCTCTGTCCGTTGAGTAATCCTCTCAGCCCTCTCCTTGCTGAGCGCCACTTCTTCACTGTTTTTCCCGGACCAAGGACTTCAGGAAAAGGTGCAGTATTACTCCAGCTACAACTCCTTCAATATTCCCCTATCCAGTCTCCTCTATTTTGCTTCTTAATAGGTCTTGAGTGAGTGTGTCAGTGATTACGTTGATGCGTGAGACTTTTATTCAATAAAATCATTTTATTGGACATCTTCGTTTGGTGTTTGGCTTGGCCTGACCCCGTAAAAACTGGGTAAAAAGACCCCGCTAGGTTACCCTGCCTCTTGCATTGCTATTGCTCGTGCTCTGGCTAGTTTCCATTCCCCATCATGTGGAGCACATTGAGGTGTCCCCCAAGGGACCCCAGAAATCAGGATAACGTAGATATTTCTCTCACATTTCCAAGACTGCAAATTGATAATCATTCTGAAGAGAGTTTTTTAAATTTATTGTTTACTATGAATGAAGCTTAATGGAAACTGTACACAGTAAACATGTGCATCTCATAGTCACGATCCTTTTCTAGCTATACAAGCACTGTGCAGGTATGAGGTGATGATCTGCTGGCAGAGTAGAAAGCTCTGGCAGCATATTTTGATTGATAGCCCTGATGGCCAGTTCTTCTTCCTTGGCTAGGCAGCAGCTTCTGGAAAACTCTCAGGCACAGCTCCAACACCCCTACCACCACCAAGGGTTCACTTGGGAATCTCCCAGCTGCTATGGAGCCAGGAAACAAGGAGTAGCCTCGGCCTATTAGACAGGGCTTAAGATTGCTGCTATGTTCCTTGGTTGTGCAGTTCCAGCCAGATCATGTTTGGGGACACTTCCATGGCCAGTAAGTAGCCAGGGACAGAGCAGTGCCTGGGAGCTATCTGGTTGCCAGTGCACCGTCAGAGGAAATATATTGCACAAGAAGGTACTGGATATCTCCTCGGGCAATGCCCCACAAATACTTACCCTGTTGTTACCAGGGGTTTTGCCAGCCTAGGTCACCAATGAGATACTGGCCCAAATATTACCAGGTACACATTTTTGAGATTACCTCATTTCATATTCTGAATAATATTAAGCTAAAACTCTCACAGTTTGATTATGATTGTATGATTTCAGTACCCATTTGAAATTACAGTTAAGCAACTGTCTGGTCACTTCTGGTCACTTCTCATCAAGTGTACTGCAGTGTGTTATTTTGTATTACATTTTGTATTGAACTGTATTTATAGACACTCCCCCTCCGAAAAAAAGTCTGGTTCAAAAATTGTTCCTAGATATTTCATGGATTTTTGAAACGGTAGAGCAGAAAGTGTTACAGAAGTGTTTTATCTGGAGAAAAGTAAACATCAGGGCCAAGATGTGGACACTGCAGCAGGCAGCTCGACATTTCTTTGACCTTCTCTAATGTCTAGTAAAGCAAAATGGGTGTCACCATACCGCACTTTTCCTTTCTCCTCCACTCCACTGGTTTTCACTTACAAAAAATATATATGGAAATTTGCTATGTAATGATTCAGTGGCTTCCATTCCCCTGCCCCCATCCAGCAAGACTGTGAGGCCAAAAATATGCCCAGCTGTGGAAAAAAAAAGTCAATATAGCAATGTGAGGATGTTTTTGAAGAAGTGACCACTTTGAGAAACACATCACAACCATCCCGGCAACCATTTCCTTCTCCTTTTCAATGCTAGAAGGAAGTTCTTCTTTATGTCACTGTTAACAGAACTTCTTTCCATTTCAAAAATGCTCTGAACTTCTCCAGCCACAAATATGCTGAGGCAGCCCACTCAGATCAGTAACTCTTTACTAGGAAATTACATGGGTGTAAAACTCAAACAGAGGCCATTTCCGCACTACACAGGTAAAGTGCTATTAGTCCACTTTCAATATCCTATGGAATCCTGAGGTTTGCAGTTTAGGGAGGGGCATTTAGGATTCTCAGCCAGAGAGCTCTTTGGACTCAGTAAACTACAAACCCCAGAATTCCACAAGATGTTGAAAGGGGAATAATAGCACTATAACAGTGTAGTGTGGAAATGGCCACAGTAATACAGTTAATGGGGGAGGAGGTGAAATCAGATTAAGGAGAAAGGAATGTGCTGCTGTTGTTGATGCATGACCCGATGTTGTTTCTGACTTACAACAACCCTAAGGTGAACCTATCACAGGGTTTTCTGGGGCTAAGAGTGTGTGATGCATCCAAAGGCACTCATAGAGTTTCCATGGGCCATTTCCGCACTACATTGTTATAGTGTTCTTATTCCACTTTTAACATCCTGTGGAATTCTGGGGTTTGTAGTTTACTGAAGCCAAAGAGCTCTCTGGCTGAGAATTCTAAATGCCCCTCTCTAAACTGCAAATCCCAGGATTCCATAGGAGGTTAAAAGTGGAATGATCGTGCTATAAGAGTGTCATGCGGAAAAGCCCATGGTTGAGCAGGGAATTGAAGTCTGATCTCCAGGATCATAGTCCAACATTCAGACCACTACACCATGCTGGCTCAAAGGAATGTGTACACCTAGAAAAAAGTGATGGGATATATATATTTATTTATTTCTTAAAATATTTTCCTATACTTTTATCATGAGATCTCAGGCAGTAGACAGCTAAAACAATATAAACAATTTAGACAGTCCTATATTGAAGTTAATAAATAATTCAAATCTGTTCTTGTGTATCTTCACATTGTTTCTAACTTATGGCGATTTTAAGGCAACTCTATCACAAGGTTTTCTTGGCATAATTTGTTCAAAGAGGGTTTGCCTTTGCTATCCTTTGAGGCTGAGAAAATGTCATAGAATCATAGAATAATAGGGCTGGAAGAGACCACAAGGGCCACTGAGTCCAATCCCCTGCCATGCAGGAATACACCATCAAAACATTCCTGATAGATGGCCATCCAGCCTCTGTTTATAAAGCTCAAAAGAAGGTGGCTCCACCACACTGAGGCAGTATTTTCCACTGTCAAGCTGCTCTTACTGTCAGGAAGTTCCTCCTAATGTTTAGATGGAATCTCTTTTCCTGTAGTTTAAAGGCATTGCTCCATGTCCTACGCCATTTCTGCACTACACTGTTATAGTGCTATTATTCCACTTTCAACATCCTGTGGAATTCTGGGGTTTGTAGTTTACTGAGGCCAGAGAACTCTCTTGCTGAGAATTCTAAAGGTCCCTCTCTAAACTGCAAACCCCAAGATCCCATGGAATGTTGAAAGTGGAATAATAGCACTATAACAGTGTAGGGTGGAAATGGCCCTACTCTCTAGAGCAGCTGAAAACAGGCTTGCTGTATCCTCCATGTAACATCCCTTCAAATATTTAAATGTAGCTATCATATCATCGATTAAATTTCTCTTCTCCAGGCTAAACATACCCAGCTCCCTAAGCCACTCCTTGAAAAGCATGGTTTCCACACCTTTTACAATATTGGTCACCCTTCTCTGGACACATTCCAGCTTGTCAGTATCCTTCCTGAACTGTGGTGCCCAGAACTGGACACAGTATTCTAGGTGGTGTCTGACCAAAGCAGAACAGAGTGGGTACTATTACTTCCCTTCATCTAGACTCTATACTCCTATTAAGGCAGCTCAGAATTGCATTGGCTCTTTAAGGTACCACATCACACTGCTGACTCATGTTCAGCTTGTGGTCTATTAAGATTCCTACATCCTTTTCACATGTGCTGTGGTCAAGCCGGGTGTCATCCATTCTTCATCTGTGTATTTCATTTTTTTTTCTGTTCAAATGTAGTACTTTACATTTCTCCTTGTTGAAATTCATTTTGCTAGGTTTGGCCCAGCTCTCCAATCTTTTATGGTAATGTTGAATTCTGATCTTGTACCCTGGGGAGTTAGCCACCCCTCCTAACTTGGTGTCATCTGCAAATTTGATAAGAATGCCCTCTTTGCTTTCATCCAAACCATCAATAAAGATGCTGATTAGCACCTGGCCCAGGACAGAACCCTGTGATAGCCACTACTCACTTCTCCCCAGGATTAAGAGGAGCTGTTAGTGAGCACCCTTTGGGTTCAGTTGGTCAACCAGTTACAGATCCACCCAGATCCACCCAGTAATAGCATTATCTACCCCACATTTTACTAGCTTGTTTGCAAGAATATTATGGGGCATCTTGTCAAAGGCCTTACTGAAGTCATGCTATGCCCACAATATTCCCAAGCTAGTAACTGTATAAAAAAGAAAGATAAGATTAGTCTGGCATGACTTGTTTTTGAGAAATCCATGTTGACTTTTAGTGATCATGGCATTCCTTTCTAAGTGCTTACAGACTGTCTGTTTAGTGATCTGCTCTAGAAACTTTCCTAGTATTGATGTCAGTCTAACTGGGCAGTAATAGCTTGGGTTGTCTTTTTCCCTTTTTGAAGATGTGGACAATATTTGCCCTCTTCCAGTCTGCTGAGACTTCTCCTGTTTTCCAGGAATTATTATTGCCAGTGGTTCTGAGATTACTTCTGCCAGTTCTTTTAATACTCTTGGATGTAATTCATCTGGCCCTGGAGCCTTGAATTCATTTAGAGTAGCCAGGTGTTCCTGTACTATCTCTTTACCTATGCTGTGTTGCATTTCCCCTATCACATCATCTGCTCCATTTTCACCAAGTGGAGCACTGTTTTCCATTTGGAAGAAGGCTGAGCAAAGAACAAGGCCATTTCTGCACGAGCCTGTTATAGCGTGATGATTCCACTTTCAACCTCCTATGGAATCCTGGGGTTTGCAGTTTTGGGAGGGGTCAGCCAACCCCTCCCGGTCGGCCCCTCCCCAAACTGCAAACCCCAGGATTCCATAGGAGGTTGAAAGTGGAATCATCACGCTATAACAGGCTCATGCAGAAATGGCCTAATATCAGTAGTTCTACCTTTGCTCTGTCCCCTGTTACCATTTCACCATCCTCTCCGTGCAGAGGCTCTGCCATTTCCTTGTTCTGTCTTTTGCTATGGATATAACCAAAAAAACACTTCTTAACCTTTTCTAGCAAGCCTGAGTTCATTCTTCACTTTAGCTTTTCTGATTTTTTCCCTACACTTGTTGACTATCTGTTTGAATTCTTCTTTGGTGATATCTCCTTTATTCCATTTCTTGTACATGTCCCTTTTAAATCTTAGCTCCACTGAAAATTCTTTAGACAACCATTCCAGATTCTTTAGACACCTCTCATTTTACCTCCTGACTGGAATTGTTTGAAATTATGCTTCAATATCTCACTTTTAAAAAAACTCACATCCATCATGAACTCCCTTCTCTTTTAGTATTCCTGACCATGGGATCTCTCCCAGTACCTGACTAAGTTTACAGAAGATTCTTAAAGCCTAGAATGCCTGTCTGACCATATTTGGCTTCCCCTTTCCACTGTATAATAAACTCCTGGAGAACATAGTCACTTCCACCTAAGTATCTTACCACCTCCACCCCATTAACCAGATCATCATTCTTGGTTAGGATCAGATATAAAATAACCGTTCCCCTTGTTCCCTCTTCCACCTTCTGAATCATGAATTTGTCTGCAAGGCAAGTGAAAAATTTGTTGGACCTGGTACTCTTCGCAGAGTTTGACTTCCAACAAATATCAGGATTGTTGAAATCTCCCACTGCCACTATATCTCTCCTTCCCAAATGTTTAGTTATCTGTTCCAGGAAGGCATCATCCAAGTCCTCAGTCTGGCCTGGGGGCCTGTAGTAGACCCCCACAATGACAGTACTGTTGTTTCTCTCACCCTTAATTTTTACCCAGATGCTTTCAACATGGCTTCCAAGACTTAAGTCATGGATCTCTTCACAGGTGTAAATATCTGTGACATACAGTGCCACTCCTCCTCCTTCATGTTTGATCTGTTTCTCTGAAATAGATCACACCCCTCTATTGCTATAGTCCAATCATAAGACTCATCCCACCAGGTTTCAGTGCTGCCTGTTACATGATATTTATTTTGCTGTACCATGAGCTCAAGTTTATCCTCTTTATTTTCCATGCTCTGTACATTAGTATAGAGGTGTCTGAGACCATGGGTCACTCCCTCTAGTTGCTTATTCAAATTTCCTTCCCTCTCAATGTTGGTTTCCTGTACTCTTTGCCCAGTTCTCCCTATAAGATTCAGAGTATTATCTCCAACACATTATGAACTCCTGCCCTCAAGAATACTGTCTCCCTCCCCTCCATAACTCATTTTAACGCTCTTCTAAATAGGTTTCTGAAACCCTTAGCAAAAATGTTCCTGCCAAATGCTGTGAAGTACAACCCATCACTTTCCAGAAGTCCAACTTCTTGAAACCATGGACCATGTTCCAAAAAGCCAAACTGTTCCTGGCAGCACCATCTGCAGAGCCAGTTGTTCAACTCCACTATTTTTCTCTCCCTTCCTGGGTTGTGTCCTTCAACTGGGAGAAGAGATGAAATGGCAACCTTCAGCTTCCTACCCAGAGCCTTGTAATGCCTTGCAATCTTCTGAAGGCTGTGCCTTGCAGTATCATTTATTCTCACATGGACAAAAAGGGAGGGGTAACAGTCAGTGCAATTGATCAGTTTTGTCAGCTGCTGTGTTACATCAACGATCTTTGCCTCAAGCAAAAAACACACCTCATAAGGCATCCTATGAGGCCCACAAACCACTGCTTCTGTTCTCCTCAGAAGGGAGTCCCCTATCACCACCACATGCCTAATCTTTGCACTGACTCTTCCAAGGACCCTTGCACATTGTCTGAGGACTGACACTGTTGCTCCTGCTCCTATCTCTTGTTCTCACTGATAAGGGAGAAAGTGTGACCAAGGTCACCCAGTGGGTTTCCATGGCCAAGCAGGGATTCAAGCCCTGGTCTCCAGAGTTATAGGCCCTTTTCGCACCTTACCTCGTCGCGGCAGCGTGGAGCGGCGCTCAAGCGAGCAGCCACTCGCACGAGCTGCCCACGACAGCCCTTTTTGCCTCCCACATTGCCTTTCTTCTAGCACGACCGTCACACAAGCGCCCCGCCCCTTTCTTCCGCAGCGCAGTCTGGGAGCTGTAGGCTGCGCGGGGGGCAGGAAGTGTGACCGGGCCACCTTGCCAACACACCACACAGAGGTAAGTGCATGAGGGTGCCGTGAGCATTGCGCAAGCATGGGGCATTTTCGGCTTAAAGCCAAAAATAAAAAAATGCGCGCGCACCCCACTTTAGCCTCGTGAGCATTGCACGAGTGGGAGTGCGTCATACGGAGCGATGCTCCAACTCACACGACATTCAAGGGGCGCTCGCGCAAGAAAAAAAGCATGCGAAAAGGGCCAAAGTCCAATGCTCAAACCACTACACCATGCTGAATACAATTAATTAAAAAAAAAAACAATTCAGAAAAGTTGGAGCAACTTTAAAAGGCTAAAAGGTTTAAAAAATGCACATGCTTAAAAGTAAATTAGATGCCAAAGGATTTAATAAAAAGCCATGTCTTTACCTGGCACCACAAGCAACCAAAGTACGCACCAGGTGGGCCTCCAAGGGGACAGCATTCTACAAATGAGATGCCACATCTGATATATTTGCAACAAGACCCCCCCACACACACCTTTGCCTTTGATATTTAATGGTACCTTTCATCTGATGAACTAGCCCTGAGATTTGCTGGGTGCTCTCAGATGATGCTGTTATAATGGAATGATCCTGCCTCATTCATAGCATTTTGTATGGATCCCAAAGTCATTACCTTCTTATTTGTAATCAGTAGTGTTTTCCTTTGGGTCTTCCATCTCTTTTCTTATTACTAAAAACCCATAAAGAAGAGAAAGAAGGAATAGCTGCAACTATGAATATTTTCACTGGGAGAACTAGGAGCCATCTGTCTAAAAGCAACCTCTGGTTCTGTCCTGAAAAATATCTCAGAGGTATATTGATCTTTCATCAAACCCGTTGCTAGAGATTTCTTTTCCACTCAGACATACTGTCTGTCTGTGCTTGGTGCCTTTTTGAAAGAAATTGTCCCTCTGAAATCTAGGATTGCTGATACATGTATGAAAAATAGAAATGTGTCCTTAAAGCTACTGAATAGATGTCTTGAAAGAAAACCTCAGCTTTGTTAGAGAGAAAAGGGTACATCCCATTTATAAGCTATAAATGCTATAAAGCTGTGATTCAAGCCTGAAGGTAATGAGAAACAAGCCTGAAAGAAAACATGTGCTGCATTTGGGTGTCTGGCTAATATTATCAATATCTGCCTCAAATTCAAAGGCTCAATTTTAAAGTGGCAATGTAGCGTTCAAACTGTGAAGACCATGTAGGGCTCCAGAGGCGAAGCTTGGGGTTGCCAGATCAGGACTATACCAGACATGAGATTTCAGCAGTCAGACCTGAGACCTACAGATGACACAGAAAGTGGGCCCTCATGATGTCTGTAAGCACAATACATTAGGCATCAACTATGGCTCTTTCTGCACCTTACCTTTTTCCAATGCTGTGGTGTGGGGATCGTGTGAGCAGCATCCGGTGAGAGGCTCTCGCGTCCCTGCTGCTTCAGCTTCACATGTGAGAACCCTGTCTCTTCCTTCTCCAGTGCAGCCTGGGAGTTTCCGAGGGTGCGCTAGGGCAGGAAGCGCAACCGGCGCGGCTTCGGAGGCTTCACACACCAGGCAACTGCACTTGGGGCCCGGGAGCAATGTGTGATCGCACACCATTTTCGGCTTCCAGCTGAAAATGAAAAGGTGCACGACCAGTGCCTGCAGGCCCCTGGAGCATTGCACAATTGTGAGTGCATTGTGCAGATCACTCTTCACAATCGCGCGATGCCCCAGGCACCCTTTCGCTTGGCAAATGCCATCGGGAAAGGTCCTATGTGTGCACAGACTTGTCATTCAAATTAAAAAGACAAAGTCTAAGAAATTAGGAAAATATATGCACACACATACTTGTGACACACCCTTACTTCTCTCAGACTGGTGTGGCATTTCCCAATCTGACAAGGCACTCTGTCTTTAACACCCAGCTCTACCCCTTTATGACACTACCTTTATGTAAAAGAGTGAGAGTTTTTAATGTTTGTTTAGAACTACTCAATAACTTATGATAGCATGTTTTCTATGTTACTTTAAATAACTGTATACAGGTCAGCTGAGTCAAGGTGGCTTCTAGAAGAGTTAATAACATTTACAATAAAAATTTAAAACAATTAAAATCAACCACATAAAACAGCATAAAATCATCACGGAAACATGCAGAAGTTTAAAAAAAGTAGAACAGTCTAATAAGAACAAAAGGCTTTCCACATTAAAAGCCTGCTTGAACAGAAACAGTTTTGCCTCCTAAAGCAGGGCCAACCTAACCTCCTGTAGAAGAAAGTCCCAGAGGGTGGGAGCAGCCACTGGGAGGGTTCTCTCCCATTTCCTCACCAAGTGAGTTCATGAAAGTATTGGGATTGAGAGAAAGGCTTCCCCTCCAGATCTTAAAACTCTGGCAGGTTCATATAGGGAAATATGGTCTTTCAAATAGTCTGGACCTCAGCCATATAGAGCTTTATAGGTCATGACCAGCACTTTGAATTGTGCGTGGAAACAAGCTGGTAGCCAGCAAAGCTGTTCTAACAAGGGAGTTATATGCTCCCTATACCACTTCCAAGACCATCTCAGATAGTTGAGTGGTGAACCGACAGAATTCCAGGCAAGTCTCTCTCTTGCATCTGAAGATATATCCCATCAAACCTTGGGGACTACAAAACAGAAAACCGCAATAGAGTGTGGAATTATGATAGAATATTGCAGTTCCATATCCTTGTCATCAGAACTTGGAAGCTATTGTACTAAGAAATGTAGAAGACATAGTTCAGACAATCTGAACTTCCTAATTAAGTTCTGATTGCACAAGCCTGGTGAGCTTGTTTGTCCTGGATTAAACTCTGGATCTAAAAGATCTTTGTAGTCATAAGTAGAGTAATGCAAAAGACACAGAAAATTTCACAGAAGAGTCTAGTAGTGTGCAATTTTCCAATGGAGGGGAGAGAAACTTAAACATTTCATAGCTAGTTCATGTAGGTCAATGAAGATGATGAGAAGAAGTGGTAGACAGTTTTGACTATATAAACACTTATTAACTGGGGTGTCCATTGCACCTCAAATTTTCCATCCTATTTTCAGACAGTAAAAAGTGGGGCGAGGTGTGTTCTCTCCAAAGGTTTAGAGGAAACCTAACAAAGAAAATTCTCAGAAAACACACTAAAAAATTATTTTCTGAGAAATTTTGGCTCAGCTCTGCCTCTTGTCATCTGTATAGATAACTCTCACTTCCTCATTCCACAACTATCTCCCATTACATCACATTTCTGTAGTTGTTACACTGGCTGTTTTTGTGCTTAAAAATAGCAATCTATTTTTTCAGCTTCTGTGTCACTATGCTGTCTATTCCTTATTTGTCTGTTTTGAGAGAGGGACATGATAGATGATAGATGAAGGATGGATGGATGGATAGATAGATAGATAGATAGATGGATAGAATATTCTGACTCAGCACTCATACTGAGAAAAAGAGACAAGCAAGTAATGTTGAGAGCAAGCCAATCAAGTTTTGGTTGCACAAGCCTGGTGAGCTGGTCTATCCAGGATTAAAATCTAGAATCCATAATGTTGAGAGCTAGCCTGGTATAGTCGTTTGCATGTTGGACTAGGACTAAAACTCCCTGATAGCTTTGCCTCAGGGTCTCCATAAGTGGGAAATGAATACACACAACAATCAAGTAATGTTTAAATTTCTTCCCTTAGGGATATTATGTGTATACAGCTGATGTGTCACCATTTCATTACTAAGCATATAATGACTGTGTTTTGAACACTGGAAATTTCATACCTAGGACCACAGCAGATGATGCAAAATCTCTGCCTGCATTATTTCACCTGAGATAGGTGTAAGCCATCTCTTCATGTTGCTATCATTGATCATTTTCTCTGTGAGGGAAGGATGGTGGGACTCTTTTCAGTGATTTAAATCAGGGTCAGGCTTGCTAATATTTTGTATTCCATTTGATTAAGACCAGGTCATCCCCACATAAATGCTCTTTGGGATCTCAGTGAGGACGCTGAAGTGTGTTCTTCGTTCATTTAAACAACTAGCATAAAAGAGGTCCTTTTCATTCTACTGTCCCAGATTACTACTTCTGAGACCAGCACAGTTTGGTCAGGCCTGAAACCAGTAATAGAAGCCCTACTATGGAACCCTACTGGGTTGAGTGGCAATAAATAAATGCCTTGAATAAATAAATAAATAAATAAATCAGTTCTAGTGAATCCACAGTGCAAAATTTACATAGTGAAGTTGTTCACATAAGCACAACCATTCCCAGTCTGGACTGGACAGGGCTACTATCAGGTGGGTCTGTAACTGGTTGACTGACCGTTCCCAAAGGGTGCGCACCAATGGCTGCTTTTCATCCTGGAAAGAAGTGACTAGCGGGGTGCCACAGGGTTCTGTCCTGGGCCCAGTGCTGTTCAATATCTTCATCAACGACTTGGATGAAGGAATAGAGGGCATGCTCATCAAATTTGCAGATGACATCAGATTGGGAGGGGTTGCTAATATGCCAGAGGACAGGATCAAAATTCAAAATGACCTGGACAGATTGGAGAGCTGGGCCAGGGTGAACAAAATGAAATTCAACAGAGAGAAATGTAAGGTCTTACACTTAGGTAGAAAAAATTGAATACAGAAATATAGGATGGGGGACATGTGGCTGGATAGCAGTACGTGTGAAAGGGATCTAGGAGTCTTCATAGACCACAAGCTGAACATGAGTCAGCAGTGTGATGTGGCAGCCAAGAAAGCCAAAGCAATTCTCGGTTGCATCAATAGGAGTATGGTGTCTAGATCGAGGGAGGTACTGGTACCACTCTACTCTGCTTTGGTTAGACCTCATCTTGAATACTGTGTCCAGTATTCCAATTCAAGAAGGACATGGTCAGGCTGGAGAAAGTCCAGAGGAGGGTGACCAAAATGGTGAGGGGCCTGGAAGCCATGCCCTATGAGGATAGATTTAGAGAGCTGGGTATGTTTAGTCTGCAGAAGAGAAGGTTAAGAGGGGACATGATAGCCATGTTTAAATATTTGAAGGGATGTCATGTAGAGGAGTGAGTGATCTTGTTTTCCACTGCTCCAGAGACTAGGACAAGGAGCAATGGATTCAAGCTGTAGGAAAGGAGATTCCACCTGAACCTCAGGAAGAATTTCTTGATGGTCAGGGCTGTCCGGCAGTGGAATATGCTTCCTCGGAGTGTAGTGGAGTCTCCTTCTTGGGAGGTTTTTAAGCAGACGCTGGATGGCCATCTGTCGGGAGTGCTTTGAGGGTGTTCTTGCATGGCAGGGGGTTGGACTGGATGGCCCCTGTGGTCTCTTCTAACTCTACATTTCTATGCTTCTATGTTTTCATTTGCTACTGCATTTTATAAAGTTAAATCCTGCCCATAGTTCCATGCCAGCATTTTTTTCAACTATTGGATAAGAAAAAGAAGGAAGGAAGGAAGGAAGGAAGGAAGGAAGGCAGGCAGGCAGGCAGGCAGGCAGGCAGGCAAGCAAGCAAGCTGTAATAGTTGTTTTAAAATCAGAATTAAATATCAGTGCTTTTAGAAAACAGAAAACATCTCTGAATGCAAAGAACAAATGTTTGCATTGCCTATTTATATTAAAATATGCAGAAATTTTCTCAGGCTTGAGCCAACTTATAAATTTTTATAACTTTTTCAAATTGTTCACATTTTTTTAACACACAGCATTATTTCAGCTTTGCAAGGAGCTCAATAACAATCTTTCTGGTCTGAAAGTCGTGATGGAGGGGGAGAGAACACACATTAAAATAAAGAATGCAGAATGAATAAAAAAACAAAACAGTACAGATTGTACATCCACACATACAAAGAAAACTTTTCATGGTGAGGTCCAAGCAATTACAACAACACAATGAACCACATGTTGATTGAAAAGAATTTCTCTAGTTACTGAAGACTTTCCTGGCCCTGTTTCAGAAAAAGAAAAAGTATTCTGACATTCTCCCAATCTGACTTCTGTGCAATGTAAGTCATGCACATTTTAAACACAGAGAAATAATGCTGTCGTTCTTCTAGGAACTGTTAACAGCTGTAGAAACTATTATGGCATGCTTAAAAAACATGTCTTAGTAGCCAACACTCTCCAGACACTCAGCAATCCTAAAGCTATTTCTTAGGCTAACCCAGAATTGATAATCAGGATACAAAGTTTGATGGACAGAGGTGGGAGAAATAACAAATAAACCCCACAATCCTTTTAATCTGCCATTTGTGCAGCCCCAGGAGGCAGCTGCATAACTGGAAAATGATCCACCAAATGTAGAGAAAATAAATGGGGGAGGAGAGGTGAAAAGACCTAACAGGGAAAGGCGTGGGAGCAAGGAAACAGGAGGAGGAATATGGATGCCACCAGTGCATCAGTCTGATCACAAAGTGAGGCTTTCTTCCAGGTCATTCGAGTATCGGGGATTATTTTATATGTTTAAGAAAGTATAGTGGTTTTTTTTAACCACCCACACATAACAGATTAATTAGAAGCTTGTATTGTTCTATAGAAAAATTCTCCAAGGTTTTATTTTCTAGTGCAGTGGAAGGTCAAGCATTTGACAGAAAATGCAATAATGACTGCAGACTGATCATGTCTGAGGGTCTATTTCCTCCACAAAAGCTGATGCAGAAGGAAGCTGGATGAGTGCATGCTCCTTTGACACATAAACACTCATTCGGCCTCCTTCTGCATATCTTCAAAAGAGAGAAATGGTGGGCAGCAGAACACCTAACAGTGGCTTGATTTGCACTTTCCCCATAACAAGATGGAGGCTCCTTCCTTCCTTCTTGTTGGATCCTAGCTCTGTTCCTTATGGGTTGTGGGGCTGTGGGATGGTCCATAAGAGATAGTTCAGATATGAGTTGGAAGCCCTGATCAGAGCACTGACGAACTTTTGGACAGGAGGTTAGCATCTGGAGAAACAGGAGAAACAGGCAAATAGACAAATTGCAGATGAGCGGGGACCCACTGGCTCACAAACATGGAGGTCTGATTGGTTTTCCAAGTTCCTAACAGTTTAATTTTGCAGCTGGTGTTGTTTTAAAGGCAAAGCAGCCTTGGTAAACTGCACCATGGAGCACCAGATGGGGAGCAAAAGGGCATTTGGCTCTTATCTGTTGGCATTTTTCTGCCCAAAATCAGCCACTGCAAAATGTCCCTCTCTAAACATTCAGAGATCCAGATTTTTACTTCTCGCCAGGCTTTGACATGCATAGCTCTGCACAGGATCAGACTGCTGAAGGAATAAAAGTGTGCAAATAAAGCAGAAGGCTGGTTGGGATCCAGATTCATGCCTAGGGATAGCCAAATGGTTACAATCATTGTTTTGGTTTTGACGAATTGTCTGTTTCTCCCTTCCTCTGGGGGATGGACAATATCTGAGGTTTGGATGGGCATCTAGGCAGAAGAAAATTAGTGGGAGAAAGCTTGCAGGTAGGACTTGGAGCATGGATTTGGGAGGCTGGGAACTGTAGTTCCACCATCAGTGGAGTGGGGAGGACATTTTGGAGAAAAATTATTTTCACTCCTCAGCATTTACAATTAACATTACCCACCTCTCCTGTCTTTAAAGGAAAATGTCTTCATTGAGAACCAACACCGTTCACTAACAATTTATATTTCAGACTTTTTAGAGTCTTCAATTGCCAAAGTAATTTAAAATGTATTTGTCTCTTTTCTTAATGATAAGGGAAGATGGAAAGTCTGCAATTTAGTTCTAGCCAAGGAACCTCACAGTTGCAATTTTGGATAAACAATTGTACAACATAGCAAACATGTAAGTAAAAATATATATTGTAAACTGCTGTTAAAAGGCTGGTAGGAGTCATTCATTTCCAGCTACACCAAATAGCACACACCCCTTTCCCATCTGGTCCACTGAAGCTCCTTCTGGTCCCAGTCATTGTGGCCACATCCTGCTACTGGCCTGACCTCAGCTCCTCCTCCATATTCTGAGTCATCTCCAGCAATATTGGAAAAGAAAGTAACCACATTTAATTTACCATTGTTTGAACTGGCGATTCAAAATATGCCACTGAGCAAGTCTGACAAATAAACTCCTTCTACTTCTGTCTGGTAGCATTTCCCAAATAATTCTGAGAATCACGATTTCAGTAAAGACGCGATGGAACAGCACGGACTGTTGTAAATGTATGTCTTTTATGTCAGCATCTCATCAGCCACAGCACTAACAATCCAAGCATGCACATTTCCTTTACTGGTAAAAGCAAGGGGCAAGGGTGCCAAAAGGAAATGCCGGACTGCCAAGTCCCTCCAAAAAATATCCCAGCACAGGCAGACAGATTTGTGCATGCCAAAGACTGGGCCGATACATTTCAGATTCAGGGAACAACATCTGTGCACATGAACTGTCTATAAATTGACTGAGAATCTAGGTACTGTGCTCTCTATTCCCACCCACTCCGGAAAAAAACCAGCCAGATCAGTTAATATAATCCTTCTAAAATACTAAAAGAGGATGTGTTAGTATGTTATGTGCATCTGTGTCTGCCATAACTACATGACCATGAAACCACACTGGGTCTTGTGCAAGGAGAAAGATGGAATATGAGGTAAACACATGCACAAGTTTTGGCATGTGAAACATGGTATGAATACTAGAGGGACTATGGGGGAAGGTGCCTAAGAGCTGTTTTGCTTTTTTAATGGGTTAATTAATTTTAGTTCATTCGAATCAGTCCATAGTTTGCAATGCCATCTTTAGCCACTAGGTGGCAGAGCAAGCAGAAAGGAGAAAAGAAAAGTTGTTGTTGTTGTTGTTGTTGTTGCTGCTGCTACTGCTGTTTTTGTTGTTATTGTTCTCCCAATCTGGGATTCAAGGTGACTTACAAAAGTTAAAAGAGATATACAACTAAAACAAAACAAAAATTAAACTATCAATAGAATTAAAAACATTAAAAAATAGACAAAACAAGAAATATAAACAACACAACACCTGAAAGGCCCTTTCCTTCTGAGCAGTCAAAGGAACAAAAAAGGACTGCAAAGAGGGTGCCAGTCTAATCTCTTTCAGAAGGAACTTCCAGAGCCTGAGACCACTGAGAAGGCCCTTTCCTGTGTTTCCACCAGACCACGTGCATAGTGATTGGACAGCAAGAAAGTCCTACCCCAGAAGATCTCAAGACATGGGCAGGTTCATCCTGGGAGACAGAGTCCTCCAGATAACCTGGGCCTGAGCAGTATAGGCCATTGTAGGTTATAATCAATGTTTTGCTCTATCACAAATGTGTATTTTAAAGGAGCATGTAGGGATGTTATTTGAAAAAAAGAATTGCCACCAGACCCACTGAAGTTAACCATTGTTGCTGAAAAGCAACAGCATGTACCTGCAGGTCCCAAGGCTGTTTCTTGCTAACAGATGACCTATAGTCCCATAACTGGGAGAACCATGAGATACAAAAGAAATAAATTAAAAATACATAAGCGCCAAAACTCAGGCTTTCTTTTCTTTTTCTAGCTATAATCATAACTTCCCCTTTTCTTTTCTGCTTCCAAGTTGTTACATATACTAAGGCTGAGCTGAAACAGTCAACTGAACTTTGCCACCTTGTTTGCCCCCTGTGAAGAGCCGCCATCACCTTAGGAAACAGAAAACAAAGATGCTGTGACTATCTTATCATCGGTTGCAGCTGAGATAGTGGCAGTGACTACCTCTAATAGCCACTGTGAACTTCCTTTGGCCACACAGTAAAAAGAATGAAATCAGGAAGTGCTGGCCATTGTTACTCCGATGGAAAAATCCTATCCCGGGGTCTACAATTTGATATTAAATATGATCCCGTGTGCCTGAGAGGTCACCCGGATGCGCAGGCAGGCAGCCACGGTCGAGTGACCGAAAACCAGGTCAGACCAGTAAATCCCCAGTCATGTAGCCCCAGGAGAACTCAAGATGCGTAAACCCACAACAAACAAAGGGTCCTCAGCCCCTGAGGAGCCAACTTGAGGGGATTAGCATGTTCGCCCCAAGTTGAGCAAACATCCTACCAAGCGAGGACCGTTTACACAAAGTCACACCACAAACAAAGGCAGCCGAAGACTTTGGCAACACCTTGTAATCTCACCACGCAAAGGAAGTTACCATTATGGAGCTTTGTTCTCACTCCAACACCCATTGTTCTCCCTGGGAGAGGATTAGTCCCTTTTCCCCTACAAATAGTACTTTTCCCCCTACAAATAGTCCCGGTTTTTTAGCACTTCTTCGGATTGCTCTCGGTCACCCCAGCAGACTATTGCTCCGTCCGTTGTGTAATCCCCTCAGCCCTCTCCGTGCTGAGTCCCACTCCTTCACTGCTTTCCTGGACCACGGACTTCAGGAAAAGGTGCAGTATTACCCCACTACACCCCCTCAATATTCCCCTATCCAGTTTCCTCTCTTTTTGCTTCTTAATAGATCTTAGGTGAGTGTGAGCATGATTGCGCTGGTGTGTAAGACTCTTAATTAAATCACTTACTGGAAATTTTCATTTGGTTTTTGGCTTGGCCTGACCCCGTAAAAATTGGGTAAAAAGACCCCACTAGGTTACCCCACCTCTCACATTGCCACTGCTTGTGCTCTGGCTAGTTTCCATTCCCCATCACATGGAGCACAGTGAGGTGTCCCCCAAGGGACCCCAGAACTTGGGGTAACACCATACTCTGGTTTGGCTTTGAGATAACCCCATATACTCAATAAGATTTTATGACACGATGATGTCACAAATCCTTCCTGTTTTCATTCTGGAAGACCCAAAGAGGGAAATAAAACTACTGTCTCCCAAATAAAAGGCTGGGAGCTGTCTTATTTTTAAACATGCAAATAGGAATATAGTTAGACAGTATATACTAGGAATTCTTTTTGTGAAACTCTTAAATCTTTCTGGAAGTTCCCTCCCTTTACACATAAAAAAATGTTGTTGTTTTTTTAAACAATTCAGCTCAACCGTAACCTATACAGACCCAGGCAGAACAGTGGCCTGAGAGTATATCTGGCAGGTAGACAGGACTTGTGTTCTCTGCTAATCTTTAATGCTTTGGAATCTGCATTCATTGTTTGCAGTCAAATCACAAAGGCAATGCATGACTTGCAACTCTACATATAAGTGACATGTCTGAGACCTTGAAAGGAAAGATACAGATGTGATAAATATATAAATTTACTCAAAGCAGCAGCTAAGCCTGTAACTGTGTCCTTTAGGCTGGAAAATTTTCTGCAGCAAAGCTTTTCAAAACTACCCTAAATAACTCATGGTGTTTCCCCTACTAAGCTGCATCAAAGCACTTAATGACAAATTGCCATTCAGTTGTATCTATTTCTGTGATTCCGATATAGTCTGTAGGTCAGCAAGAAAGTATCTAAGTGGGTCCAATTTGCAATTCTAGCTATACGTTGGTGATCTTAGTAAGTGTAAAGTGTAAATACAATTAAATATTTGCATTTACAATACACAACCCTGATTGACTACCAAGCCTCGTAGGCATGGGTGGGCCATTCTGGCCCTCCAACATGTTGTTGGAATATAGATTCCATGAGCTCCAGCCAAGATAGCCAATGGTAGGGGATGCTAGTAGTTGCTGTCCAATAACATGTGGAAATCAGTTATAGTTGTCTAGCTGTGCTCTATAGCTCACACACAACAGTAAATCTACGTTTGTTTCAGCATAATCCGTCCAATGGGCCCTCAACCATTTCCTTTATATGAAGAAAATTCACAAGACAACTACTGAACATAATGATGCAGGGCTGGTGCATACTTCAGGATTGTCCTTTGAAAATATCTCTTTCTTACTCAAGCAATCTAAGACATTGTTAACCTCATCTAAACTAAGGCATGTCTTTTCAATTAAATGTTTGGATTTTATACATTATTATCTGATAATACTGAGCCATAGTGTTTGTCTCTGAGTAATTTTAAGAACCAGAAGTGGTGATTTCTGAGGTTGGCATTTGGCATATAGTCTATTAGGGAGGTCACTACCAAAGAAGTGATTCATCAGCCTCAAGGAAACAATTCATCACACTCCTAGTTATGAAGTGATATCACCGTTTCACATCTCCATCAGCACTGCAAAAGGAAGCCATTGTTTTGCAGCAATTTGCAAGCAACTATATTCAAAAGAAAGTGGCATTTACACAGGAGGCCCTTCCAAGCTGAAAGAGACTTTTTTTCCTCCTGAACAATGGTTGTTCTTTAGAGTCGGTTTTGTTTTAAGACAATAGAAGTTGAGAAGCTACAAAGCCCTTCTTACAGGCTGGGGTGGAAGAACTAGAAACATTCTTGAAGTTTAAGGGCAGACCAGAATCATGTCTATAGTGTCTACTAGGCACCTATGAGACCCACATTTGCCCTGTTAGATTCTCTTCCTGGCTACATTTTCCACTTCTCCCACAAAAACACATTCACAGAAATAATGTGATACTGCTTTTGTGGGAGTATATCATTTCAGGATGCTCTGTGTGTGTCTGAATGTTAATGAACCATTCCGCAGCTTACCTTATTCCAGACACATCTAGTGCTTGTCCTGGGTCCTTTTCACACCTTACCTTTTCGCGCTGCTGGGTTGGGGTCCTTGTGTGAGAAGGCTTGGAAGGAACACTGCCACTTCCCTGATGCTTCCCTGATGCTTCAGCTCCACAGCTCCTTCTTCCTTGCACGAGCGCCCCGCCTCTTCCATTCGCAGTGCAACCTGGAACCTCGCAGGCTGTACTGAGGAGAGGACAAGCGACTGGCCCAGCTCCCGAGGCACCGCATGCCAGGTAAGTGCTTGCGGGGCCCAGGAGCATTGCGCGACTGCTCACTATTTTCAACTTTGAGCCGAAAATGACGAAATGTGTGCACAGTCTGTGTCAGGCCCTTGAGTGTCGCATAAATGTGAGTGTGTCATGCAGATCACTCCTCACATTTACGCGATGCTCAAGGGGCCCTTTCGCTTAAAAAATGCCATGTGAAAAGGGCACTGGTGTTATCTCTGCTGGGAGGGGAATGTGACAGGAGTGCTGCCCTCTGCACTGGCTGCCTTTGCGAATGGAGGAAGCGCGATGGTGCTGCCTCTTCCTTCCGTAGCGCAGTCGGGTACTGACCCAGGCTGTGCTGGGGCAGGAAGTGCAGCCATTATGCTTCCAGGACCTCCACACACCAGATAAGTGCAAGCGGGAAGAGGGCTGAGCAGTCGCCAGTCATTGACGTGGAAAACCTATCAACGATTTGTGGCACAATCATGCCACCTGAGGATGGAAGAAGGATGGGACCTGGATGACATCATGTAGAACCATCATCTGGTCCCATCATTCTCCCACCCCCAGTGTGGGACGACAACGTCTTGCAGAAAGGGCCAATGTTGTACAATCAAATATTCCCACATGTGGAAAATGATTCTCTAAAATTACTCTGAATTTGGAAAATGAGCCTACCTTCCCCACACTGAAATTCTAATCATAATTTAAAGCAGGGGTGGATAACTTGCAGGGGTTACGGGGTGCAATGCCCCCCAGGAGACCAAGAGGACTGCATCTGCCCTGCACCACCCACAAAAATATCTGCAAATGTCGTTTAGGGGTCCTTTTTACTATACCCTAGACCATTTTAGGTCCAGAAAAGGCCTCTTTTCACCACAGGAAGTAAACCAGAGGTTACTTTTGATTCACTTCCTTTTTAAAATTTAGGGAAAGAATTCAGCAATTTGGATAGTTTCTTTAAAATATGGGTTAAAACCCAGCGCACATTCACCACTTCCTTTAAATGGAGGTCCCCGGCTTACTCAACTCAAGAGAATCTAAGGACAGAGCTATCTGAACTCCCTCCTCTGTTTCCCTTGGATCCCAAGTGCAGGATCTGTGGGGGGGGGCATTTCCATAGAAAAAGGGGGAGTTTAATGATTCCTCCACCTGACAGCAGTGGCATACCGACCCTTAACAGCACCCAGGACAAGGGGGCAGAGTGAGAGGAGGTGACTGGGGTGAGTGGCAGGCAGAAGTGGGCATAGCGAGTGGCGGAAGTGGGTGGAGCAAGCAGCAGTGGGTGGGGAGAGACAAGTGCAGGTGGGCAGAGTGAGTGGCAGTGGGCAGGGGAGGGGCAAGGGGAGGTCGGTGGGACAAGCCACGGACAGAAGTGGGTGGGGTGAGCAACACTGGGGGTCAGGTGAGCAGCAGCGGGCAGGGGAGGGGCAAGTGGAGGTGACTGGGGGCGAGCAGCAAGTGGATGTGAGCGTGGTGAACAGCAGCAGGCAGAGAGGGGGTGAGTGGAGGTGGGAAGGGCAAGCAGAGGAAGTAGGTGGGGTGAATGGCGGCGAGCAGGGGAGGGGCGAGTGGATGTAGGCGGGGTGAGCAGCAGTAGGGGTGGACAAGTGGAGGAGGGTGGGTGAGCAGCAGTGGTGGTGGGGCAAGCGGTGGTGGGCAGGGAAGGGGTGAGTAGAGATGGAAGGGGCAAGTGATGGGGAGAAGTGGGCAGGCCAAGTGGCAGTGGGTGCGGAGCAAACAGTAGGCAGAGGCGGGTGGGACAAGTGGCGGTGGGAGGCACCCCCTGACATTGGTGCCCGGGGCACAGACCTCAGTTGCCCCAGCCTAGATCTGCCTCTGCCTGACAGTTCCCTTTTTCACTGCTATGTGGTTGCCTTTAGGTGACTCACTACATCCAACATTTCAGATGAAAACTGTGAAACATGTGGCCAAGCAGCATCAGAGTGCGGTTAAGAGGCCAAAAGTTATTAATGAGGAAGGACATACAAACTAGGAGAGGCTTCAGCAGTTTGGTTTTGCCTGAGCCCAGCAGGAAGGACAAGGTTTCACCCCCTCTTCTCTTCTTCCTCATGCTGAGTTCAGTGAGTGAGAACTGCTTTTGCACTTTGAACTTAGGCTCTTTCTGCACTACACTGTTATAGTGCTATTATTCCACTTTCAACATCCTGTGGAATTCTGGGGTTTGTAGTTTACTAAGGCCAAAGAGCTCTCTGGCTGAGAATTCTAAATGCCCCTCCCTAAATTGTAAACCCCAAGATTTCACAGGATGTTGAAAGTGGAATAATAGCACTATAACCGTGTAGTATGGAAAGGCCCTTAGTTTCCAGCAACTGAAGTATGCTGAGGAAAAAGTATGAAAGTGGGAGGGGAAACTTGGTTATTTTAAAGCAGCTGAAAAAGTGGGGCAACAGATGATTAATGGGAACTGCTCCTGCCAGAGTTGGACAGTTGGAGGGTATAGTGGCTGGAAAAAACACCACCTTTTTGCAAAGCAGAATCAATATGCACATGAAGTGTTCAAGCACAGCTTCCTTCTAGCTGCCAATTTCCTCCAGATAAAAGTGTGCCCCACACATATTTGTATTGCCTTGGTGAAGACAGATTTGAGGGCAGGCATTTCCTAAAGTAACATGTTGTTACAGCCTATATATGTATGTAAGAGAGCGCGCGCAAGAGAGAATGCATTTGAGGCAGCATGCATACCCAAGTTTCCTTTGTGGCTGATCAGCTGATTTATAGGATAATGAAAACTTCAAACATTTCCTTTTAAGAGTAATGTATTTCCTTCATTCATTATAATGTTTAAAAAATAATTTAACAGTGCTGTTCACTGTGAAGCTTCAGGATTAACTCCTTGCATTATTTATTGCACTTTTTTTGCTGTTTCTCGGGGGGGGGGAGGAAACTTGGAGAATGGTACCAAATTGCTCTCAAACTTCTTCTAAACTTTGAAAAGTAATTAGAAATCATTACCAGTTGGACCAACAAAGCAACTTCATGCCCACTTGCTGTTACTTCTGAAATGTAACTCCGTTCCACTTCATAACAAAAAAAAAAAAAGATGACTCAACAGAGATAACTGTAGTGCTTGTAAGTCTTTATTCCTGTGCTCTGAGGAGAAAAGTGCTTTTTCTGTCAGATAAAACTCTCTCATAGACCTTAGCCTTGAGCACTACTGCACACACACTCATGGTGCTGTTATGTCAGCCTGTCATCAGCGCTGGAGTTCTAAGTCTATCGCTCTTGGCCATGATTTGTAATTACTGATTGTCTCTCTGGAGAGAAAGTAGAGCAGCAGCAAAAGACTGACTTCTCAGCAGATGGGGACAAGCTGACAATATTCAGAGAGGCTGGCTGGCTTGTTTCCTCCTACAATTTCTTCTTTTCTTTATTCAAACATGATGATATGCAGGGATAATTAGGGCAATGTAAGCTAATTCATTTCAGAAGATTATTTAGCAATGCAGGGCCAACCCACAGCATTTGGCTACCTGAAGCAGAGCAGAAAATACTACCATACACACATCAAGGTACATAGTACCCAGGGCTACTACCCACATTATTTCAGAACATGAGGCATAGACCATTTCCACACTAGCCTGTTATAGTGCGATGATTCCACTTTCAACATCCTCTGGAATCCTGGGGTTTGCAGTTTCGGGAGTGGCCGGCCGGCCTCTCCCGAAACTGCAAACCCCAGGATTCCAGAGGATGTTGAAAGTGGAATCATCGCACTATAACAGGCTAGTGCGGAAATGGCCATAAATCCCACAAATGCCTCTTGCTAACACTGCTGGTAAAAATGCCATAACAAATAATTAAATGGCTCGTTCTTTAGCAGCGGAACTTTCAGCCTACTAAGTTACGGAAGGGCAACTTGTGGGCTTCTTGCTGTTGTTGCACTGCAGCTGGATACTAGCTTGTTTCTGGGCATAAGACAAAATGCTAGTTATGACCCATGAAAGCACTACACAGCTTTGGGTCCAGACTATCTGAAACATAATCTCTTTATGAATCTGCCTGATTCTTAAGATCCTCAGAGGAAGGTCTTCTCACAGTCCCACCACCCTTACAGGCCTGTGTGGTGAAGAGATGTGAGATGTGGCAGCTCCCATGCCATGGAATTCCCTCCCATGGGAGGCTAGGCTGCCCTCCTCTTTCCTTTCATTTAGCTAGCAGGTAAAGAGTTTTGTATTTAAACTGGCATTTGATGGCTAATGAGTTGCACAAAAATAGCCAATAAAGAGAGATAATGGGTGTGTGAATGCTGTGTCTTTATCTTTATTGTTATATCTATGCAGGTGTTTTTACATGGTAGTGAATTTAGTTGTTCTTCTAACTTTTGTATTACCAGGTTTTTAGCTGTATCTTGTTTTAACTGTGTTGGTTAAGCTACCTTTGGTCCCTTGTTGGGAGGAAGGTGGGGTTAAAAGAAACAATAAATAACTGAAAGATGATGGCCTAAATCCTATTGCTAGTCCCTACTAAAGTAGAGTAATTGAAACATCTGGATTTATTTATGGACTGACTCACTACTCAATAACTGATTCCATGAATCTACTCTAGTTGGGACTAGGCGAGAGGACTTCAGCTCGTCTCTTGTTGTGTGAGTCCATTCCTGCTAGACAAACCAAATTATTTGACCTTATTTCACTAGCTTTTTCACACACTTTGAAATTAATGACCAGTCTTACTAATACAAAAAGCTTCCCCAGCCACTGGTTCCCTGACTTATTCTACTCCAGTTTATTATTCCACGTGATCTCAACCAAAAGACTAATAAATCATGTGACCTGTACAGTACTGACACTGCTATAATGTAGATTGATTGACTGATTGATGTTACCCAACCCTGGGACTCAAGCCAGCTTACTAAAATGCAAACACGCCCTTCTATCCATTTTTTTCAGATAGTGCAATTTTTCCTCTTATTTAATATTTTGTCCCAAAGGTTTAGTTATCAGCACGTCTTCTCGGCAACCATCAAGTATCCGTTCAAATGTCTTACCTCACTCTTCAGACTGAAAGAGGAAACTCTGCTGATCTGGGATAACTGAGCAAAAATATAAGCGCAGAATCATCAGTTCATTTCTTTCTTTGAGACATATTGCTGAAAGGAAAGAAAAAAAAATGTATTCTTTGAAAGTTAGCATCTTGAATTTTAAACCTAATGTGTGGAGTCGGGAGTGTATGGGTATTTTAGAGGATGTTGGATTGCAACTTCCATGAACCCTAACAAGCATAGCCAATAAAGATGGATAATAGGAACTGCTGTCCAACAACTTAGAATCATAAATTCCTGTCCCTCCAGCAGCAAACTGAAATACATGCCTCACTCTGCACCCCTTTGTTTGTTTGTTTGTTTGTTTGTTTATTGTACTGAAAGAAATTAAATTCAACCATTTATTGGGTTGAAAGTTTTAGGATGGTTGACAGTAAATAAAAAACAGAAACTCTCACTTAAAATTATTGAAACTGATCTACTCTCCCTATCCTTCTTTTTTTAATGCAAAAGCAAATGCTTACATTTTCTCAAGAACTGCACTAGCATACTCTAGGTCAATGCTAAGTCGAAGATGATTTAGTGTGCAGCTGACCTGGAGCTTGTGTCCTGAAAAATATTTTGGGAACTGCTGTTGGTAGACACCAATAGTAGCTTGTCTAGTATGGCTTTGAACAACTCTGAAGAATTATGAAGAACCATTCTAACCAAGAGCAAGGATGTTTGGCTGGCTATATGCTATCACATCATGGTTGTCATTGTCTGTACATCTCCCTTCCTTTCCCCTCTACTACATGTTCATTTAACACATTTATTGGTGTGTGTATGTCCCTTCAACTGTCAACTTATGATGACCGCTAGAATTTCATAGGGTTTTCTTAAGCAAGGAATACTCAGAGGTGGTTTTGTCAGTTCCTTCCTCCGAAATACAGCACACACTTAGTAGCTGCTTTTTAACCATGGATAAGAACATTAGTTTAGTGGTACTTACTCACAGATAAACATAAAGAGGACAGAAGTTTTAACTCCTAAAACAGTCCAAAATTTCATGGTGTTACTTCAAAATTTACTTGCGCTCAGTTCCTCATCAGAACTTGGAAAGGTTTACTTTTTTAGGCCAGAATTCCCAGAACTTTTTTTGGATTACAACTCCCTGAATAGCTGTGCTAACTGTGGGATCTGGGAGATGTTGTCTAAAAGTTTTCCAGCTTTTCCAAGTGCTGCTTCTTAGTTAGATAATGTGTAAGTAAGAGGCAGCATACTTAAATATGCACAAAGGAACCCAAGTGATTGACAGAAATGATCATAAAGTGATTATAATTAAGATTTGTGATCCTGGAAGAGTTCTTCTGTTTGTATAGACTTTGATCTTCTGGTGATCTAATCTAATGGAGAATCTGAATATTAGCAGCCCTTCTTCTCTAGGTGTCACTCTTGAGCTAAAGACAAAATGAAGATGCTTAGCCAATTTCTCTTACATGGCCAATAATTCCTTGATCCAAATTCTCTTCCTGAAAAGGAAATATAAAAAAACCCTTAAAACTTATGTTTAACTGTGATCTGACAGCATTTCCAAGGCAACATCACACTACTGTGTCATTAGTGGGAGTCATGTGTTTCACCAGAGCATTAACCTTTATGACTCTAGCTTATGTCATGTGGCTGAAGGCCCAAACTAACATCCAGAATGGTATCATTTGTGGGACAAGCCCCAACATTACAAAATCAAAGCGTATTTTACTTTCAGATGAGGCCAGCTAGTATCTGCTACAAAATTAATTTTGTGATTACAAATCATATATATGAACAATTCAGGTCAAGTTTTTCAGAAGATTTCTGAGAGAATGCATTCCTGTGGCTGCTGCTGTTTAAACTTTCATTGTAGTTTTGAAAATAATTATTTAGAAAAAAATCCCTTTGAACTCAGTGGGACTTATGTCTGACTAGACACATTTAGAATTGCACTGTTAATCTATTAAAATACCGGTGGGACCTACAACAAAATGTTGCAGTGTAGAATACAGTTTGCTTTAGGGTTCTAAACCATTCCATTCTCACCTCCCAGTATTGTGTTTCCCATCTTGTTCAGAACACTCTGGCCCTTTCCACAGCATGTTCCCATCCCATAATGGCAACAAAGAGAAGCTCTGGGATTATTTCTTCCATCATGCCGCTCAATCAGACAGACAGGCTATCAACAATTCTAATTTTTCTAAATGGTACAAATTCTACAAACTTGACCACCAAAGGGCCATCTATTTGACAAAGCTTACCTTTCCAAAGCTTAGGCAAGCTTTCACAGCCCTTCGTTTTCAGTGCATGCCTACTGCTGTGATTGACGGCAAATACTCGCATATCCCTTTGGCCCTCCACTTATGCATTTGTGGGGCCCCTGAAATAGAGGATTTGCCTCATTATTTGTTTTCTTGTTCATTATATTCTGATCCAAGAGCCAAATTTTTGGGATCTATTTTGCATCATTTGGAATCTAATACTATCTTAGAAAAGATCTTCTATCTCCTTTCTAATATTGACTCCATGGTAACTCGTAAGGTCTCTCTTTTCACTCTGGCAGCTATGAAGATCCGGACCAGATATGTTGCCAATGTTGTGGTTGATTGTTCTGGAGATGAGCTTACTTAATTAAAGTTTTATTGTCCATGTTTTAACTAAACCAAACTCTAAATTTCTCTCACATACAACTATTATGTAACTTACCATATGATGTATTTTGCCATGCTGTCTTTACATATGTATTTTATTTTAACATTTTGTATTGTACTGTATTGTGTTGCATTTTAATATTCTGCATGCAAATGGCCTTTGGCCTACGCATTAATAAATTGATTGATAATGGCGATGGGATTGCGACAGGACTGCAACGACAGTTCTGCATGATGTCGTCGCCAACCATTGTGATCACATTGATGCTTTTTTCCTGTCAATGACATACAATTGCCATAAAATGGGTTGTAGCTCTGGCGGCTTAGTAATTTTGGTCATAGTGGATCTGGAGGGTGACTGTCAAATTTTGAGTTCACAGTCCCAGGACAATATTTTAATTTTACAGATAAAGTTTTTTAATAATATATCCTTAGTCTGCATTAATGTTTATGTCCCTCTGGAAAACTCTGTGCACTCCCCTCAACACACCTGGATGTCTTTAGAATGTGCTTTGGGAGACATAGCCTTTCAGTCAGGTCACACCCACATTATATTGGGAGGTGACCTAAATGCCCAGTTGGGACAAACAAATGCAGAGCTTCTTAAACATTTTAGCTGTAGTCTTGAGGATCCTCTTTTTTTGGACAGGTTTTCCTGTGATACAAAGTTTAATAAAAATGGGCTAGAACTGATTTTGCTAGCCTACAAGTATTTTATGCTCATCTTAAATGGCAGCCAATTAGATTTGTCTGGTGGTTATTACACTTTTCATTCATCAAGGGGGGGCAGTGTAGTGGATTATTTTTTGATTACCCCTAACCTGCTTTCTGTCATTAAAACTTTTTCAGTAGAAATCCAACCAGAAAGTGACCATTATCCTATTAGAGGCGGTGCGAACTAGAAATAAAAATACTTTCCCTTTAGGAATGGTCCCAGCAGGCAATAGACGACTCAAATGGTTCAAATCTCTCAACATTGAGGTCACTCACCTGTTGTATGGTCCTATTTTGACCGATTTTAGGAATAAAATCTTGGAAGGTAACCTGGAAATGATGGAGGGCTATCAACAAATTGCAGACCTCCTAAAGCCATACCTAATTCAGTCACAACCAGCCAAAATTTTTAAATTGCATAATGCAAGCTGGTTTGATGCTGAATGCAGGAATAGTAAAAAGGAACTATCCAAGCTTATTAGGAGTGTCAAAAGGAATGAGCCTAATAATTCATATAAGAGTCTGATAAAAAAACGATCCCAATATAAAGCCTTGTTAAAGAGAAAGAAAACTGCATTTATAGGACAAAGATGGGGAAGATATGCTTCCCCCGGAATTATTCAAATTCATTTCTTCCTGGTGGGCCCCCATTCTAGCTAAGCTGTTCTCTTATATCAACCAGACAGGAATCATCCCTACTGGGTGGTTGTCCAGTATTGTTGCCCCCCTGTATAAAAAAGGGGAGAGATCCAATCCCCAAAATTATCGACCAATCAGTCTCTTGGACATAATATCAAAAGTCTATGGCAGGTTTCTTTTGAACAAGCTCCAATCTTGATGATGATAAATTAGAAATTAGGCAGAAATGAATAACATGAAATTCAATAGAGACAAGTGCAAAATTCTACATTTAGGCCACAAAAACTAAATGCATAGGTATAGGATGGGGGATATGTGGCACAGTAGTACAATATGTATAAAGGACCTTAGTGTTATTGTGCATCATAAATTGAAAATGAACCAAGGACGCGATGCTGCAGCAAAAATGTGACTGCTATTTTAGCCTGCATTATAGAAGCACAGTTTCCAAATCAAGGGAGGCAATAGTTCCACTATATTCTGTGCTGGTCGGGCCTCATCTGCAGTACTATGTTCAGTTCTGTGTGCCTCATTTTAAGAAGGATATAGACAAGTTGGAGCAGATTCAGAGAAGGACAACGAGGATGATAAGAGGCATGGAGAACAAAACATATGAGGAAAGGTTGAAAATCTGGCATGTTCAGCTTGGTGAAGAGAAGACTGACAGGTGACATTCTTCAATTACCTCAAGAGGGTAGGACCAGGTCTAATGGTTTGAAGTAATAGGAGAGTAGATTTTGATCAAATGTTAGAAGGAACTTCTTGACAGTAAAAGCTATTTGGCAATGGAATCAATTGCCTAGAGAAGTGGTGGGATTTCCTTGTCTGGATGTCTTCAGTAAGAGGCTGGACAGCTACCTGCTGGGGATGCTTCAGCTGGAAATCCTGCATTGAGCGGGGATTAGATTAGATGACCTATGAGACCCCCTTCTAACTCTATGATAACCGTCCCTGGCACATTAAGAAAATAAATTGTTGGTCCTCGCTGTTAGATAATACAAGAAGCACTGATCCAAAGGACCAAATGTTCCTTCGTCCTGCCCTGCACCAAAGTTTGTAAAAGTTAGCTTTTGGACTACAAGAGATTCCAGTCTCTGCTCCGCACCCAACTGATCTATTAATTTCTTCATTTCTACCTCTCTCAGTTGTTTGGAATCCCTATCTTTTAGCCCATATGTGTTTGTATGTGCCTTCAAGTTGCCTGCTGACTTATGGCAACCACATGAATTTTATAGGGTTTTCTTGGGCAAGGAACACTCAAACATGGTTTTGCCAGTTCCTTTCTCTGAAATTTATCCTAGCAGGTATAACACAATCCTATGGGAATAGGATCTCTTTCCAGACCGAGTTCTCGGTCTCGGAGGGACCGCTCTTCCCCGTCGGATGGCAGATCCGCCACAGGAAAGTTTCCCCCTTTGCCTGCCGGACCAAAGGCGACAGCCACACTGACAACTCCCACGGAGCGGCATGTCCAGAATGAATGGGCGACTGGGCGATCGCCACTGCTGCAGCCCCGCCACTTTGGGAAGCAAGCGGAGCCCAGCTGCTCGCTTGCCCCAGCAAGCAACTCTGTTCGCCAGCATGAATGAGCGTGAGGCGAAGAGGGTGAGGGGACGTGGTCTTATCTCCCAGACGTCCTGCTGCAGCACCATAAACCCTGAATGGGAAGCCCTCTGTGTGTGTGTGTGTGTGTGTGGTGCGGGCGTGAGCGTCCAAGCAGGGCCTGGCTGCTCACTTGCCCCGGCAAGCAACTCTGACTCTGCAAGCCAGCATGAAGGGGAAAGGGAACACTGAAGGGGAAGCCCTCTGCACGTGCGCGCACGTGTGTGGTGCGGGTGTGAGCGTCCAAGCAGCACCTGGCTGCTTCCGGCTGCATGCATCCTCTCCCCTCCCGCCAGCACCGGGTCTCCTCTCCTCACCTCTGTCTTAACACTCTGGCTCCAGCTCTCTCCTCTCGGTGTCCTCACCTCCGCCTTAATATTCAGGCTCCAGCTCTCTCCTCCCGCTCTCCGCACCTCCGGCTCCACCTCAGGTTCCTCCAGTGCTTTCCCACCAGGCAGGAAAAGATGGGGAAATGCCCCGCATGCCTCCTCTCCCCTCCTCCCAGTGCAGGGGTCTCAGAAGCACTGCTCCCATTGGCTGTGAGGCCACCTTCTTTTAAAAGGGGGCAGGATTGAGGAGCGGCAACCCCTGTGAAATGGTCGTTCGACCCCCAAAGGGGTCCCGACCCCCAGGTTGAGAACCACTGATCTAGAGGGTAAACTCCGCTCTGGGTCGACTCCCTTTAATCTGCACTGGGCCTGGGTCACAACCATCCCTCGACTGGTAATTATAGCAAAAATATATTGAATTCTGGAGGGCAGCCACACCCAATCAGAGACAGAACTTAGCAGGTAAGCGATATATTCTGGCCTCAAACCCTAGAGGATTAAGTATTTTGCCAGATTACTTCTTAAAACTTTTCCTTAAATTGGTAACTTAGACCAATTTGGGTAAAACTGCAGAATTTTACCCCTGCACAAACAAAAGTGAAGGAATGAATTAAATAAATAAATAAAACACTAGCAAAGGGGTTGAAACAAACTAACTGTTTGAAGGTTAAAACTAGATAAATAAGCTACCAACCTACAGTAACATTTTTACAAGAGATCCATCCCAGCACAGTAGCTAGCCCTCACTCCCTCACACTATAACCATAAAAGGCACGAATCAGTTACAAGGAAAATGAATTAATCCCAATTTATAATAAGGCCCAGGTTATCAATTGTCTATTGGATGGCAATTCTTGAATTTTCCTTACTGGGGGTCTGGGCCTCAGACTGCAGTTAGAGGCCAAGCAGAAGGCACCAGGAGAAGTAATCACTAGAGTGGCTGCAGCTTCGGAAGCTAGGGACTAAACTTGCCTTTGCAGACAGGATGGTCTCTTCCGCCCTGGGAGAGGCTGTTGGAACAGTTCTGCCCTGCCTTTATACCCAAAGGAAACACAGCTGGGTGAAGAAAGGCAGCTCCTAGGTCTAATTCTGCAAGAAGGCAGTTGGAGGCCCAGCAGAAGGCCCCAGGAGAGATCGTCAGTAGAGCGGCTGCAGCTTCAGAGGCCGGGGGCTAAACTTGCCTTTGCAGACAGGATGGTCTCTTCTGCCCTGGGAGAGCCATTATTTCATAGATTGTTCAAAGGAGGTTGTCTCGCAGAGAGTTTATTTTCAAAGTAAGGAGCTTTGCTTTGTCTTCACCACCATGCACAAACAGTGTAGTGCACTCTATAAGCAAAGTGGATTGGATAGAGCAATTTCTAATTTATCCAGGTTATTTTGAACTTGGTTCCCATTTTCCAATGTGTTAGCCACCCTCCCAGATTTGCGTCACCTGCAAAGTTGATAACAATTTCCACCACACTGTCATCTAAGTTATTGATAAAAATGTTGAAAACTAATGGCCTTGTGATAGAACCCTGAGACACTCCACTCAAGACTTCCTTGAAGTTTGTAGTGCAGCCATTGATGAAAGCTCTTTCAGCATGGCTTTCCAACCAGTTATGAATCCATTCTGACATTGTTCCCTTCTACTCCACATTTAATCTATTTGCTAAACAAAACATTATGGAGGACCTTATCAAATGCTTTGCTGAAATCCAGATAAATGACATCCACAGCATTCCCATTATCTATTGAACTAGTAACCCGATTGAAAAAAGACAAGAGTAGTTTGGCAGCATTTGTTCTTGACAAATCCATGCCGGCTCCTACAGACTCTCCTGTAATCTATTCTAATACTTTTCCTGGTATTGAGGCTAGGCTGATTGATATGTAGTTTCATTGACCTCCTTTTTTTGATAAGAGGGACAATGTTTGCCCATCTCCTGTCCTTTGGGACCTCACCTGTTCTCCAAGATTTCTCAGAAATTATGGCAAAGGGTTCATGGAGTACATCAGCAAGTTCTTTCAGTACTTTGGGATGCAGTTCATCTGTCCCAGCAGGTCTGAACTCTTAAGTTAGCTAGGTGATTCCTAACTCCCTATCAATCTTGATTTCAGAGACCCTTGCCAAGGTCTCTGCTGCTGCACAGAAGTATGCAGTTCTCTCTTCGGGGGGAAAAACTAATAGCAAAATAGGTACTGAGTAGTTCTCACTCACATACCAGTGGAGGAGGTGGAGGAGCACTCCGCCCTGGGCAGCACTTTTTGGGGGTGCACCACTGAGGAGGAGCTCCAGCCACTGGGATGGTGAAGAAGCAGCTGCTTAATGAGGCATCGTTGGAGCCAACTCCTGAATGCCCTCTCACCTCTCCCTCAGCACACCCACCCACCCACTCACTGGTTCACTCCTCCCCACCAACTTGCTTTAAAGGATGAGGTGCAGAAAGGGAGACTTTTCTGGCCCAAGTGGGTGCCCAGATTTGTGGGTACGTGACCCTACTCCTCTCTCCCACAAAGACTGCACAAGGAAATCCTCGTTCCCTCCCACCATCACAAGGGGCAAGAGGGGAAGGCGCTTCTTCGGAGGGGAAGGGACGGAAAGCCTCCTCCTCTCCTGGATAGTTTCCTCAGTGCAGAAACTGAGACAGGCCTGTGCCCTTCATCCACACACAAGTACATACACTTGCTTCTCCCTGGGTGGAATCCACTGCCAGCCAGACAAGGAACTGGGGCGTGAAGTGGCCAGGTGCCTCTGCACTTAGGAAAGCCAGGGACACCCTCCATTCCTCAGGAAGGGCTGTACATTGGCTTTCCCTCATCTGAGGCCACCGTCCTCCTCTCCCACCTCTTGCTTCTGAAGAACACCAATTGCAAAGGGACAGGGGGTCTAGGTGCCCTGTTCAGGGGCAAAGGAATGCAATGTTTTACAAGGCCAAACCCTTTCCTCCAGTTTTGCCTGGCCTAGCCCACTGGGCTGTTGTGTGGGGTGCGATGAGACACCAAAAGACACCATCCTCAGGTGACACCTGAGCGATCAACTCCTCCAGGGTAGGCCAACGGGCTGGCTGGTGTCTTCTTCTGCAAAGTCTGCCATCCAGGAGCGCCCGCTCCCCAGCTGTCACACTGGATTCCAACAGCCTGCCCAGCTTCCAGCTCTGATTTTGCCAGGTGGCAATGGTACAGAGTGGGACTTTGCCCCTCACAAAGATGGCCTTGAATGGGCGGAGATTGGGTGCCTATCCAGCACAAAGAGGGCAGCCAGCATGGGAAGAGGCAACTGAGCCTGTGCCCACCGAGCAGGTGGGCTGACTAAGTCCCCGCAATTGCCTGCTCTTCTTCCCCCAGGTGGTTCCACAGGCGAACAAATGAAGAAAAGAAGAAATGAAGAAGGGAGAAGATGCTGCTGGGGTTGTCGCTGCTCCAGGGCTTCAGCACCAGCCTGCTCGCCTACTACTGGGTGTATGTCCTGAAGGTAGGTCAGCCTGAGCTCTGGAAAAGAAGGAATTAAGCAAGGGATTAGATCGATGGCCAGGCAGCCCTGTAGGCAGGCTGAGTGGCTAACTAGCAGGGAGTCCCCTACGCCTCTCCACTGAAACTCTAAGAAGCGGGGTCAACAAGCATCCCAGTAAAGGAGGAGTGGGTTGGTGGCATCCAGCTAGGGCTCAGCCTTTAAGCATGGGCAGAGTGACCCTCCTACAGGAAGGGTCGCCATAGTTGTGTGTTGGCTTCCCTCGTCTAGAGGCCGCTGTCCTCTTCTCGCTGACTCACAAGTCAGGCTGTCCCAGTTCTGTAGCAGTGGGATAGTGGGGGTGGGGGCTGCTCTGCTTTGGGTGGCAAAAGCTCAGGCTATGCCGCTGGTAGTTCTGCCTTTTCAATGTGATCTGTTACTATTGTACCATCCTTACTGAACAGCAGCCCCCCGTCTTCTTCATCATTCTCTTGCTTCAAATGTACAGTCCATTTATATATATATATATTGCTCTTTACCTGCCTAGCTAGTCTCAGTTCATTTTGAATTTTAGCCTTCTTTATATCATTCCTGCAGGCTTGGATTAACACATTTGTACTTTTTCTTTGTGATTTGTCTCTCTTTGCATTCTATATCCTTTTTCTTTTCACTCCCTTCTTGAGTTTGCTGTGCAGCCACATTGGCTTTTTCAGATATTACCCATTTTAAATCTTCTATGAGATTGTTTGTTATTGTGCTTTTTGCAACTCATTCTTCAAGAACTCCCACCTTTGCTGGATGTCTTTTTCCTTTAGAAGATTTAGCCATGGAATTCCACCCAGTAATTTCCTGAACCTGTTAAAATAAGCTTTCCTGAAATCCAAGGTCCCTGTTTGATGATATACTTCTTTGCCCTGTACCACAGTTGTGAATTTTACATGGTCACTTCCCCAAAGTACCAACTACTTTAATTCCAGTAACCAAATCCTCCCTATTGGTTAGGATCAAGTTCAGGATTGCCAATTTTCTTCTTCCTTTCTTTATCTTTTGAAACACAAAATGATACGCAAGGCACATCAGGGATGTACTGGAGAGCCTATGCTCATCTATGCTCAAACAAGCTAATCTTGTTTGTTTCCTAAACTCTGTCCATTGGCATATAAACATCTGAAGCTTTGTTTGTTCTCAACTATTAATTTACTTTCACTTTTACCATGGATCTTATTCTCTCCCTCAGCTTCTTCTCTAGAATTCAAATCCTTGTGTTTAGAGCTTGCCGTTGGGCTGATATTTAAGCTATCATCTCCAACCCCACAATGATTTAAAGCCCTCTTGATCAGATTTGCCATGCTACTACCAAAGACATTCTTCCCAGTCTTTGTGAGGTGCAGCTCATCTGTAACTAGTAGTCCTCTAAGAGGTGAAGTGTTACTGTGTTAGATAACCCTATCCCAGGGTCTACAATTTAATATTAAAAATTATCTCCACGTGCTTGAGAGGTCCCCCGAACAACATTTATGCAGGCACGGTCGAACGGCCGAAATCAGGAAAAACCCGGTCAGGCCAGTAAACTCTGAGTCACGTCACCCCAGGAGACCTCCAGCCAGGTAAAAACTTAAAATACAAAAAGGATCCTCAGCCCCCAGAAGGGATTAGCGCTTCTAATAAACAGCCCGTCAAGCAAGGACAATTTGCATATAGCCACGGTTTTTGACAACCCTGGCAAATCTAATCAGGCAAGGAACTTTGACATTTTGGAGCTTTGTTCTCCCAATCATGCAAAGGACGTGGACAGTTTGGAGTTTTGTTCTAGCTCCTCCACTGATTGTTCTCTTCGGGATAGGATTAGCCCTCCAGGTACCTTTCCCTCCGTAAATAGACCCAGCTTTTGAGCATTCCCTCGGATTACTCTGGATCGCTCTCGGCTTCCCGTCACTCCGTCCGGCTATCCCCTTAGCTCTCCAAGTGCTGAGCCTCCTCTCTCTCTCTCTCTCTGCCACTATTCTGGACCCCCAGACTTCAAGACCAGGTGCAGTATACCCCAGAAACACCCCTTCAAAGCCTCCTATCCAATTTCCTCTCTTTTATTTCTCGCTAGGTCCTGTGTGAGTGAGTGCATAAGTGCAAACGTGCGCAAGTCTTTATTTTTAAATAAAAGAATTTATTTAGCAATTTGGGGTGGTTTTTGGCTCAGCCTGACCCTGTAAAAATTGAGTTAAAAGATCTCGCTAGGTTTCCCTGCCTCTCATAGTGCTATTGCTTGTGCTCTGGTTAATTTTCATTCCCCATTAATTGGAGCATATTGAGGTGTCCCCCAAGGGACCCCAGAAATCAGGGTAACAGAGGACTATGGTCCTAGAAGCCAAATGTCTCTAGTCTACACCATCTACATAGCCAGTCATTCGCTTTTAATATCTTCAGCCCTCACTGATGAGAATACCCTCGATGCTTCGAACCCCTTCAGCTTCCTATCCAAAGCTTCATAGTCAGAGGTTATTTGTTCAAAGGTTTACTTAGTTGTGTCATTGGTACCCACATGAATAAAGAGAAAGGGGTACTCATCTGTGTTATTGATGAGTTTTGGCAAGTTGTCAATGACATCCCAGATGCATGCACCAGAAAGATATCACATTTCCTGATTCATCTTCTCAGGCTGGTACAGAGGTGCCTCTATACCCCGAGCAACAAATCCCCAACCACCATCACCTTTCTTTTCTTCTTGTTGTGGTTGGTGGTTACCTTGACTCCTTCCTTGGCATGTGGTATCCTTTGTTGCTGGCTTCCTGTTGGAGCATCTTCACTGCTGCTATCATCCTGAAGATTTAGGAAACAGTTGCTTAGTTGGAGAGGTTTTGAATCCCTTCTGTATGGTTTGCACCTGATAGTGACTTTCCTCCAGGATGTTTCCTCACTGTTACAGGCCTCTTCATTTTCCTTGGAAGTTTCTTCCTTTTGGTTTTATACAATCGATGCTCCCTGTATTCTGTCCATGAAGTCCTCCTGTTCTGTGGTGCATTGAAGAGAAACAACACGTAGCTGTAGTGTGCTGACCTTCTCTTCCAGGAGAGCTATCAATTTGCGCTTGCTGTAGGTATAGCTGGTGATGTTTTCTGGTAAGAAGACAAACATTGCACATATACTGCGGCAGACAATTATGGATCCTTCTGCCTCAGTCTCTGCAGCTATTTCTC
Source organism: Ctenosaura bakeri (assembly GCA_948474755.1). Classification (NCBI taxonomy): domain Eukaryota; kingdom Metazoa; phylum Chordata; class Lepidosauria; order Squamata; family Iguanidae; genus Ctenosaura; species Ctenosaura bakeri. Next base: position 187,214 of record CAOLHI010001624.1, on the reverse strand, counting down.
TCTCCTTGCTTCCTTCTCTACAGAGTTGAATCACTTCTTGGGTTGTTTTTTTAAAAAAAATATTCCTTGAAACTTTGTTCCAAGGCAGCTCTGCCATTCCTGTGAAGTTTAGCAATATTGAGCCAATTGCTTCAGGGCTGCCCCAGTATCGTCTCTGGGTTAGGCAGGGACCACCTCTCCCTAACGGTTGCTATTGCTGTGCTGGTGACAGGGCTTGTACTGGTGGAGATTGTTATGGCAGTGGGACTGGGGCTGAGGCTGCTCTCATCTTGTCCTCCTCTGCTGCCACCAAGTCCTTTGCCACTACTGCTGGACTGCTATCACTGCTGCTACTGCCTCCTGGCCACTGCTACTGCCACTGCCACAGCCACTCTGTGTTGCTCCCCTCTGACATCAGCCACAGCCCACACCAACAATACATTTTTCAATACTTTCAGGGTAGCTGGTTCTTTATTTGGCATCACCTTTTTGCACCAAGACGTTTCTTGCTCCTCACTACGGTTCTTCTGCCTCTAGCTCTGTCTTTCACCCTTCCTCCTCTCTCTACAGAATCACACTGCTTCTTGGTTTTTCCAGTATTCCTTGAACCTTTCTTCCACAGCAGTTCTGTCATTTGTGTGAAGTGTAGCAGCATTGGCCCAAGTGTTCCAGGGCTGCCTCAGTATTACCTTTGGGCTGGAGAGGGATCTGTGCTCCCTGATGATCGCCATTGCCATGTTGTATCTGCACTGATATTATATCTGGAGATGGGGGTGCTTTGTGGAGGTGAAAGGAGTCAGGGGGTGAAGGGAAAAGATAGACGAAAAGCTGTTGGCCCTGACTGCTGATCTTGTGAATTAGTCATCAATCTCCCACTGCCACTGTGTTCTCCAGGCCCAGAATTCTCTCTCCCAACCTCTCATTCTGCACTCCTCACCACCTCGCTGCTGCCATAAAAACTTCTTCTTTCTCCATTGCAAACTCACGGTTCAAATCAAGGCCAAGGATCTCTGGGAGAGTCTCTCAACTCACATAACAGTAACAGCCAGCTGTGCTGGATGAGATTCACTCCAAAAAAATGAGAAGGAGGGGCATCCCAGCTGAGCAAGTGCTAACTTCCTCAAGGCATGGTCACCTTGTCTGATGATCATATTTGTGCCCATCGGCTACGACTCTTTCTTTCTTTCCTGGAAACTCTCCAGGGGCTAGCACCGGATGGCTCATGCACAACAGCTGTCTACGCACACCACTTTGAGTAGCATTGCTGTAGATGCTGTGAAGAATTCCCATAATCACTTATAACTAGCCATGCTAGGAAAGGTTTATGGAAGTTATAGGCCAAAACATCAGAATGGCTGAAGATTCCCTGCCCCAAGCACAGAAGGAAGTATTTTTGGGTGGATACAGTAATATTAATGATGACAGAGGAGAAAACAGTGGAAGTTATGAGTACAGTGGCCCCTCCCTTACAGTGACTTCTGGATACATGAAAGCGAGGTCACTTGAAGCATCGCATCCCATTAAAGTCAACAGACACAGTGGGGGCTCATACATTACGTCCACTGACTATAATTGGATGCAACACTCATATAGAAAGGTTTTGATATCCATCTCAGAAGCGCAAGAACTTCATCCACCACTCCAGCAAGTAAAATATGTTACTTTTTGTTGGGGATTAGTATTTCCCAGAGTGTTAGCTCTTGGGGAACTCCATGAAAGCTAAAGCTGTGAGGAACTGGACTTCTTTTAACAGTGTTGCAGAGAAAACATGTCCCAATTTCTGCTAACTTGAAATCAAAAACAAGAAATGCAGCTTCAGATTCCAAACTTAAAAGATTTGCTAACAAACTTTATAATTACATATCCATTAGAAAAACTATATCCTAACTAACTAATAAAAGGATTTAGGAAGATATTATCTTCATTTTAAACTTACCAATGTCTTGGTGAAGAGGTTAGCATAGCAGAAGTGCTAGAAGCAAGATTGCTATAGGGAGAGTCATTGCCTTCTAGGTATGACCAGTAACTGACATCAGAATGTATCCTGGGGCACATGGTCTGAATATCATAGCAACAAAGGATGCTATAATTTTCCAACAGGTTTAATGCCAGTATTGTCACTTTTGCGATATTCTTTTCCCATTTTCTACATTTATTTCAGTTAACCTTGTTTACAGGGAGCCTTCTTAGTATGCCAGCTTCAGAGATGAACCTGCACAGGACAACTCTAAATTCTGCAAACTGAGATTATGAATTGTTGTATTGCAGTATGCCTTTTTATTCATTTTATTCATTCATAGCCTTAGAAGGGCTGGCTCACACTGATTGATGCAGAAGTCCTTTATGAATTTCACACTGCAAGAAAGACAAATAAAATATGCCAGGGCTGGGAATCCCTTGGCCTTCCCGATACAATTCTCATCAACCCCCTCCCCTGTGGCCAGGTAGGAAGGGATTGTTGCCCAAAACATCCAGAGGGCCAAACGGGCCACACTCTTACTATATTAGATGTTTCTAAGGTGCTTGTCACACTTGTCAGTTCTTTGTGTTCTGCTTGGAAACTCTTCTCTGTACTCAGAAAGGTATCAGAACAGCAATGCACTCTTTTGCACCATCACGGCATTTGCACTTCAATGCTATTAGTTTCTGTAGCAGAACTGAGATAGAGACTCACGGTTTTAGAAAAAAAGATTTATTGTGCACAATGTCCCAGTGAGATCCTTCTCAAAAGTCTGGGCCCCGCCTCTTTACATTCAAAGCAATTTATCCATCTCCAGTACAAATACATCACATGTTCAAGAAAAGAAACTGATGAGCACAGAGGTTCCCACCAGTGAGTGTCTACAAAATGTTGCGGATCTTCTGTAACGCTGCCAAGAGCTAGCACGTCAAGCCAAACTGATAACATTCCATTACACAAAGTTCCTTTGTCTCCTTTAAATACAGAGGGACTTCAACTGCAGAGGAAATTAACTGCTTTTCCCTCACACCCAGAGGTCATCTAGGCTGACCCGAAACTGCATGTCTACTATAGTTTCCATGTTTGCTTTCTCACTCTTGAAATACAGCAATACCATTTCTGCCACCTTGTTTGCTCTACCTCCTGCACTGTGATTATTTTTTTAAAAAAAAGCAAGAAGCCATAATTGCACAATTATACAACGTCACTGTTACAGAACACACACCCCATTCCCCATCCAGATCGGGAAGATATGCCACTTCTACCATTTTTCCTATGCTTTTTCTTCGGAACCAGCAATCTCCCAGTTCTACTTTTATCTGACTGGTGTGATAAGCCCCATAGCAACACATCATACAGTGAGGGTGTAAAACAACACACTGGTATAGCAGCACCCGAATTCCCAAGCAAGTGTTAGGACTGCAGTCTGGAAGCTCAACATCAGTTTATAAAGCTCATCAACCGCTGAAACAAAGTTTTTGAGAGGAGATCATTCTCTTAGTGCAAAAATAACTCTCCATGTATGCTTAGCTGGAGATTGATACCTGTCAATGGGCCATTTCCGCACTAGCCTGTTATAGCGCGATGATTCCGTTTTCAACATCCTCTGGAATCCTGGGGCTTGCAGTTTCGGGAGGGGCCATTCGGCCCCTCCCGAAACTGCAAGCCCCAGGATTCCAGAGGATGTTGAAAACGGAATCATCGCGCTATAACAGGCTAGTGCGGAAATGGCCAACGTTGTGGACATTACAGAATAGTTAAATGGACAAGCTACTTGTGTTGCGTAATCCATTGTTCCTAACACAACGAATTTCATACACTGGACTCGAACAGCAGTTATTGACTGTCACGGCCTATAGTACCAGCCTCAACTTTAGGTCATTTTCCCCATTATGAAACTTTGATGGAAGTGTGCGTGTTCTTTTGACTCAAGCTAATGGGTGCAATTATTGTCTCTATGATTTTATAATACTGCAGCTTATGTCTAGTGAGTATGCGATGTCATACATAACCATTATAATGTACCCTCGAGACACCGGCCATTTCCGCACGGCACTCTTCTAGCGCGATGATTCCACTTTCAACCTCCTATGGAATCCTGGGGTTTGGAGTTCCGGGAGAGGCCTGAGGCCCCACCCGAAACCGCGAACCTGGGGATTCCATAGGATGCCGGGAGTGGAATAATAGTACTGGAACGGCCTAGTGCGGAAATGGCTGTAAGCGCTCGTTCAGAAAGCGGGCAACAACGTTCCACAAAGCGGGAAAGAAGCCAGGCCCTGAAGGGAGAAAAACTCCAACTCCCACAATGCCGCGGGAAACAGAGGCGGACGAGCGAGTCGGCGGCGGAAGTGGGAAAGGAGGGGGCGGGGCGAGGCGTGCGCGTGCGCAGAGCGCTGGGCAACGTCCTCTGAGGGTGGCGGCGGCGGCGGCGGCGGCGGGCGGGCCGGCGGGCGGGCCGGCGGGCGGCACGATGCCCCGCGACAACATGGCCTCCCTCATCCAGCGGGTGGCCCGGCAGGCCCGCCTCACCTTCCGCCCGCCGGGGGCCCCCAGCGGCGGGGGCGGGGGCGGGGGCGACGGGCCGCGCTTCGGGGAGAACCTGCAGCTCCTGCAGCAGCTGCTGAGCGAGGTGCGGGCCGAGGACCTGCGCCTGGTCCCGCGGGGCCCGTCGGCGGTGCCGGGCCCGGTGCAGCCGCCGGTGAGCTACATGCACATCTGCGAGACGGAGAGCTTCAGCATGGGGGTCTTCGTGCTCCGCGCCGGCGCCTGCATCCCGCTCCACGACCACCCGGGCATGGACGGGCTGCTCAGGGTGCTCTACGGCACGGTCCGCATCGCCTGCTTCGACCTCCTGCTCGCCCCGGCCGAGGGCGCCTCGGGGGCTCCGGCGGCGGCGGCGGCGGCGGCGGCCGCGCCCCCGGCGACGCGCTCCGGCTCCCCGCGGCGGCACCGCGCCCTGCTCCGCTCGCACCGGCTCTACTCGCCGGCCTCGGCCCCCTGCCGCCTCTCGCCGCACGCCGACAACCTGCACCAGATCGACGCCGTGGGCGGGCCCGCCGCCTTCCTCGACATCCTGGCGCCCCCCTACGACCCCGAGCACGGGCGGGACTGCCACTACTACCGCCTCCTGGAGGGACACGGCCTGCCGCCGCCGGGCGACGACCCCCCGGGCCTGCCCAAGGAGGTGTGGCTGCTGGAGACCCCCCAGGCGGCAGATTTCTGGTGCGGGGGCGAACCCTATCCGGGCCCCCAGGTGTCCCCTTGAAGGGCGGGACGCGGCCTCACCTCCGGCCCTGGCCAGGACTGGCCCCCTGCCCCCCCTCTGCTTCCCCCCACCTGGAAGAGCGGTGGGAGCAGCCACTGGAAGAGGCCAGGAGATCTCCGTTCCTCCTTCCTGATGCCCAGCGGGGGGGGGTCTGTCCCAGGCCCCTCCAGCCACATGGTTTAGGAGCTGCTGCTGCTGCTGCTGCTAGGCAGAGGATCTCGGAGCCACAGTAATCCTGCCTTGTCCCAGGCCAGATGCTTTCTGAGTAATTCTGGTGACAGCGTAAGTTTTGCACCGAGATAACTGCCTCTGCACAACGCCTGCGTTCCTCAAGAGCATCTCAGCCCGTCAGAAGACTTGTGGCTCAGTTTCGTCCTGGCAGCCTCCCAAAGGAAATCCACAGGTTACATGAAAAGGTGGACAGGTTTGCTGACACATCTCTTTACAAAGAAGAGGTCTCGTCCACTTTGAATCCCACCTCTCAGATGGAACATGGAACATGTGCAAGCAGTTTTTCTAGGGTGGATTTTGGTTCTGTTTCCACCCACCATTCCTGGTAGCACAGCAATCTCCAAACAGACTTAAGAATCCTTTGAGCCCCATTGGGGATGGGGGAGGCAGTGATTCAGACTGAGTTGTTTTACTGTGGACTTTTCTTAAGTGATGTGGGAGAAGCACCATCATCCACACAGGACACATTTTCTACCCCATGTCTCTACCTGGGAAGCTACAATTTGGGAGACTACCTCTCCAGTTTTGTCAGTGCAAAGCATGGGTGTGCTGTTGCATTTATTGGGTACCAGCTGATGTGACAGAATGGAAAAGCACTCAGCATATATTGAGGTTCACTTTGGACTGTGAACCATCACTTCCTCCTCTTTTACTACAGCTGAAAAAGAAGAAAGGCAATAAGAATTTTTTTAGGCTCACTAATTATATGCCTTGCAAAGGTCCAAATAATTTTCCAGCAGCTCCCATAGTTGAGTCAGTGAGATAAGTTTTTACTCTGATAGAGTTGTTATCCTAATCCCTTTCTCCAGAATGATTTTGGGCGACTATTTGTGCTGAAGAGGCAAGATGCCACATTGGTTGAAGCACAGAATAACTGGGATGCTGCCAAGTTAAGAGATGATCTTGAAATTACTGATGTATTGAGAGAATGCTTTTTAGATATTAAAAGTGGGAAATCCTGATTATCTGGTGTGAGTTCTTCAACAAAGTGGCAGCTGTTTTTTTCTAGCAGATTTTCACTGCAAAGATTTGTTCCACTGTATTTTGGAGGGGGAGCATTACGCAACACAAGAACAGATGGTGTTTTTCGCAATTGGTGATAATAGTTTCTGGCACAAGTTCTTCTAGCAGATAGAAAATTTAAAACATAGTTCCAAACAGATTCTGGCTTGACCTCTGCTGTTTTTCTGACCAGAGCTACACTTTATGTACATCAGTGTTGTAATGAAGTAATGTATTTTTCCTTTTTACTATTCATAGAGTTACTTTGCACAATTTTTATTAAAAGAGGAGAAAATGGATCACTCATACTACTTTGGTATTTTGGCATTTTCTGCCCACAGCATGAGTCTTATAAGGTTGTGCTCTTTCTGGATGTCTATACAGTTCATACTTCTGGAAGGCATTGTAATTCTATTAATAGAAATGAACTAAAAAGATTTCTGTTATATTGATATCTTAAAATAATGTGGGGTGCAAATCCATTACTTTATTGTTATTCAGGTGCTTTTAGAAGCATTTCAAAAACTTACAAAAATTCATTCGTTTGGATGATTGCCTCCAGAGATGGTGGAGGAAACAGCATCACATAACATGAAGAGACCTATTTTTAGTGAACAACATAGGTGGCATTCCAGTGGCAATTTGCTATTATGGGTTTTGCTTTTGTATTTTATTTTAGGTGTTTGGCCAGTTCTCGTCAGATAGTCATCTTTTAAAACATAAAGCAGTATTTTGTGTTAGTAGGGTTAACTGCTCCTTTGTCTAAACCTACATTGTACAGTGACACTCAAAACAAAATGGGGAGTGGAGTGGTGCTAGAACAATGAGGTGCTGAGAGTACAGCATGAAGAAGACTTAAGTAAATGTGACCTTGCAAGAATCATCCTTGTGCTTTCTCTTTATGAAAAAATTCTGATTAAAATAATACAGAGACAATGTGGAACATTGCTTAAAAGGAAATTTAGGAATATTGTTTAGTGTTCTACATTTCTTTTATTTCTGTCAGGTGTTGCACCTTTAAGGAAAAGCTAATGGAGCTTTTAATACAACTTTGTTGGGAAGTTAGCAGCAGTTCAGTGACAGAAAAGATAGCCAAAACATTCTGTAGCAAGTTAAAAATCTGACAAAAGGTATGGAAACCTGAGTTGGAGATCTGAAAGCAATTATGAAAGAGCCCTTCAGTATATATATTGGATTAGGTCCAGACCAACTTAATGTACATATGTATGCAGGTAGGTAGATATGTGCCTTAAAGTTACTTGTTGACTTAGGGTGACCCTCGTGGATTTCATAAGGATTTTTTAGGCAAGAAATGCATAAGATGGCTTTATCAGTTCTTTCCTCAGAAATATCACCTATAGCACCTGTATTCATTGGCAGTCTCCCATCCAACTACTAACCAGGACTGAACCTGCTTAGCTTCCAAGATCAGATGGGATCTGGTGTCTTTAGTGTATTTAAGCCCCCTTTAGTGTATTTAAGCCCCCAGACTAACTTAACCCAACTGAAATCAGTAAGATTATGACTTAACCTAACTCGTTAGTTTCAGTACAATTAGTACAATTAGCAAAGTACAATTATGCAGATCAGCTTTGTGCCACCATAGTACCTTAAACACCCATAGCTTCATCTGATACTGGAAGTTGAGCAGAGCCTGTCCAGCTTAGTTTTTTGGATGAGAGACCATTTGATAATATAAGAAATCTCCAGGAAGATTCTCTAGGAAAGAATCCTGTATTAAATTCTGAAGAGCTGCCAGTCAGAGGTGATAATGCTGAATGGGCCAATGACCTGATTCAGTAAGAAAGCATATGTTCCTAACTTAATAGGGATCCACTGGGAGAGGCGGGATAAAAATAAATTTTATTATTATTATTATTATTATTATTATTGTCTAGCTCATCATCATTCTTATGATGAGGAGGAGGGTTAACCTTGTGATCTGTCACTAAAGCAAAAGACGTTTGCATTCTAACAACCTGCTTCACCAGACATCATACTGCATAACTAGCTGGTAATGATAACTCTGTCATACCACCTTCAGAAAAAACATGAGAACCTATACTTTGTATTTGCTTTTCAGTTTAGCAAAAAAAATGTTTGAAACTTCAGAAAAACTTCAGGTAACTTTTAGCACACCCAGCCAAAGTGTTAGGTCTGGGTGGATTCCAGTGTCTCAAGAGTGTCCTTTATCTGATGGAGTGGATCCATTTAACTCTCTGGAAATAGAAATAGAGATGGCCTGATTACTTGAGGGAATCACACATGCTATACAGAGTCCTCATTAAAACCATGGCTTTTAGTATGGGCTTTAGAAGCAATACTGCTTAGTGTTCATAGGGCTCACCCATAGTTAATAGGATGTACTTCCTAGTTATTTATTAGTGGTGAAAAAGTTACATCTGTGTTTCATCACTTCTTGGATTGATTCACATACTGTCTTTTAAAAATGTATAAAAATCATTTGGTGACTGTGAAATGCATTCTTTGGACAAGACAGGGAAGACTACAGTTTCTAAACTAAATCTTGAAGTTTGGTGCAACCCAGATAGCTTCTGGGGTGGTATCTAAATGTGCAAGCTATTACTGGTAAAATAGTAAGGGAGGGTGTGTGGGTTTTTTTTGTTTTTAATTTTTGGTGCCTTGGCATGTAAAAATGTTTCTGAAACAGCTTTACAAATCTTCCTGAGGTGCCAGTTTTCTTGAAGTATCACATTGGATTCAGACAAATGTTGCTTAATTGGACCATAAGCCAGTGGTCCCACATGGTGGAGGATTCTCAGTGCTGTAATCCCCAAAGTAACTTCCCCAGCCTGTAGAATTGAAAGCCAGCAAAACCTTTCTCTGTATAGTTGTTCCAAAAGATGGAACTGCTTAAAGGCTTTACTTTTAAGAAAGAACCAATAACATGTACTTTGTTTTTAGGGTAACTATGCTGTGTATTCTATGAAATCAGCTTTAGGGACACTCGGGATGAGTGGCAGATTGGAGATTTGTGCTGCCTGTGCCTAACATTGTTGATTCCCATTCGGTAGCAGCCAGCTCACAGTGGAGAACTGCACCAGCATGTTTGGCTAGTACTCACTGACATGGAGCAAGTGTAGGCTGTGTTTGCTTTTTATACACTTAGAGGTGCTTTATGGAAGCAGAAGCTATTTGAGACAAAAAAGCTGCCTACATATTTGACATCTGTATACCTGGGAAGGCTGATTCATATACAAATGGTAATAGGAAATAGGAAATCCTGCCTGTAGGGTGAGCCATATTCTCTGAAATGAATTCTAGTATGTACCCAGCATGTCCTCAAGGAAGTTCAAATGGTTTGCAGATGGGAGGGATAAATGCTGAGATGGGGATTGGGGGTGGGGGGTAAGAGTAGCTACTCAACATATTTTTATTTGTATATTTACTCAGTTTATATTCCACTTTTCTCCAAATATGTGACCCATATTCCAAAAACTAATATGAGCTCTGATGTCTCTAGAAATAGTAATTTCTGTAAAGCATGGGTGGGGGACCTTCGTCCTATCACTGCCTCTCAAACTATTTGATATGGAGGAACCCCTAGTATGTCAGGGAACATATTTGTGTCCATTGACTAAAATTGTTTGCTTCTTTCGTGGATGTTCTCTAGGAATTGGAAACAGGTAGCTCAGGGACTGGTCCTGGTCCCCAGGCACCACTGAGTAGCACTGCCCTAAGTGATTTGCACCACAGATCCAATAATTCCTTGTTTACCATGCTGGGCTGGGGCTTTTGGGAGCTGAAATCCAAAACCTTTGGAAGATCAGATTCCTCAGCCCTGCTGAGATAGGTTTGTTTTCACCACCATCAACAAAGCTTTTGCACATATATTTATACTTAACATTTGGAATGATTTTCTTGAATGAACAAGTAGATCTTCCAGGAGACTTTAGGAAGATGTTAACCTGCCTTATTCAGACTTAGCTCTAGTGTAACAACTTGCCTCTGAAAGCTAGATCTTCAACATCCACTGTGTTTAAGCTGATTTAAAATTTGGAAACCTGGGCAAATTAATCAAATATGCCCTTTACAAGCCATGAAAACAGAAGTCCTGCAGTGTAAAAGAGGGATGGACAGACTTCAGGACAGTGGTCTGTACTAATTTTTTTCTGCATGTCCCAAGATCCATTTGCAAGAGCTTGGTGGAAAACAGGCCAGTTTGAATCCACTTGAAATTATCATGGCTCCGTCCTATGCAATCCTGAGATTTGTAGCTGGGTAAGTTACTAAGATTTCCCTGCTGTAATTCATAGGTCTATCCTTGAGCTTCCTAAGCAGAGAATTCTAAGGACTGAATCAGACTATAAATCCCAGGAATTTTATGTGCTGTGGTAGTAAAAGAGGTATTAGATTAGTACAAGCATATAGTGCAGATAACAATCATGGTTACTACAAGCTTTTTTCATTTCAGGAGCTTAATTTAGAGAGAAGTGTTGTTAACATATCAGCCAGAGATTGTATCAGTACATTGATAAGTATTTTTCCTGTCCATGCTTGGTCATAGTATAGAGTGCTCTCCCAGGTCAATCTTTCTCAAAATGAGAAGGAGAAGGGTTGAAACCAGTTTTAAAAAGGCCTCCTGGTGTGTAAAGGAATGGGACAATGAAGTACTGCTACCTTTTCTTACAAGCTCCCTCCATGCCTCTGCTGTGCCACCCACCCATGAAGAAACAAGTTGTGGCATTGAAGATGACCTGTATCTAATTTCCTAGCCCTTTGGAAACAAAGTTCACTGAAACTGGTTGTGTTGACTAGCAAAAGCTGCAGTTTCCCAGATTCTTAAAGTGTTCCAAATCTGTGGTGTCCGTAATCCCTGCATGACAGACTGATGCCAGCATGTTTCCCCAATAGCGGGTGGTGGCTTCCATGTAAGTAGAATGGTGACGCTGCTGTGGATTTTAGGCCAGATTTTACAAGAGTTATCCAAAGTGTTCATTCTTGCCCCCCCCCAGTTCAGCACCTTGCACATCTTTAAAGTTCAGACTGAAACCCAGAGCAGAATCACTGCACCACTGAGACAGGAACCACCAGCCAATGTGTTCTCCTTATTTCAGATTGCAAACCAGAAGTGTCGAGGAATGATGGCACTCCTAAAACTACTCTCTTGAGTTCCTAACTGATGTGAGCTGAACTGGATGCTACATGGCTCATACCTTAGGCTATTTAACCAGTACACCAGACCACTGTGGGCTGTGGTTGTGGTGTTGGGAACAAAAGGCTTCTTGTGTACTTGATCGTAACGGGGTTCTGTGTAGCATTCAAGCTCTTAATTAATATGTTGTTTTCTAGTAAAAAAAAAAGAAAAGAAAAGAAAAAAAGCTGTGGCTTTTTTCTTTCAAAAGCAAAACCTCATGATTTCGGCCTCATAGTTCAATCTTGGTTGCAGTTCTCATGAAGCACTGCTTGGGATGAACTTGTAGGATTTATTTCAATTGAAACACAGCACAGTGCTATAATGAATTAAAAATAACTGATAAAAGGGTCTGCCTTTTAAAATGCAGCAAATATTAATACACCCATCTGTCAGCAAATTTTAAGATATCCATTCTACAGCCTTCTTTTCAGGTAGGGTTGGAAAACACATCCCCCCCATGCTGTTGGACTAACATCATGGCCAGTGGTAAAGACTGATGGGAGTTGGAGTTCAGCAGCACCTGGAAAGCTACAGGTTCCCTATCTGTATTAGTATAGCAACAGTCTATTATTGCTGTCAAAAATACTGTAATGCATGCCTGACTTAGAGCTGTAAACTGAGGTGGACAAGATAGTTGTTTAATCAGAGATGCTGTGGGATTTGAATGTAGCTACAAGTCAAACAGCCAGCATGGTGTAGTGACTTGAGCACTGAATTATGACCCTGGAAACTCTGGAGGGTTTGATTCCCCACTCAGCCATGGAAACCCACTGAGTGACCTTGGCTGTGTCACACATTCTCAGCCCCAGAAAACCTCATGATAGGTTTGCCTTAGGGTTGCCATAAGTCGGAAATGACTTGAAGGCACAGAACAACAACAACAGCAAATATGTAATGGACTATTTTCCTGGGTTACACCAGTTCTAGGAAGCTGAATGTGTTTAAGAGTATGTAGATAACTGTTCTGATACAACAGCTTACACCATGCCTTTTATAAACGAAAAAGCCATTTTTAAGTGCAGGAAGAAATTGCCTTTTTTGGGGGCTGATAACCTTTTTTTTCATTTTGTCAAAAGAACCTTAAAAATTCTTCATAAAATGATTTGAACAGCTAGCTGAGTGTGTGTTAAATCAAATTTTCAAGACCTGGGCAACTGTGGGAGTCATTAACATTTGACACCATGGGCAATTTCATGGGGTCTGGGCAATGTGGCTGCAGGTTAGTAAGCACATTACCTCCACCTGTCATCCCTATAAAATTAACTCTTCCTTATTTTCTGCTATTCTTTCCCATGCATTATTTTAATGTCAATTCATGTGTTTAGTTGCCAGTCATCAAGAGGAGAGAGATAAATTGATGTCAATGTCTGTGTGAGTCACCCCTGTATCATGGTGCATTTTAGAAAGTGCCCAGTAATTACTGGTGATCAACATAAAATAATGGGTCTGGTAACAGATGAAAAACAGGTACCAACACTGATGTTTCCCATACCTACCATGCATGTCAGTACCCACTCAGCTTGCAGCCTTGGGATTCACAAGTGGGTGCATCTAAATTTTGAGCAAGATGCTTTCAGGGGCCCAACCCTTCCTGGACCTTGCCACTGTGGTTGGGAGCCAGTCAATTTCATCTAGGTAGTTAGTGGGTGTGTTCCGAAGCCCAGAAGGCCATGTCATCCAATATCAGCTTCTTTGGAGCTCTGGAAGGCATTGTCACAGCTGCCATTTTGGGTGAAAGGAAGTGAGGACGCATCATTTCAAGTCACCTCTCTGGTCACGGGGGGGGGCATCTGATTTGGGGCTGGGATTCTTTTTTCTATCTCTCTCAGTGGGCATGTAATAGCCCCTCAATTTTTTAAAAAAAACCCTTTAGATGTGTTTCTTGTTCAAAATGACTACTTTTATTCAAATGAGGGCGGGATGGGGGACCAGTGACTTAAGGGGATTAGTCTCAAGGGCTGAACTTTTCCTATTCCTGCTCTGAGTCCAATCAGCACCTCCATCTAAAGCCAGGAAGATTGCCTCCCCACAGTCTTAATCAGCAGATGCTCCCTTCTCCCAAGCCCTAAAATCAGAGGGAAAGGAGATAGAGTCCTGGCTGTCAGCTCTGATCCGTGATGGCAGAGAACTGCAGGAATCCCACTCACTGCAACCCTGCTTGCTACTCTCACTTCAGCTGGGCCAATTTCTGCCCTCACAACCAACAAGCAACCCCTTTCAGCTCAAAGCCAACCAAAAAGTAGAACTAGAAGTAACCTCTCTGAGATTTCTGGAGCTTCCGAAGTATTTAAAGTCAATGCACCACTCCTTGAGGCCTCCAATAGTAACAACTATGGCAGTTTCCCTTAAAATGAGCCTCAATTTTCACACCTCGTTGCAGGCTGAGAGGCATTTAAACCCGTGACCTAGCTGAAGCGGAACCCTGACTGTACCATGTTGCTCTTTTTTTTCCTTTTTACAAAATTGCAGACACCTTTCCTTGCCCGTCCTTGCTTTGAAAGCCCCTTTCTCCAAGTGGGCCCTTGGGGTTGGTTGGTTGGTTGGTGTGGTATTTTCTTTCCTAAGCCTGCTTAAATTAGTTCTCCCTCAATCACGGAACAGTAGTGAGTCAAAATCGCCCCCATCTGCATTCACATTTCTGTTTATTACTAATAGGGGAAATCCTACGTCCTCTTGACTCAGAGACTCTGCTTACCCGGAGCCCCTGCAAAGAAGATAAGAGAATGTGCATGCAGGATTTCAGGCTGTCCTAGAACTGGGGCAGAACTGTCAGCAAACCAGCAAGTCCTGAACACAACCTTCTTCACATGAAGGATCTGAAATGAATTCCAATCCATTTCAGAGACTAGGATTAGGTTCTCAAGAGGAGCTCCTGGTAGGCCAGAAACAGACAATAGAAAAGTTCATTTTGGGGACTACAACTTGCAAAATTCCCCAGACAGCATGGCATTAGCTAGGCATTGTAGTCTAAAAAAAGGAATGCCAGACTACCTGGCATTCTGGGCATTGTAGTCTAAAAAAAGGAACCTTTCCAACCTCTGCTCAGGAGAAGTGTGCCAGGTTTTCCAAACAGCAATAAGGGACAGACAACATTTATGACACATGGGGTTGCCCATCAGGAAGTAGCTATTTATAAGAATGTATTCCACCTAAATATCTGATAAAAGTATTAATTTCAGTTGATTTTGCCACTTCTCTGTAAAGTTGACATACCACCCACATTCTCCAAAGACAACTTTCATAAATCGCACTTATGAAAATCTCTGTTTGCATTCTTTTTTCTGTTTGCATCAACAGTCCTGAATCAATTTTAATCTCTCATATCTATCTGTCTCTCAGTCTGTCTTTTATCTGTCTGTCTGTTCCCACAGATAGATAGATAGATAGATAGATAGATAGATAGATAGATAGATAGATAGATAGATAGATAGACAGACAGACAGACAGACAGACAGACAGACAGACAGACTTTGATTAAAATTCAAAGTGCAGTATTTGCTGGCGTATAAGACTCACTTTTTTCCTGAAAAATACTGTTTGAAAATGGGGTATGTCTTATACATAGGTGTGTCTTATACGCCAGTAAATATGGGTAAACTGAATCTCAAATTTAGTTAGACTTTATGGAACACCGGTCCCTCTTATCACTCTCACCCCAACATATAGCACTTTTGGTGTCTCATTCTGTCTCTGTAAGGGATGAGTTTTCCAGCTCTCTAAAGGACATTCAGCAGCCCTAGCTCTGGAGATTTGGAGGGATTTCCCCCCCTCTTGAATAGCCTGGTTTCTTGAACAGCTAGTTCCCAGGGTAGGCTTCTATGCAGGGTGAAACAAAGGTGAATGGAGTTTTGGCGGGGGCAGGGAATCCAAGTCTACAATCCGATGTTATTTGGATGTAAATTCCTCTGAAATCAGGGAGTCCTACTTCCAAATATATACACATAAAAGCATACACATTGTAGTAATTCTATGCCCTTTTGGGATTAAATCCTACTCCCTTAGATAGAATTTGCATATGAGTAAACATGAAGAGGAATACGCAGCTTGCTTAGTTTTGTGGTTCTTTAGAACCAACACAGGAGGTTTCCCCACCCTGTGCCCTCCACATGTGTGAAACTACAACTCCCACTATCCCAGGGTTGGGATTTAGCCCAGCATGATGCTTGGGAAAGGAGCATCAGGATGTCAACTTTTGCTGCAGACAAGGAGTAGGTGCTGAATGGCAAATTTTCTTTGATGAGAAAGGGATGTCTTTCACTGGAGGCATATGGGATCATGAGAGGGATGTGGCATCCTGCTGGTTGGATGATTTTATTTTTATTTTATTTGTTAGTGTGACCACAGTTTCAGAAACTTAAAAAAAATCTCTGGCACTACACAACTGCACTAATTTGAAATCATTTTTCCATATGACCATCAAGACAAGGAGATCTAGCACATATAGACAATTTCAACAGTCTTGTTTTTATGTGCCTTCAAGTCAGTTCTGATTTATAGTGACCGTCTCATAGGCTTTTCTTGGCAAGATTTCTCCAGCCCTCCTCTATGACTGAGAGTGTGTGACTTGCCCAAAGTCTCCCAGTGGTTTTCCTGGACAGCCAGAGATCTGAACCCTGTTTTCCACAGTCATAGTCCAATGCTAAAACCACTACCCCACATGGACTCATGGCATTGTACTGAGAAACATATAACAAGACCCAATTTGATGCTGTGGTCAGTGCTGGATTGGGATGTGACAAGCCTGGGTTCTAATGCCGAGGGGAGGGCCCCCGATATTCACTGAGTATCCTTGGACCAGTCAGTTTCTCTTTCTCTCTCAACCTGACCTGCTTCATACCATTGTCATGAGGATAAGATCAGCAGTGACTTCCATATTGGGAGCTGCTCAAGAGTTTAGTCTAAAATTTAAAGGAGCTACCCTAGATGCTAGAGTTCAGAATCTCAGAGAATTCTTTTAAAGTTCAGACTAAAACCTGGAGCAGATTCACCACTCCACTGACATGGAAGCCACTTCTCACTGGGTAAAGTGGAGATAAGAGCCACACACATAACCTTGGACTCCTTGGAAGAAACCTTACCAAAATAATAAATAATAGTGACTGGCCTCAGAAGCTTTTTCAGTGGGAGAGCCCACACTTAACTTTGCACTTATCTGGAAGGCCCACTGAATGCAATGCAACTAACTTCTGAGTAAACATGAACAAGATTAGGGCTGCCCTTCTCCTGCTGACATAAAGGAGGCAAAAATGCATCACTCTGGCTCAATTGCCTGCTTGATCTGGTTGCTGCAGAGCAGGAGGAGGCAGCAGTGGCGGCTGGGTTTAAGCAGCAGCTTTCCTAAGGGTGAGATGCACACACTTCCACTATGTTCCACATTTTGGAATTTTGATCTAGCCACACCATAATGATATTTTACAGGATTTGAGCTAAGGTAGAAAACACAACCAGCATGGTGGGAGAGCCAACTTGGTTTAGTGGTTTGAGTGTTCGACTATGACTCTGGAGATGAGGGTTCAGTTCCCTGCTCAGCTATGGAAACCGACTGGGTGACTTTGGGTGAGTGACACACTCTCAGCCCCAGAAAAACCCATGATAGGTTTGCTTTACCATTGCTGTAAGTTGGAAATGACTTGAAGCCACACAACAACAACAAGCAAAAATAAAGACTGGAAATGCAAAAGCCTACAGAGAGAGAGAGAGAGAGAGACAAAACTTAGGCTGGTGTATGTCTGTGTTACAGTGAAAAGATTGTTGCAGGATAATGTCTCTTGTAAGCAGCGGCTAAACCAAAAATATATATATTTTTTAAGATGTAAGTTACTTTTTTTAGGGGGGAAAGCCACTTACATTTTTGATATTTTTGGCCTATGCGGGATTCTCAAACAGTGTGGCAGGGCTCATTCACCACCGCCACCCCTAGCTCCAGCAGCCAGAGACTGGATAACTCAATATACAGAAAAGTTAGTAACAGGACAGAGTGTACTTGTGGGCTGCTGTTTGTACAGAAAGCATTTATTTACACAATATTTATGACAAAAACCACCTCTCTTAAGGACAGTTCCAGTTAGTGGTTGTACCTCTTTAGATTAGAAATCATTTTTATTTAAGCCATTGTGTGAGAGCCAACTGTCTCTCTGTCAGGCCTCCAAAGATATTATTTACATTCTGTGATTCTTTTTTTATTTTAAATTATTATTTACTACAAAAGCAACACCTAATAAGTCACAGGAAACAAAAACAACAAAAAATCCCAGTGCATACAAAAATAGAGTTTCTAGAAAATTTCAAATATTAATAGGCAGAAATATACAGCTATAGGAAACCAGGGAGTTGAAAACTTTCTTTGATCCTC
The DNA here is from genome assembly GCA_948474755.1 of Ctenosaura bakeri. Taxonomy (NCBI): domain Eukaryota; kingdom Metazoa; phylum Chordata; class Lepidosauria; order Squamata; family Iguanidae; genus Ctenosaura; species Ctenosaura bakeri. The sequence goes on along the minus strand of CAOLHI010001624.1, from coordinate 169,267 downwards.
TCCGGCATCCCACCCTGTCCTTCCCATGGTGATCAGTAAGGCAGTGAGTTTAGCATGCAACCACTGAACCATTGTCTACACATCCAGAGGAACCACAACAACAACAAAAAGGCACCAAGGACAGTTCCAACACAATTGCATGCATCCAAACATCGGAGCAGGTATGTACAGTCTCCCTTTTTAAAAATAAGTTAAATCTCTCCCTTCCCCGTGATTGGAACGGGCCTCCTCATTCTGAGAGAAGGCTGAGAACAGTGCACTTGGGGTTTTAAAGAATAAACAAAAGGGGGGAGAGAGGGGTGGGTGGGGGGAATAATCATCTAAATCTGGAATGTACCACCAATATCTCTGGATCGGGGATCGCCACGCGCCTCTCCTCTCGCTCCGTCCTCACTGCACTTCCGTAGTCCCTCGTGTCGTAGGAGTTGCGGTGCCGGCGCAGCGGCACAGATTTTACTTTCACCGAGTTCCGCCCCCCCGCGGAACTTACTCGCAAGTAAACGTGAGTGAGGGCCGGCACATTGGTTAGTTGCGTTTTATATTGCTAAGGGAAAATAAGACAAGGGCCATTTCCGCACCAGCCTGTTCTAGCGCGATGAGTCCACTTTCAACCTCCTCTGGAATCCTGGGGTTTGCAGTTTCGGAGGGGCCGGCCGGCCCCTCCCGAAACTGCAAACCCCAGGATTCCAGAGGAGGTTGAAAGTGGAATCATCGCGCTAGAACAGGCTAGTGCGGAAAGATAAAAGGTGTCACACCTTAAGAACTCAAGATCTGTCTGTGTGTATTTGTGGCGATAGAGCCTTCGGTGGTGGTTTTTTTTTTTTTTACTACAAAAGGCTTTGGCAAGTAGAAAAATGGTTTTGGCAAGCGGCTGCATTCCCGGGGAAGAAAGTCAGGGAAACTATTATAAAGTGCGCATGATCCTCCCTTTCCCTCCCCACAACCCCCCCCACCTCCGCCCCCCATGGTTCCTTGAAGTCGGAGCCCAGGCGCGCTCCAAAAAGTCCGGTCCCCCCCCCGACGTCGGGCAGCCCGAGCAGAAGGTCCCAGGCGGCGCAGAGGGGAGCCAGCGGGGAGGTCTTTTCCGAGCGCCCCGCCGAAGACACCCCCGCGCAGGCGGCGGCTGGATCGCTCGGCCGCAGGCGGACCAAAGGCCCGAAGCCCCGCGCGCAGCCCGAGTCCGTCCGTAGCCAACGGGGGCCCCGTGAGATCAGGGCGTCCGGTTCCTGGAGGCGCAGGAGGTCAGCGAGGCTCCGCCGCCAGCGCAGAGGGGGCCCGGCGGAGGCGCGCTCCCGGCCGAGGAGGCGGCGGAGGAGGAGGAGGCGGCGGCGGAGACTTTGCGCTCCTTCTGGCGCAGGTGGATCTTGGTGTGGCGCTTCCTCTCGTCGCTGCGGGCGAACTTCCTCCCGCAGAAGTCGCAGGCGAAGGGCTTTTCGCCGGTGTGGGTCCGAATGTGAGTGGTGAGGTGGTCGCTCCGGCTGAAGTTGCGCATGCAGATGCGGCACTGGAAGGGCTTGTGGCCCGTGTGGATGCGGATGTGCCGCGTCAGTTCGTCGGAGCGGGAGAAGCGGCGGTCGCAGCCCTCGGCCGGGCACGGGTAAGGCCGCTCGTGCACCGGCGTCTTGCTGGGCCGGTTGGGGTACTTGCGCGGCCGGAGGATGGGGCGCAGGGGCAGGTTGGCCGGGCCGCCGTAGGCGCCCGCCGCCAAGCGCGCCGCCGCCGCCGGCCCCGAGGGAGGGGGCCCCTCGCCCAGGCCGCCGGGGGGCGCGCCCAGCGTGAAGTTCCGGATGGTGGAGAGGGGCGTGAGCGGCGGCGGGACGCGCACCGAGTCCAGCGCGCAGGCGAAGGGCTTGCGCTCCGGCGGGCCGGGGAAGTCGCGCTGGGCGCAGGGCGGCGGGGGCGGCGGCGGCGGGAAGAAGCCCGAGTAGTCCGGGATCATGGGGAAGAGGCCTCCGCTGTCGGCGCCGCCGCCGGGCGTCACGGTCTTGGGGGAGTGGTGGTAGGAAGGGGGCGGGGGGTAGGGCCCCGAGGAGGCGGTCAGGAACGACGAGGCGCCCTCCGGAGCCGCCTGCGCCGGCGGCGGCGGCTGCTGGTGATGCGGCGGCGGCGGCGGCGGCTGGTAGAGCTCCCCGCAGGCCGAGTAGGGCGGCGGCGAGTACATGTGCTCCAGGTCGCCGGCCGCCGGGGCCATGGCGCAGCCGAGGGGGTTGGGCGATCCCGAGGAGGCGGCGGAGGACGACGGCGTGGCCGACGAAGAGGAGGAGGACGGGGCGGCGGAGGAGGACGCGGGGGCGGCGGAGGACGGGGCGGCCACCCCCTGGAGGAGGCCGGCGCCCACCAAGTTGAGGAGGCCGTCGGCCGGGTAGCAGCCTCCTGCGCCGGGGTACTGGGAGTCGATGCAGAACTTGCCCATGTAGGCGAAGGGCTGGCCGGCGCGGGAAGCCGGCGCGAAGCCGCCGCAGGCGTACTGCAGCTCCAGGGACCTCTTGTCGCTCATGTCCGCGTCGATCAGGCCATCTGGGGGATGGAGGGGAGAGAAAGGCGGGTCATCATTGGGGGCCCGTAGGCTGCGCTCCTCTCAGGGGCCCACCGCGCCCAGCCGCGCCGGCGAGGCGGCAGCGTCTTCTCCCTGCCAGGGTAACTTAGCGTCAGTTTTTCGCTCCATGCCCACGCACCGCGCGCCGCCGCACCACCCCGCCGCCGCCTGGAGACGCCTCGCCACTCGGGACGTGGAGCGGGATGCCGAGACGGGGCGTGCGGGGAAGGGGGAGGGGAGGAGAAGGACGGCGCGATCAAACGGGGTCCCTGTCTGGGCTGCGTCGGCTGCGCGAGGTTGGAAAGTTCGCCCGTCCCCCCAAGTTTTGTCCCTCGCGATCAGCGGCCACGGGAGGGGAGGGGGTGCCCGTCGCGCGGAAACCAACCCCAGCTACACTTTCACGCACCCCCGTTCCCTTTCACTCTCAGAACCCACAACTCCCCGACAGTCACTCCCTGGGCAGGGCAAACGCAGCCCCCCACCACGCGCCAACACGTGGATCTTCCCTTCAGGGGCACAAGCTGGAAGCGGAGACCCCGGCGCAGGCGCTTTCCCACTCAGGAGCCCCCCTGACGGCTCCCCCCGGGACGGACTCCTGAAGGACGGCGCCCTGGCCCTGGCGGGGAGCGGGTCCCCGGGGCCGCCCACCGGTTCAAATGGATGGAGCTCCCGAAGAGTTACATCCCACCCCGAGCGCTCCTCCCCCCTCCGCTTTGCCTTGTAGGCGCACGTTGACCCTGCGGAGGAAGCCGTGGAGTCCCTGCAGCCCCTCCGACGAAGGCGGGGAGGGGAGAATCGCTGCCAGTTTTCCGGCCCCGAGTGGCTATGCCAGAGCTCAGCAGTCAGGAAGCGCTCCCTGTGCATCCAGTGGGATTTCTCTTAAGAAACAGGGATCAGTCTCGCTGTTAAAAGCGCGGGCACGCTTTGCTCTGCTGAGTGGGTGGCCCACGTCCCACTCTGATGGCCAAGCCGTCTCACACCTCCGGGAGGGGGTGGCTTCCCACGGAGTATCAATGCCAGGCTGATCGCCCTCGGGGCCCTGCCCGCCGTGCTGCTAGTCCGTCCACCCCCCTCCCCAAGACACAGGTACCCACGCGCGGGGGGCGCGGGGGGCGGCTTACCTCCTGTCACGCCGCTCAGCTGGTCAAAGGGTCCTCCCAGGTCCCCATTGGGAAAGTTGATCACGGAGGCGGGCAAGGCGGTGGCGAGGTCTTCCACGGAGTAAATGCTTTCGGGCAGGTGGTGCACAAAGCCACTGAGACTGACGGGGACTTTGTCTACCGCCTTGGCAGTCATCCTTCGCGCCGCGGGCAGCCGGGACGGGAGCCCTGCCTTCTGCCGGGGGTGGACGCGGGGCGCGGGGCTTTGGGGGGCAGGGGGGTCTCCTCCAGTATTTGAAAGCAACCCCGACAGCGCCGGAGGGGTACTTTTTGTAGAAAAGGAAAAGGAAGAAAAGCGGCGGGGAGGGGGCCAGGATCTGAGAGCGCGGTCCGCCCGCTAACCGGTTCTGTCCCAAAGTCCCCAAGAGTTGCTGTGAATGTTGTGCGAACACACTCGGCGCCGAGCTCGGTTTTAATCAATGGCAGCTCTCGGTAGATGGAAAGTGTGGCTCTAAGTATTTATTGGGAGCCCGTGAATGCCCGCTACGTCACTGCCCATATAAGGACTGAGGAACAGGGAAGGGAACCGGGCCGGGGAGGCGTCGTCACAGGGGAAATTAGCATGGCGGGCCCTGAGTGGCTGGAGCCCCGCCGGCAGCTTTCCGAGGCCCGGCGGCCGGGCGGCCCTGGGAGGCGGAGGCGGCGGAGGGCGCGCGCTCGCGGAGGGCGGCGGGGACGGCGCGGGTCCGGGCGCGGCGGCGGGGAGCGTCGGAATCCGGGCGGCAGCCTGCCTTCGCGTGGGATTCCTTCCCTCCCCCCGCCCCGCGGGTGCCTGCTTCTTTTTTTAAACAGCCCTCAAGAGGGATATTCCGGTTGCGGGGCCGCGATGCCTAAAAAAGGAGAGCATCCGGTAAACCCCCTCCTCCCCTTGCTGCCTTTTTGGGAGTCCTCTTCCGGAAACTTCGGCGAGAGGACGGAGCGGATCAGGGCCGGACGCGAGTCAAACCCCCGCTCCCTGGGCTCGGCACCTCCGAACCGCGAGGCGGCGGGCGAATCAGCGGAGAGCCGCGCTCGCCCAATCGGAATCCCCCTCCCCCTGGGCCCCCTCCTCCTCCTCCTCCTCCCGCTCCCCCTTCCCCGCCCCGCCGGCGACCGACTTTCCCTTTCGGAGGCAGCGGTGGAAAGAAAGACGGGCCGATCGCGGCCGAAGGAGCCGGCGGGGAGCGGAGCGCGGCGGCGGCGGCGGCGGCGGCCGGGTGGAAAGTTTGCGCGCGTTCTGTGAGTCGTGGAAACGGAACGTTCTTTGGGCTCTTCGTCTCGGGAGAGGGCGCGGCCGGAGGGGGAGCAGCAGCCCCGCAGGACGGAGCAGCCGCGGCCCCTGCGCGCGCTCCTCGTCCGGTCGCCCCCGCGCTCGGCTTGGGCTGGGAGTCTTCCCGTGGGCGAGCCGGGCGGGCGATAAAACCGCCTGCCTTTGGGACGGAGGCCATTCCGAGCCACTTCCGCGCTAGACCGCTATAGTGCTATTATTCCACTTTCAACGTCCGAATGAATCCTGGGGTTTGCAGTAAACTGCAGTTTACTGCAAACCCCAGGATTCATTAGGATGTTGAAAGTGGAATAATAGCACTATAACAGTCTAGTGCGGAAATGGCCCAAACCACCCAAACCGAGGCAGTGGCGAAACCGATTTGCAAGGCATCGGGAGGACGTCGCCAAACCAGTAGCCCCCCCCCAAGCCTTGATTCCAGCCGCTTTCGCTCCCAGGAGGCGCCCCATCCACGCCCGCCCCATAAAAATCACCAGCTTTTTGCAGATCCTCCGATGCAAACAACTTCTTGGCACCTCTAGCAACTAAAATTTTCCAGAGTTCAGAACTAGGATTTTTTCCCCTTCTTGTTGTGAAAGCTCCCAGCTAGAGGAGACCCATTGACTCTATGGTTGAGCAGTGAGTCAACATGTGGGTAAATCCTATTGATTCAGCGGGTCTGCTAGAGCCGGGAATAACAAGATTCAGGCCTCCCTCACCTAAACCTGGTGGTGTCTGGTGGTAAGAGGTGCCACTCTTTGCAGCTTAGAGGCATTTTCCTCTTCATTCTCTACAAACCACACATATTCTAGGCTGAGCCAGGCTTAGATGTAGGGGCTGAGCCCTCACTCAAATCAAGCTATGATCTTCCTCTCAACCCATGTTACCTATCAACCAGCATCACACTTACTTCCCTTGCACCCCCCCATCCCTCCCTAACTTCCTGAGAAAAAGAGCAAAAAGTTGCAAAAAGTGGAATTCAAGGATTCAGTCAATGGCGCTTGATGCTCTCCTTTCCAGTCTGGAAGAAAAGCAGCTCCTTGGTGAAGTGGTCAAACCATATTCATTCAATAGCATCCTCTTTCCTCTAAAAAATAATGAGAGAGGAGAGAAGCCTTCCCAAGTACCCCTCCCCATTGTAAGGCCTTCTCCTCTGAGCCTTTGTGGGGACACAGCCCAGAGAACTGTTCTTAAGGTGAGGTGGTTCAACTTTGGCAAGCAGGTTGTTACTCATTTTGCCCGTTTACAGGAAGAGTGCAAATTACTTTCCCCATATTTTATCATTCCAACATGCTTACATATGATGGCTTACGAACACTCTGTTTCCTTGGAAGTGCCCTCCATGTGTTCAGTACAGTTTACTCTCAAGTAAGTAAGTAGGAGAGACTGCAGGCAGCCTTGATTATTCCTGGGAAGACTCCATGACAAACACTGTCTTAATATTTCTTAGTTGCTTGATCATGTAGTAAACCTCTGATTGCTCATTCCTGAGAAATCCCCACTATGCAATAGTCTAGGTGGTTCACTTTTGCTGGATGATTTTAAGTGGGCTCAGCCTCTCCTAACTCAATCTTAGTGGAGGCTGAAGCCCCTTCTCCTCCCCCTCTGCCTTCTATGTCCACAATCTGGAAGGTGGAAGCATGCAAAGCAGAAAAAGTGGTAGAGTTACTCTTACCCACCTTTGATTGCATGTGGATGCTGGATGCTGCTATCATGGCCTAAGAGGATAAGAACCCAGTGCTGCCTGGAGAGAGTGAGCTTGGGCAGATGACTGTCTGTTTGCTCCTTTATTTCCTTCCTAGTAATGTAGCACAGGGGCTGCCACTAAAAGAGTATCTTCCATCTTCTCACTTCTTGCACCTTCCCTTAAATAAGATTGTTCGTGGGGAAGGGATGCAACTAAGATGCAGTCCTCCATGTCATTCCATGACAGAGAGAGGGAGCCAGTAAGCAGGCCTGAATCATATTAGATCCCTGCTAGAATAAGCCTGTTGACTACATTTTTGAAGTGTGACTCAACACTTAACAGAAATCACATTAATTCTAAAGTGGATCTATTCTAGTCAGGATTAGCAGTTGGGTGTAGGCTTAGAGCTTCTGAAGCCTGCATCCAACATTTGTAGTGACAGAACTAAGAAACATTAACTTTTTAAGGCCACAACTTCTAAAATCCCTCCACCAACAGCTGTAGTCCCCAACAGTAAATTTTTCCAGCTTTAGTTTATAGTTGCCCAACCATGCAAGAGGGATGTCAGTGAGGGTTGCCAGTGAATTCACATCATCTTTATAATCAAGATAGGCAATATTTGGCCCTGCAGGTGTTGGTAGACTTTAGGTAGCACAGCCCATGGCAAGAGAAGATGGGAAGTGCAGTTCAAATAAGTCTCTTCCCCACTTTATAATGCCTTCCATTTGGCAGTTAACCTGACCTTCAGTGTATCTGTAGCACAGTGAAGTGCTTTCCCCATTCTATGAAGGCAGGGAGGTAATAAAGGGAGGTTCTCTTTATAAAGCCACTTAATAGAAAAGCCAAATCTATAGCCACTTCTCCTTGCAAACTACACTGTTATAGAAGAGCAAGGCATACTTCAACACTTGGTTATCACACTGTATTCACATTAAGCAAAAATAGTATAAAATGAACTGGATTTCCCTCCATTTGCAACATAGGCCAAGGTAGCCATGACTCCCAAAGCTTTTCAGAATGACTTCCCCACATATTTTATGGGTTGTACTTGTTTTCTCTGTTCCACTCTGTTATAAAACCTGCCTTGAAAATGAAAATAATGCAATAAAATGTAGCATGTTCACAGAGGGGTGTATCTACAGAGGAGGGAAGAGAGCATTGTCCCCCCCCACAAAATTCTGCCTCCTCAAATGAAATTTTCCTTGAGTCTCTCAATTTCTAGCACTATAGCAACTTCAGTTGATCATAATTTAGACATATTGTTTAGGCATCTAACCAAAAGAACAGGCGAAGTGACCAACAGAATGCGAAGACAGCAAATAGAAGAGTTCTAAGTGTGAATGATGTTTGATGTCACTCTTCAATGCTAGAAATTTGAAGACTGGAGAAAAATGTAATGGGGGGCAGAATTCTTATCTAGAGTGGCAGTCATCTAATTCTACAGACACACAAACGCACACGCCCCTGTAGCTATGCCTCTGGACCATACCTTGCTCCTCTTTTTGTTCAGCAGTCCCAAAGTTGACTTATCTGTCTGTCTAGTATTAAAAGCGAGAGGAGTTTTTCACCACTGGGCAGAAAACCAAGCAAAATGCTGTTCTCCATCCCTCACTGAAAGCTTTCTCTTGCATCTAAAATCTCTCCCTCCCATTGCCTGATCATGCGCCACCTGGTGGTAAAAATCTTTAGCAGTCTGCAAAACAATCCTTTTAAAAACATATTTAAAATAATGCCTAAAACTCCAAAGGCATGCACTGTTCTAACCACAGAACTGAAAGGAGAAACTCTATCCACATTATTAAACTATGTATGAAACCCTTTCCTATTTAAGACTGTTTTGGAGCCCTCAGATTTATCATACTTTTACAAAGAGTTTGGGTGAAATTCCTGAAAATCTTATTCCAAAAGGCGAGTAGTGGATATTAAAATTAATCAAATCAGCTTTCATGCTGCAGTTGGTCTTAATATCTACCCAGGACTTTCACACAGTTCCCATAATACTTTTTAGATGTCTACTGAGTAACTTTTGCAAGATAGGTTTTAGCCTGCTTCAGGGTGGACTGGAGGGAATTCTGTTTATTCTGCAAAGAACCCTGTGCTTAAACAATTCTCAGTTGGACTTCTTCCCAAATATAAACATAAGCACACACTTTTTAAAAAAAGGCAATTGGAAATAGGTTTGAGGGGAGAACGTTTAATAGGAAACATAGTAGTGAACCTGGAATAATCCCTCCACATGCATCCTTCTGTTTGTAAGGGTGTTAAAATTCACAGTTGGTTGCCTTATTTATTCATTACAATTTCCCCCCAAAATAAATAAAATAAAGAGGTAAATAGCTTACCAGGGTGGATCAACATCCAAAAATGGTTGGTATATCACATTAGAATATCTTCCTTCTTCGCACACACGAGGTATGCACCCACCACAGACTCCAGAAGGACACGGAGGCCCACTCCCATTCATAGGCTTGTCAAAAAGCCAGTAATTATGCATCCACTCTGCTTCACAGTGTTGACCTCCTCTTCCTGCAAAGATCTGGAGCAACTACGCAACGATTCATTTCCCAAATTCTTTTTTTTGCAGTTGCATTTATACAGGCCCACCCACACCTCAGTCTTTTGTTTGTACTTTTTGCTGCGTTTCCCCTCTCCCCATCTCTCCCCCCACACCATTTAGAATAATATAGATAAAGGGTAGGAAAGAGCAGCAAAAGAAACTGTGCTTTTGCGATTTAAAACCACTTTTAAAAGAGGGATACGAGTTTATGAAACACCTACAGATTTGGGAAGTGAGGGAGAGAGAATCAAAGCAAAAAATCTCACTGAAAGAAGTCCATCAAACTCAGTATTTTTTTATACCCAAATTTTGATTGGAAAAGTTGCTTTTTAGGTCTACAGCTCCCAGAATTCTCCAGAGTTTCCAGGGCAAATGGCATAATATTTAGGTACCTTTAACCCTTTTTTGCCCTGGCATTTACCATAGGAGTTAAACCCTGTCTTCAGAGCATCAGTAGAATTTCCTTCTCAGATCACAATGTATAGTGAGAGAGATTTTGTTATGAGGTTTTTTATTTCATGTGTTTCAACAGCTTCCAATTTGGATTTGTTTCTAGGTTGAACTGATAAACCTGCATGTTTGTGTCCATTGGTGTTCAAAATGTTAAGGTTTTTTGTCAATTTTGGACAACACAGTTAAGACTTTCAGATCTCACCAGCCAGCACGATTGTGCATTAAAACATTGATGGGTTTTTCTTGTCAATGACCCACGATTGTGCAACTGTCCTGCACTTACCTAGCCTGTGGGAGCACCAGAAGCGCGATGGAGGAGCTTCCTGCCCCAGCACAGCCTGAGAAAGAGCCGAGTGGTGCTGCAGAAGGAAGAGGCGTGTCCATTGCGCTTCCTTTGGAAGGGAGCCAGCCAGTACAATGGAGAGTGTTTGCATCCATGGCCTCATCCAAGCAAAGCTGCTGCCGGGACGATGCTGGAGAAACGTAAGCTGCGGAAAGGGCCCTTATTTTCCTCCCAGTTGTTGTAGTACTAGGACCCACCTTCCACTCTGCTATCCATTCACCTTCTGCCTAGAAGCAAGTTGGCTAAGTTAAATGTTCTTTATCCCATCTCCCTAAGTACATGAGAAGGAGTAATCCCACCATTTCACTTTGATCTGGGAATAGCCCATTTAGCTAAGATTGCTCTCTTAATTTCCAAACAGGACAATATTTAATCTTTGTATGTTTGAATGTGAGAAGTTGTAGGCACCTGTCTTTGGTGCTTCGTGGTTTATGTGGTACTTAATGACATTGCTGGGGCTGCACCTGCAACTCAGGTTTTGGCCCCAAAACCTCAAGACCTAGAATAGTGCTGAAATGGCACCCCTGCACACAGCTTTAACTCTTTGAATTTGCTGCGCTTATTTTCCTAACACCATTTACTTCCTGTCAGCTGGGAAAGAAGAAATAAAGCAGCAGCCTGTGTGCTAATTCACTTCCTGTAGAATCTTCTGTGATGACGTTCCAGGGATGTGACTATCCTGAGTGCCAGAGTAGCCTAATCCCAGGTTGCCAGGAAACCAGGATAGCTCTTCAGTAGAGAAACCCAGCCCATAGAGTGAGGGAAGAGTTAGTGGCTGAGGGGAAAAGATTTATAAAGGCAAACACTGTCATTGGTCAGTCTTCAGTAAGAAAGAGCTCTGGAAGAAAGCCAGCCAGGGAGGTTCTCTGTGTGGGAAAGGGTTAACTTCTCAGGGAAAGCCTAGAGAGAGAGAGAAGAGTGATTCATTATAAAATCTGGTCAGAAAGTGTGATCTATATTGAGGGGGTTGAATCTTTGGTGAGCCAAAGGGTTGTTCATGATACCTGTGCTTATGTCAGCGTTTAAAGATACAAGAAAACTGACTAAAAGTACTCTGAAGAACTGTATTAATTTTGACCTGCATTTGGTGAACAATACTTAGTTCTGTATGTTATTTTAATAAATATTATAGTTTATTTTTATAAATACTGACTCAGCTGATTGGTATACTGTACTTAAAGACACAGAAAACACGCTACCATGGGGGTTCTAAATAACTATTGAAAGGCTTCACCTTTTTACACCAAGGTGGTGTTTAAAGGGAAAGGCAGAGTTGTATGTGAAATGACAAGCAACCTTATCAGACTGGGGGGCTGCTATATCAATCTGAGCGAGAAAGAAGCCGGCCCTGTCACACTTTCCACAAGCAGGAGCCTAATGGATGTGATGAATCAAAGACTTTGACAGGTGCCACTTTTTCATAGATGACTCATTTGAGCCAGAAAAAAAAAAAGGCGTCATACTCACAAGAATCGTTCCTTGGGGAGTATCCAAAGAAGAGTTTCATTAGTTCTCATCTCCTACATAGTATATTTTAAAATGAAGTGGGAAACTTTTGGCAAGCTCACACATTTCGGGATTTGAAGCTGCCAGAAGCCTCAGCCAATCAGGACAATGGTAAGAGATTATGGGAGTTGTAGGGCAAAATACCAAAATACCTTAAGGCCCCTCCCTACTTTTAAAGTATGTGATTGGGCTCATGATAAAGCGGTTTTGCATTACCACCCTCATATGGCATTTCTGAACATTGCAGAGCAAATACAAACCTGTGTGTTATTTGCTTGGCCAAGCTTCCTTTGTGCCATTGTTTTTAAAGCAAAGGATAAGTGCCTGTTATTGCCTCATAAATGTTCTCATACTTTGCACAGAAGTTGTTATTAAGCAGTTGGGAATGGAGGGGAAGAAGTTAAGAGTGCAGTTTTTCCTCAGGAGACAAACTGGTCAGTATAAACCAAACAATTATTTAGACATTTGTGTGATTACCTCTCCATGGACTTCTAAGAATCTAGATACTTACACAGAAGAAAGAGAACCTGTAACTGTCAAAGAGATAATGTTACAAGACAACACTACCAAAAAAGCCATGCTACTTTGCATTGCTGATAGTTATGGCTGCATCTTGTTTCAGCACAAATTACTTTAAATTGGAAATAAATTAATGCTTTTAGTGAAATGGTTTGCCTGTAGAGTAAATATCAAGACCTGTTTGGGATTGTTTTTTTCTGAAAAAAGTTGTAACACAGGGCGCAGAAATAAAGGAAACATTTGTTTTGGTTTAAATTTTGATAGCACAATACCAATAGGCATGGTGTGAGGAAATGCTTTTGATAAAACAAAGGCCAACTTCTCAGTGACTTTTTTGTCTCTGGGCTGTGCTACTATGGCAGGTGAGTGCTTCCATACAACTCTCCAGTGACTGGCCCAAGAATTCATGCTGTCTGAGGGTGGCAGGAAAATACTGAATGCTGGAGAGCTTAATGCTAGCCATTTCAGATGACAAGATTGTCCAGAGTAGTGGAGGCACTTGGTGTGATATGAGTTGCCATCCCACCTCCTGAGGCAGACATCTCACCTTAGCTAATGGTAGGGCCAACACTGTAATCCATCCATCCCTGCCCATAAAAAACTAGTGTGCCAGTGATATGGGATCTAACCTAGTCTCTCTTGTTTTGACACATTTTTGTGTACAGAGATTTTTAAAAATCCAGAGGAATCTTTCTGAATGTGAGCCGTCACCAACTGTCTCAGTTAGTACACTCCAGACATAAGGCTTACCACATCCGTGGTCATTAGACACAATTCATAAATCAGCAGCCATCCAACATAGTGTAGTTGTGGTTTGAAACAAATGTTGACATCATTCTGGCAATTTTATTTAAACCACAGATAAGAATTGTTATTATTCTGGGTAAAGCGTTGGCAAGCCACCCACCGTAATAACCTAGCTATCAGGAGAATCTGCTGGGGAATTCTTCTGTGCCGAGTACATGCCTGCTGAAAGTACTGTGCTCTTGGGGAAATCCCATGCATTTCAAAGGAGTTTTTGCAGCTGAATCTGCAGTGGGTCTTGCTCCTGGGGCAATGTTGTATCCCGCTGTCTCCTCAACAACTGCCTACCTCCATTTAGGCAGAAGAGGAGAAGGCTTACCAGGAATCAGCTGTTTTTTCTCAGATCTTTCTCTTTTCTCTTGTTCAAGCAGGGGATCTGATGCTTCTTTAGCCAAAACAGTTCCAACAGTACCCAGAAGGGAGGTACCAGCATGTTCTGAGCCTGAGTTTTCAGAAGTCTAAGAACAGGGATGGGGGAAATAAAGTCTGAGGATGCTCTATAATGGAACGCTGTATTATGTTCAGGGGATGGAATGGAATGGAGTATCCTGGAGAATGACACAGTGTCCTAGCTGGAAGAGGAAGCAGAACCTTCTACACTGCAACATTGTATTGTAATATCCCTTGTTCCCTTGACTCTCTTACATTATATGGCACATGATTAACTAAGCTGTGTAAATTAATTGGATTCTCTTGTTTTCAAAGTGGGGAGTCTTAACATCAGCCTAAAACATGGGACAATTTTACTTTTTAAAAAATCCAAACATCTGTTGTCTTTCCCCCTTTATCCTTTGAAAGAAATGAAGAAATGGGGAGAAATGGAAAAGAAAATGGCGTTGAAGCTGCTACTGCAAATTGACCCATCTTAGATTGTTATATAATCTGTCTGTGGGTTCTGACTCCCCAGATCAAGACTGCTACCTGGGCATCTTTGACCCTCCAGATATTTTGGTCTTTAACTCCTATGTCCCCTCACCACTGACTATTCTGACTAAGGCTGCTGCGAGCTGTAGGCCAAAAATATCTAGAGAGATATATAGGTGCCCACCCCTTCCTTATAGAATTGTTATTTAAATTGTTATTCATCATCATTTATCATGTAATTTTTCAATTATAATTACAATTATTTAAAGGGCTTCCACAGAGAGTAGAACAAAATGTCACAGGTTTTTCTTATGTGATTTGCTTTATAGGAGCTCTGTGTGTAACTCCTGGGTTCCAGAGTCTCATCTAACCATTGGTCATTTGTGGGTGACTTCAGCATGTTGTTAGATCATTCCTCTTAAAAGGAACTTTCTATATTCTGTTTAGGTGGCTAAATATTTGCAGCAGTACTGAAAGGATTCTTTCCAGCTGGAGCACTGCTGTCAAAATGGTATCTGCACTGGAAATGCAGATAACATCTGTGTATGCTTCCTACAAGTGATTGCTGCCACAACAGTGTAATTTTTTTTATGATACTTCACAACATTTACGGACACTTTCTTTGCATGGAGTCACACAGTATTGCCTCACAGTGCATTTCAACATGCTCCCAATGTGCTTGGTTTTCCTATCTGTTCGATTGCCTCCCCCTCACTAATCACTTTTCCTTCTATCTAATGATATATTTGGAATGGTATTGGAACAAACTGTTCCTTTCTCCAACAACACGACAAGAACCGTTTCACTCCCACTATGTTGCATCAGCCAGTCTATGCCAGGGAGGAATTTGTTTCCCTGCAACACCAGATGGAAGCCTTGACAATCTATCCCTTTCCCACGGAGGCCTGAATCCTATTGGTTAATTCCAACTAGAGTAGACTCTGAATCATTTGTTGAATGGTGAGTTAACACATAGATAAATCTGACTGATTTAACAGGACTTCTATTCTTGCTGTGTGGTAGAGAGTCAGCATAGTGCAGTGGTTTGAGCACTGGACTGAGGCCATTTCCTCACTAGACTGTTACAATGCTACTAGCGTATATACCTGGCGTTGCCCAGGATTTTATTTTCTCATAGATAATACTTGTTAGAAAGATTTGAGATCCTGTGTCTCTGGCCATTTCCACATTAGCATTTTAAAATGGTGCAGAGCGACCTCCAACGGAGGTCTTCTGCACCATAGCGTGGACTGGCGTTGACTACTTTTTGTAGTTCCACACCTCAATCCACGCAGGAGTGACTGGAGCTGGTCGCGCAGCATGGTTTTTAAAAACCTCTTTTCAGAGGTTTTTAAAAACCAGGGAGTGCGCAACCGCATGCTGCTCCGTCGCCCGGCTCAGAAGCAGATTTGCGCGTGCCTGCAGATCTGCTGGGGGCGGGCTTCCAGCTGGTGAGCTTCTCCGGTTGGTGGAGAGCCTCCACCAACCAGAAGCCACCATTTGGGATGCCGAAGGAGTCAGGAGCTGCGAGCTTGCGCTGCTCCACGTGGCGACGGACTCGCCTGGCTGCTGGTAAGCTCTGTTTTCGGGCGGTTTTGCCCATTCCCCCCCCACATGTGGAAAGGGCCTCTAATTCCCCAAACTGTCTTGTCCAGTACCTGTAACTTTTCCCCATATTTCTCAGTCCAATCTGTATTCAGAGTTATTAACATATAGAGGTTGGGTTCCTGAGGGAATATACTGTCCCCCTCCTTGCCGCTAGGCCTCATCTCTATAGCAACCAGCCTATTGAAGACAGACACAGTTGACTGAGGCCCAAGAGCTCTCTGTCTGAGAAATCTAAAGGCCCTTCCCTAAATGGCAAATGCCAAGATTCCATAGAATCTTCTTAGGCAGCCAATCATATGAGGTCTTCGCCTGACACAGACAATCTAGCATTATAATAGTCTAGTGCGGAAATGGCCTAAGATTCTGGAGATTAGGGTTTAAATCTCCGCTCAGCCTCAGAAACCCACTGGGTGACTTTGGATAAGTCACATTCTCTCAGCCTTAGAGAAAGACAAAGGCAAACCTGCTCTGAACAAATTCTGCCAAGAAAACCCCATGATAGCTTCAGCTTAGGGTCACTATAAATCAGAAATGACTTAGAGGTACACAACAACAACAGTAGTTGGAAACTAGCAATAAGATTCAGGACATGCATTCTCAAAATGGATGCACTGGAAACATACCTTACAGGCTTCAAGGCTGGATAGAGCAAGCACTGTACTAGATTCTCAATGTTGTAAAACAGTGGTTCCCAACCTTTTGTCACTTGTGTACCCATTGGCAACCCATTTCCACAAACTGTATCAGCAAAATGCTTGTAATTAATATTGTGGTACACCTTCAAGTCATTTCCAACTTAGGGTGACCCTAAAGCAAACCTATCATAGATTTTTCTGGGGCTGAGAGTGTGTCATTCATCAAAGGTCACCCAGTGGGTTTCCATCGCTGAGTGGGTATTAAACCCTGGTCTCCAAGTTCATAATCCAATGTTCAAACCACTACACCACGCAAATATATATGTTGTAACTGTAAATAATTTGCCCAATAATGGGATTAAAAAGCAATGGAATAGTAAAGTGAACAGATGGTACATATATATTTATATTTCAAAACTCAAAAGATACAATGAACGCAACTAAATATACTGCAGATTACATAAAAAGCTACACTACATTAATTAATACATTTGTTACTTTATTAATCATTGAAGAACTTTAATATGTTTTGAAATAATATTTATAAAACAGAACAAATATCTTATACACAACACAAGTTCAGTGTAATCTTTGAGCTTATTTTGAGGCACATAGGATTTGAAATCAGGGTCAACTGATGTAAGATACAGCCTAAAATCTGGAACTGCATTCAGTTAAGTATGGTATTTATTTATTTTTTATAAAAGTATAAGAAAAGAAAGCCCTCTTCACCAGCTCTGTATTTGTAAATGGCAACAGAAACTTAAGTGCCTTGTCAGAAAGCTGTTCATGTTGTCTGTTGATGTCTGTTCAAAAGTTAATAAAGGATTTTTCTTTGAATTCATGTTTTAACGTGGTATCAGTTGGAAGTTTGCTCAACTTCTCTTTTTCCTTATTTGATAATCTGGCAGCTTGGAAGCATTTTTCTTCAAAGAGATTTACAATCCAGTTGTTCTCTTCTCCTGGTTTTGAGAAGTACTTGTCAAAAGACAATTTTAGCCCTTTTCTTGCTCATTTCCTGGGAGAACTGTGGCTTATTCTCAGATAGGAAACTGTGGGTATGAAGTTTCAAATAACTCAGGTTTGCCTTTTTTGATACATGGCCTCCAAAAATCTAATTATTAAATCATAGATTCAATTTGTCTGAAGATTGTTATCAAATTGTTCTGAACTTCCAAATTTAGATCGTTCATTTGTAGAAAAATATATAAGTATGCACGAGCGTGAAGCCAATCATAGTTGTGCAACTTGGAAGCAAGTTGGAAAGGACAGGTTTTTTTAAAAAAACCCAAAACTTAGCAACCTGGACCTCATGTCTAAGTTTGAACAACAGGGTAAGAACTTTACCTTAGGTTTTTTACCTTTAGGGTTTTTTTTTAACCTTTACTGTAGTTTTTTTTAAAATAAACTAGCAACCTGGACCTCATGTCCAAGTTTGAACAGCACGGTAAGAACATTACCATAAGAGAACCACCTTACTTCTGTATGAAGGAGCAGGATAGAATGAGGACTCATTAACTCTTCACACAGTGCTTTGAAAATCCCTGAGTTTGTGAGCTTTGACATTATAAAATTAAGCAGTTTAACAGTTCAATCAAGAATGACTTGTAATTCCTCAGGGAGCTGCTTAGATGCTAGACTTGCCCGTGGATGCAGCAGTGACTCCAGGTTATACTGGGGGCAACCTTCATGACACAACAGCAAAGACCAGAGTAAAAACCTGGCATAGATTTGCCCCCATCAATGCATAGCCCACAACAATCAGACCAATTAATTTCCTTTTTATTTTTGAAGTAACAATCAATAGCATTAAATATATCCTCACCTCTTGTGCACTCTGACAGGGGATAGCAAAGGACAAGTTTTTCTTCAGCATCATTGTCTTTCAAATACCTCTCAATAACAAGCAAAACAATGAAGTAAGGAACATCTGAACTTGAATAGTGGAGAATTTGCAATTTTTAATTGTACCTTTTTCTGTTATCTCAATATCATCAGAAACATCCTGAATTCTTCAAGAATGACAGTGTTCATTTTCCTCATGTATTCTTCTCCAAGCATACACAGAATGGCATCTTTTAAATAAGGAGAAATTAAATCTCACTTATAGTATGATTCTTACCACATCTAGCAATATGATAACTAATGTGATAGGAGGCTTCAAGTCCATTTTCATTATCTTTGCTAGCTGATGATAAGAATGATGTCATATTCTGATGTTTCACTGGTTGGTGAAAAAAAACTGCATTCCTTGTTTGTATAGCTGTGATGTTTTGTTTCTAAATGCCACAAGAGTGAAGGTTTCATGCTACCATTGGATAATGCTTCCCCACTGGTGCTTAGGACAGTTCTCATCTCCTATATACAAAAATCTACATGTAATCACAGTATTTTCTCTTTTTACCTGTTTGAAGAAATGAAGACTGTGCATTCTCACTGTTTTACACTAAAGCGTTAGATGTGTCCTGAGAAACTCTTGGTGAGTGGTCACTCTCTATATTATGTTTGGTCTTTTTTTTTTTTTCTTTTCTCTTTTTACTATGCCAGTTTCAGCTACAGCTCCATATCTGATAATACACGAATTGGAAAATTAATTTAAGACTTGAAATGATGAAAAAGAGAAGAGACATAGGCCATTCTGCTCTATACTCTTATAGTGCTATTATTCCGGTTTCAACATCCTATGGAATCCTGAGGTTTGCACTTTAGGGAGGGGCATTTAGAATTCCCAGCCAAAGAGCTCCTTGGCCTCAGTAAACTACAAACCCCAGAATTCCACAGGATGTTGAAAGTGGAATAATAGTGCTATAACAGTGTAATGCAGAAAGACCCATGGAGAAGATATGGAAGAATTCACTCATTGAACATGGCTCATAGACTGAGGTGCCTGTTTATATATACATTAGTGTCAGTGCAACAGCACTCAAATATTTGCAAAGTGGAGGAAAGTGAAAGCTGATCCTGTGAGGGGTGCGCTGCTGAGCATACACGCTGTAGTGCCATATTTGCAACACACTGTTTAGGGAGGGACTTCTCATCATTCACCAAAATAACAAAGTGAGGGAATGGGGCTTTTCTTGAGCTAAATAACAAAAGAAACCCAGTCTGCTACATTGTCATAATGTTCAATTAATTTCACAGGTTTTGACTTGTATCTTTTCTTATGGTATTGAGGTATATGCCTTTTCCTGCCATTCAATTTTGTGTGTGTGTGTGTGTTTCCCTAACTGTCCTGGTTCATGCTCTGGAAGGGGGTATGTGTATGTCAGATTAGGAATTGCTGTTGTAAAAGAAGCAACTATAGCACAGTGGTGTAGTAACTTTTGTCTCCTCTAACAATATAGGTAATTATAATTTCCTTTCAAGAATTTAGTTTTTTCCTCTCAATAGGAGTGTCCAAGTGCTGCCTTGTTCATGTTTGAGTTAATTCATTTTATCACTGTATTGTGATATCTGATGCTAGCTAAACTTCCCTGTAAATGCGATGCCTCCCTCTTCCCAGTAACATCAGATAAAAATTTACAGAATCAAAGCCTCTAGTGCCTGGACTTCAACTGCTAGAATCCCCTCCCTATGCAGCTAACCCATTCCAGGTGGCGGGGGAAAGTTCCTCTTTTTAGCCCCTTTGTACATGACAGAGATTGGGGAGAGGGGAAACTGCTTGGGGGAGTGGTATTTGATAGTCTTAATCTGGACTGCAATCCTCATGATTGCTTCCAAGTAAAATAGAAAGTCAGGCTTCTCTACATGATGCACAGTTAGCATAACATCTGGTATAGCCTCCAGGTTCAGCTACAAGCCCAAAGCTTGGAAAAGTTATTTTTGGACCTCCATACCCACAGTCCCATAGCTGGCATGGTTCCTGATAACTGTAAAAAAAAATGTTCTGAGAACTATAGTAGTAGCAGTAACAACAACTTTCCAGAGATCTAGGCTTAGAATACAAGTTAGTCATGCCAGCCACTCAGCCTGGTTGGGGACTTCTGGGAGGTGTACTCCAAAAAAGTAACATTTCCAAGATCTGGGCCAGAAGGGGCTTTTCACTTTACCCTTAGCAACAGACCCTTTAGCTAATGGATGAGGAACCTGCAGCCTGCAAGTCCCTGTCATCTGGGCTGTTGCAGTCCAGGAAGAGGCCCATTGCCTTCCTTAATATCTTTAGATCAATCACTTCCTCTCTGGGGACAGAGTATGATAGTAATCACACCATGGCTCACTGTACTCAAAGGAAGGGACTGGATTTAGGGGCAGAACCTTGGAGAAAGGAAAGCCAGGGTGGTGGTTTTAGTGTTGGATTAAGACACTGGGAGACAAGAATTTGAATCCTCACTCAGCTATGGAAACCCACTGGGTGACCTTGAGCAAGTCACATTCTCCCAGCCTCAGAGGGAGGCAAAAGCAAACTTGCTTTGAACAAATTCTGCCAAGGAAACCTTGTGATAGGTTCACCTTAGAGTCACCGTAAGTCAGAAATGACTTGAAGGCAGATAACAACAACTTGGAGAAAAGGGTGGGGCTTGAAGACAGCTGCAAGGCAAATTCAAACCTCAGACTAATGAAGGTTCCCCTCCCTCTCCCCAAATACTCTGTTTAGAAAGGAGAATGGCTTGGCTAATACTGGAAGCAACTCAAGCTCCATATATTACTTTAATTTAATGTGCTTTAATTACCCGTTGGTCATGCAATCAGACAGATTAACCCAAAACCATAAGCCTTTGTTTCAAACTGCCTGTGAATGCATAATAAGGAATTCAGGCACAAGACCTTTTGGAAGACTTTTATTAAAAATGTGACCTTGTTTTGATCTTCAGGTATTGCTTCTTATCATTGTAATACGCTCAAAACTTATGCATTTTTTCTTTTTTATGAACAATGCATGATACAAGCCCCATTAGCCACAATATCCAAATACAACCATTTTACTAATTTAGTTGTAATAACATTCACATAGAGCTAGTGTTGTGCAGTGTTTTTTTAAAGTAAATTTTGTTAACATTTTCCAGGACAATAAAAAATCAAAATGCATACAAATAAAAAAAATATCAAAGAAGAAAAACATGAGAAAAAAAGATAGTAAAGAAAAAACAATAAAAACAGTGCATTTGACTTCCAACTTTCCTAACACAGGCCCTTTTTGCACCTTAACTTCGTCGTGGCAGTGGGGAGCAGCGCTCACGCGAGCAGCCATTTGCACAAGCCACTCACGGCAGCCCTTCTGCCTCCCACATCGGCTTGCTGGTTGCGCAACCGTTGCACTAGCACCCCACCCCTTCCTTTCGCAGCGCAGTCTGGGAACTGTAGGCTCTGCTGGGGGAAGGAAGCACGACCACCCCAGCTCGCCAACACACCACACGCAGGTAAATGTGCAAGGGCACCGCGAGCATTACGCGACCGCGCAGTATTTTCAGCTTAGAGCCAAAAATAAGAAAATGCGTGCATGCCCCACTTTAGCCTCCTGAGTGTCGCGTGAGTAGGAGTGCGTCGTACGGACCAATGCTCCCATTCACGCAACGCTCAAGGGGTGCTCACGCAAAAAAAAAAATGTGTGCAAAAAGGCCCAAAGATTGTACACATCTGTTAAAAAGAACACAACTTCTCTAACTGTAAATATCATTCAAATACTTCAAATGCTTGTTTTACAGAAATACTGTCAAAACCTACAGTTAACATGTAATATTCCTTTCCCTGAAAAGAACTTGTCAAAAGTTCTCATTCTTTCAATAGATAAATAAATAACCAACAATTTTTCTCTTATCAATATTGTTAATTTGTTCATTTCATTTAAGTCTGTTATTTTGTTAGCCAGTCTTCATTTGTTGGAACTGCTTTTTTCCATTTCTGTGCATATAATAATCTTGCTACATTGGCCACATACTTTATCATATTTCTTCTCCAGTTGTTGATCCATCAGTCCCAAGTATAAATCAGATTTCATTTGAACATTAACATTTTTTTTTTTTTTTGCACCATGGCATATATTTGATTCCAGAATTTTTTTGGCTTTTCACAAGTCCTGTACATGTAGTAAAAAGATCCCACTTTTTGTTCACATTTCCAGCACACATAAGAAGCTTCTTTGTGCTTTTTGATCATTTTTTCTGATGTCAAAAAACGATCCATCATCTTTAAAAAATTCTCTTTGAGATCATAACATAGTGTAAATTTCATTCCCTTCAGCCACATTTTCACCACTGTGCCAAATGTATATAATGTCCAACATTTTGTTCCCACATCATCATACAATCTTTGACCTATTCTTCTTTCATCTCTGTTTTAAACCAGATTTATATATCTTACTAATCAAATGTTCATCATCTGAGCACAGTTGCTTCTCAAATTCAGATTTACTCAGCTCAAAATCATACAATTTTTGTCCATTCTGAATCTTTCTATTATGTGTCTGTAAGAGAACCATTGAAAACTGTAACCTGCTGACAATAATTCTTCATTTAACTTAATTCAATATTGTTCTTGATGAGATTAAAAAGATGCCCACTTTTCTTTTGCTGTTATCTCTTTCCTATTTTTAAAAAAACCCTCTTTCAGTGAAACCTACAGAGATGCATTAAGGCATAATCCTGGTTTGTATCTGTTCCATACTCTTAACAAAGCCCATCTCACACAGTAGTTATTGAAATTTGCATTTGTTTTAGCTTTATTACACCACAAATAACCAGGCCACCCAAACCTCACCAACAATCTCTTGTTAACACAATCAAATCTTTCAACCAATGTGGAAAGCATGCTTTCAAAGCATGTGGAAAAAAATGATTTCAAGTCTGGTACCTCCAATCCCCTTCTTTGTTTTGCATCTTGTAAAAAAATTTATGTAATTCTCAACTTCTTCCCTTGCCATGAAATTTTGATAAGTCACTCTGCTATTGTTTATATAAGACATCATTAGTCAAAATCAATATGGTCTGAAACTAAAACAACATTTGTGGCAAAACATTCATTTTTATCACTGAAATTATCCCCAACAGAGATAGTGTAAGTTTCACCCATCTTTGCAAAACCATTTAATGTCATTCCATGTCTTCAATAACATACAGTTCAATAACATATAGCTCATATTTCATCTTTTTCTCAGTTTCATCTTTTTCTCAGTTGTATTTTTTTCTCATAGTCTTCACTAACATCACCATCTTTTGTTTATTCATCTTGAATCCAGTCAACTCTCCAAATTCTTTTAGTGTAGCCAACATTTGTATATTATCCAAAGTATTCTCTAACACAACCATTAAGTCATCTGCAAATAGTCTTAGTCTGTATACTTCTTTTTAAATTCTTATGCCTCTGATTTTTCCATTGTGCCTTTTTTTCCCTATTCAGGACTTCAAGAGCTAAGATAAACAGTAAAGGGGATGCCGTGTTCCTTTCTAAATATTGCATGGTTTGCTCATTTCTCCACTGATCAAAATCCATGCTTTCTCTATGTCATAGATTGCCTTAATCCATGTGATAAAATTATCACCAAAGTTCATCTTTTCTAGGACTCCAAACAAAAAGTCCCAATTCAGCTTATTGAAGGCATTTTCAGCATCTAAGAATATAAGCACCATCTGCTTCTCATTATGACTTTTTAAATATTCCAAAATGTTCACGACACATCTAATATTATCACATAACTGTCTTTTTGGTAGAAATCCAGTTTTCTCTTATCCAAGTTATTATCAAAATATTTTGTCAGTTTTCCCCCCTACATGCCCCTGAAGCAGAGTTTCATTCAGTCTCCAATCACCCAGAGCTCTTTCCCTCATCAAATGTAAAATTACAAGATTATGATCTGAAAAAGTCTTAGATAAGGTATCCATTTTTATGATGCCATTAGCTAATATCTTTGAAATCAAAAATATATCAATACTTGAAAAGGATTTATGTCCCATAAAAAAGAGTATAGTTTTTGGCATCACCATACTTAAATCTCCATGCATCCATGAACCCAAAATTATCCCTCATCCTCTCTCTCTCTCTCTCTCTCTTTTGGAAGTTTACCCTGTGTGATCTTTATATCTTTCACAGAAAACCTATCCATCTGTGAAGAAATAATGCCATTCCAATCTCCATGAAGCATTTAGTTCTCATATGAAAAACTCAATGACTTATCCATTAACATTTCATAAAAATCTGCCTTGTTTTCTTTGGGGGCATAAACCCCCATGACTAAAAGTTTTGTCCTATAATTATCAATTTGGACCCCACATACTTACCATCTTCAAATATAATTTCAGGTGACAAATTTGGTTCCACATAAACTATTTTTCCTCTTAGGTGATGCTGCAATAGGTTTTTTTTTTACCTAATTTGGGATAATGTGAGTGCTTAATGTCTCTTCTTCTAACATGCATCTCTTGTAGACAAATCACATTATGTTCAATTTTTTCAAGCAGTGGAGTATTCTTTTGAGGAGTATTTATTATCCTTAAGTTCTATGTAATATATTTCTCATCCATGAAGAATATGAAATACCCCTGAAGACACACAACAGCAACAATATCCAGAATGAAGATGGAATTTTAAATGTCAATAAAACAGAAGACAACAGAATACACTTAACTGTGTTTTTGTCATGTTATTCAAGAACAGTTCTGTGAAATTTGAAGATTTGTTCATTCTTGCTGATGGGTTCTGTTCCAGTAAAAGGCTCCTCTTAGCTCTTTTTTTATGGTCCAAAAAGTCTGTCACATTCACAGTAAACTTTTGTTTCCTCAATATTCAATGAGCTTTCTTTTGTCACTTCCACTGCTGTCCTTATGAAATCATGAATGTAGAACTTGCATGTTAGCACAGTACCAAACATCTAAGAGCCTATTTTACATGGTAAACCAGATAGCTTTGTACACAATTTAAAAATATCTTGAACATTTAAGGAAGTGAAGCACTATGCCTGGAAGACTATACCACCAGCCACCAAAATCTAATTATTAGTTTCAACTAGAGTAGAGTTATTGAATCAATATAACTTACATTGGTTGGCATCTTGCTAGGGACTTGCAGACATATAAGTTTCTCTTATATGTGTGTATGTCTTTTGGGGGCCACTGTAGAGACTAGTTTTCCCTTCCTTTCTCTGCAATGTCCTGAGGTTTGACTTAGTGAGTAGCCTCTGAAGTACTTGCATGGCCATTCTATGCTTTATGAGAAATAAGCAGGATCACAGAAGCATCTGTCTGTTATCCCATAGCCAGATGCAAAATCAGCACTTAGATCCACTTGGGTCCTCTGGAGGGTACTGCTGTAATAATTTCAAATCTGGCTACAAGGCCATAGCCAGATGCTTCGACAGTCCTGCCCACTCCCCATAAAGCATGGGATCCCCACACAGGGAGCTTCAGAGACTGTTCAGTAAGTTGATGGCTGGTATATGGCTCAGTCTAGCCGACATCCATATATGGACCTATTATGGTGTGCTATGCCCTGCGGGATTGCAACCAGTTGCAACCATTATGTGTGGACTTCCTAAATGCATATTGATTTAATTTTTATAGATTTAAAAAGAATACAAATAAGCTATCCTATCGAAACAATACAATTTTTAAAAGCATATGTTATTTTTAAAACTTCACAATAAAAATGTAAGAACAGTATTTAAACGCTTGTTCTGTGCAACCATCTGATTTCCAAATGCCTTTATAAAACTGTAAAAAAATAAATCTAAGCATCAATCTGAATCTGCCTACCTCTACCTAGCACCCTCCAAATCCCCAGATATATTAGACTAAAACTCCCATCATCCCCAACTAACGTGACCATTGACAGGGGAGGGTTGATCTTAAAGGAAACGAGCTGAGAAGGTCCTTTCTTCTGAAGTTGCGGGGTCAGCAATGTCTACTGAACTAGCATATTATTCACTGAAGCAGAATTTTCTTCTGTCTGTGTGACTTCTCAACAGTTTCTTGATTATACCACCAGTTGTCATCAGTGGAGCCTCAGAGGTCCATGATACATCTTCAGGGAGTCCATTAGATGCTGACACAAATAGTTTGGCCCAGAAACAGTAGCATCTCTCAACTGATACATATCTCAGTAGGAGTAAATATTGGCCACTCAATGAAACATTACTGAATGACTTCCCTCACATTCAAACACCCCAGACTCCCAAAGAACAATCATCCTTTTGATTGACATACACACTAACTGATGTATTGGAGTGCAAACATTGCATGGTTTTAACTAAGCAGCAGAATGATATAGTGGTTTTAGTGTTGAATTAGAATTGTTACCATAAAATGTTGGTGATGTGGGGGTCCACCTGTGATGCCAGTACCTCCATGTGACAATGGGGATTATTAGCTTAAAATTAGGAGTTCTGTGAGAGGTGGGTAGCTTAGCAAGATCTGTTCTTGTGATAATGGGGCTTCCCATTATCTAGACTGGGCTGAAGGGGGATACTTCCCTCTTCAGGTAAACCAAGGGTTAATGAGGTGTTGGGATTAGATTACATTTTACTGTGGGTCAGCCTCACAGGTCACGGGGAGAGAATTGCCCAATCAAAAGGAAAAGAGGTGAGCACCTTGGAGATGCTTCCAGATGCTTCGAAGGAGAAGTTATAAAAATCCTTGAGAGGCCATGTGGCAGAGAGACAACAAAGGAACCTCAGAGAGATGAGATCTGTGCCAGTCGCAGGCTGCAGGCTCCAGGCCTCGCCTCCTGGCCTTACTCTTCTCTTAGACCATCTAAGCCTGTGAACCCAAATGTGAGTAGCTAGAACTAGGTATCTAGTCGCATTAGGGGCTGCTTATTATTTTGGAGGTTGGCTGATCTAAAGAATGTATCTGTGTTTTCTATAACTACTTGTAACTTAAGCGTACCTGGGAGGGGGGAGCCTCTCATGTGTATTATTGCCTTATTTATTTGCATGCCTTGAATAAAAGCTTTTCTGTAAAACCTCTGTTTCCTCTCCATTCCCACACCATACGCTAGATAGAACTTCCTCACCCAGAAGCGGGGGGAGGGAAGGTCCTTCAGCATAGAGATTGTCAATCTACTGAGCAGAGTCCCACTGTGCTGTTCAGTTAATTCAGAATTCAGTGGCAGCAAGAATTAGTGAACGCTGAGGGAATTTCCTGCTCCTTTCAAGGGTAGAAGTCAAGCTTGGGGGGCTGGAAATAAGCTCAGTATGATATTTCTACCTATGTTTACAGGGTCATAGAGGAATGAACAAGACAGAGATTCAAATGAAAACTAAAATTGTGTTTTACTGAGAAAATCACACAACCACACAAAATATTCAAACACTCACACACAGACTAACCAAAAATAGAAGGAGGAAAGTATGAACAGAGGACCTTGGTGATGATTGCTGATCTGAAGAGCAGCAAAGAAAGAACAGTGACACAGCTTAGGTAGGAAACTAAGGACAGTTCTTCATCCAGAATCACAGTGACAGTGTGGTGTTCAGCAAGGCAAAAAACTGTGCTGAACCACTCAAAACTTATACCTGAAAACTGTCCCGTGGGTATGGGTGTGAATCACTCTCCCAGCCAAGGGGAGTTGCAACACAAACCATGAAGTCTGGACAGAGTTTTAAGGGTCTTAGTGTTTTGGTGATGAAAGGGTAAAGGCTATCATAATATTCCTATTTGTGGAGAGGTTGAGAAGACAAAGCAGGGAAACATCCAGGTGCAAGGGATCTGGGTTAAAACACTCACAATTTTTTTTGGGGGGGGATTTCCCCTTTCTGCTCTGGGATGTTCAGCTCTTAGCATAAGTCTATTGTCTCTAGAGTTACCATGCAATCTGCCTGACAATGACTTCGTATAGAATCATAGAGTTGGGAGCCATTGAGTCTAACCCCCTGCTATGCAGGAACACCCATCAAAGCACTCCCAACATATGGCCATCCAGCCTCTGCTTAAAAACCTCCAAAGAAGGAGACTCCATCACACTCCGAGGCAGCGTATTCCACTGCCGGACAGCTCTGACCATCAGGAAGTTCTTCCTGAGGTTCAAATGGAATCTTCTTTCCTGCAGCTTGAATCCATTGCTCCTTGTCCTAGTCTCAGGATCAGCAGAAAACAAGCTCACTCCCTCCTAGACGTGACATCCCTTCAAATATTTAAACTGGTTATCACATCCCCTCTTAACCTTCTCTTCTGCAGACTAAACATACCCAGCTCCCAAAGCTGTTCCTGGTAGGGCATAGCTTCCAGACCCTTCACCATTTTGGTTGCCTTCCTTTGGACATGCCCCAGCTTGTTGATATCCTTCTTGAATTGAGGTGCCCAGAACTGGACACAGCATTCCAGATGAGGCCTAACCAATGCAGAATAGAGTGGTACCATTACCTCCCTCAATCTAGACACCATAGTCCTGTTGATGCAACCAAGAATCCCCGTGGCTTTCTTGACTTTCTTGGCTGTTTTCAGTTTTCATCTGGGAGGGGAGTGTGGCTGACCTGCCTTGCAATCTCACATTTACAGTCAGTAAATTCCCTCTTTCCAGCTTGACCTTCCAGTCACCTCAGGTTTTATTTATATCAGCATCAATTAATATAGTGCCAATTAAATAATATTGCCAATTAAACCATGCCAATCATGGGGGATACATGGGGCTGTAACAGAACTCTGGGAGACCTAGTTCTGAATCCCTGTTCACGTATGGAAACTTACTGGATGACCTTGGTCAAGTCACACTTTCAGACGGAGGCAATAGCAAACTCCTTCCGAACAAATCTTGCTAAGAAAATCCTATGATAAGGACACCTTTGGGTCAACTATAAGTCAGAAACAACTGGAAGGCATACAGCAGCAACAACAACAATGACAATCATAACAAGTGGACTCCACATGATGCCCACCTTTGATGAGCTTGGGCCCATGGAAGGGCTGGGAGAGATCATGCTGGTACAGTGAAAATCTTGAACTAAATACAAAAGCTGGCAAAACATATAATTTCATGTCCAATCTAAAGCCAAGAAATGTCCAACCAGAGATCAAGAGTGACCAGAAATAAGGTCTTCAGGACTTTGGTTAGACCACTTATTTCAAAGATTTCATATCGCTCCAGCTGAGATCTGACATTTATTGGTGACTGATGGTTTCCAGGTTAGAGGAGAGAGGGCTGTGAACCTGTTCTGGGCTTTAGCCAAAATTTTAAAGGATGCATCCAAAGAACTGAACTTATTTTGAAGACATGGATCAGCACATTGGATAGGTCCTTTAATGTCTGAACTAAAACCCAGTTTTACAGTCCCTGCTTCATTAACACAGAAGCCCCCAGTTCAGCTGCTCTTATTCTTCCTAAATGCAATTACCCCTCTCAAGTCTCCACCTGCTTTTTGAGAAGTGATGAGTGTTAAAGGAGAGTCCATCAGTGTTACTGAGGTGGCAGATCTATGGCCCTGTAGTATTTTTGGACTTCAGCTCCCAGAAATGCCAGATTAATGATTAAGGCAGTTGCAGTCTGAAGAGCCTTAAATTCCCAATCCTGGTCCATTACGTCTCACATTTGTTTCCCGTTCACACTTCACAATGAAAGTGCTATTATTCTGCTTTAACTTTGGTGTTTTCATCCTATAGAATTCTGGGGCTTGTAGTTTGGGGAAGCACTGCTGCTCTCTAGATGAGAATTCTAAATGCCCCTCCCCAACTGGAAATTGCAGAATCCCACAGAATGGAACTATGGCAGTTAAAATGGAATAATAGTGCTATAATTCTGTAGTGTGAATGGGCCCCATATTGCCTGTACTTTTCTGGACAGTGCACGAAGGTTTTGATACTGAGAGGGCCATTGCTGTAAGAGGATTTGGCACAAGAGAAGCTGTTTTGTTCAAAGGCTCTCTGGGGTAAGTAATTCCTGCTTGTCAGGCCTAGTGCTGGGACTGAGGTCCAGCACTGCCAAAGCTTTCCTCTGGGGTCCTCTTGATGTATCAAGAGCCCTGGTTGCTGCCTGTGCTCATGAGGCACATAGTAGCAATCATGTTCAAAAACTGTAGCAGATAACTAATGCAAACCAAGTGGTCTTCTGTTCTACAAAGTTTAGGCATCACAGCTGTAAAAGCAGAGGTACTTTCTCAGCTTTGCAAATTAAAGCAACAAAAGTGTTTGCTAGATCTCCTGGTGGGTACACGGTGTAACTGTAGGTTATTACAGATTCAGAAAACCGTCAAGTTGGAATGTATGCCAAGAGGGATCTAGTCCAACCCACTGCCAGTGCTGGAAATCCATGCCTAACAGATGGCCATCCAATATCTCTTTGAAAACCTTCAGTGAAGGTTTTCCTCCAACAAAAGGAAGTTTCATGAGGGTACAGGTTACCCTTGTAACATGGTAGATCCAGAATGTCTTCAAAGCACAGTCAGTGGTAGGAAATGTCATCTTTGAAAGCATGCTTTCAGTGAGCATCAGATTTCTAAAAGAATTTCTCACGATTGGAAACTACTTAACTTAGCAGAAGCATTACTTCAGAGTGAGAAAAATAAAACACAGAGAATTCATTTTACAGCATCCAAACAGTATTCTCCCACCCCCCAAGTTCTACATCTAATGATAAGTTCTTGTGTATGCTGACAGATAAAATCAATCAAAATAACAAAGTGAATAGAAAATTATATTGCTATCAATAATTTAATTTGCACCAAACAGCACTCTGACAAGGTAACTATTATATATGATGCCATGTTTGGTATAATATTTGGAGAATGTATGATAGAAAGTCAACATCTGACTATCAGAATCAACTTATACAATAATAACTGTCACTGAATCTTTAGTTACATGCTAATTCAACTTTAATTGTCTACTGTTGAGGCATTGTTGTTGAAGATAGTTAATAATCTTTGCATCTTCATTACAGAACGATGTTGTGAAGGCATTGTAGCTTGGCCTTCAAAAACTCGAAGCTTTTGCATTCTTTCTTTATAAAAATCTGTTTTTAGACATTTGTATGAATGGTGACAAACTCCACAATTGTAGCCATGCCAATCTGTTATGGGTAGGGGGGTGGCAAAGAGCTACCACTGTGCAGAAAGCTCAAAAAAGTTACATTGTGGGACAACAGCTCCTAGTATGGAATGTGGTTCCAAGGCTTTTGAAAAAAAAAGTTGACCGTCCATTTGAGAGAAAAGACTTTTACTCATGCAACAATCTGTTTGCTGGTCTTCAGGGCAACTTTTCCCAACTGAATGCCCTTGAGATGTTTTGAAGTTCAGTCCCCAATCCCACCATGCCTTTCCTGGATGGCCAATGGTCAGGCATGCTGGAAGTTATAATTCAAAATATTTAGAGGGCACCAGTTTGCTGAAGAGTGCTTTATCTCACAGGACTTGGCTGCATTTAAATGATATGTAATGAGGAAGATGTGGTACTCTAGATGTTGCATTGCAACTCCCATCAGTCCTAGTCAGCACCGTAAATGGTGGGGGATGCTGGGAGTTCAACTCCAACAATATTTGGAGAGACAGCAGTAGCCCACTCTGTGATAGATGTTCCTTAGCATTCCAAATTGGCTTCAATTATGTGCATTGGCCTATGTGGAGTGCAATCTGATGCATATTTACCCCAGAGTAAATTTTCATCCATGTAACGGGACTGCAACCTTGTAAGAATAAGATCAGCCCAGGAGGAAAAGCTTAGCGGTGTTTCAAACTAAAGTTTTGGTATCTCTTGATTCATTTTGCATTATAGAAAAGAGATACATCAAGCGTAATTGTTAATACTCCCTGGAGTGCCAGGTATCAAGTTCTTTAGAATTCAGGCTTTGCAAGTGGGACCTGCAACAAAATGCTGCAGTCTGGAGTGATTCAGCTCTGCGTTGCAGCCACTAGCCATGACCTCTTCTAGGATCCTCCAATTTATCCCACCACCAAGTCTTTTCCCCACCACCACTCTACTCACTGAGCATGCTGCAGCCTGAGCACATGGTTTATAGAGTCCCTTCTTCCATTTGATTTTTAAACATAGGGTTGTATTCCTGCACGACTTTGATTGATGCATGCCAAATGATTGGTGTCATTTTGGTTATAGAATGTTCAACTCTGGTTTAATATTAAAACAATGAGGCTGAATCTTCTTTTTAATCCCAGCTAAAATAGTGGACTAACATAAGAGTTGATTTATCAAGCTACCATTGATTCAATGGGTGTACTTATGATGGGATTTATCTTTATTTGTCTTTACTTTTCCTTATTTTTTAAATCTTGTGAGCTCCCTTGAATCCCAATTTTGGAAGCAGAAAGGAGGATGTAAAATTCATAATAAACAAAGCAAGCAGGAGGTGGAAGCAAGAGATACAGCACAAGCATGTACTTGAAACAGACCACATCCCTCATCTGCCATTAACTGTGGCCAATAACTATGAAAGTAACGTAAGTTACATTTACATCTCAAAAGAAATGATGTTGTCCCTCATTAATTTAGAAATGCAACAGAATGTATTTATATCTCTTTCACTGGGGAAAGGAACTTGATCACTAGTAACTTGTTCTTTATGTAACTAGTTACTTTCAAGCTCTGCTACAGTTTGCCCCCTTCCATTGTCTGGAGACACTAGAGAAGCCAACCAAGGAAGGAAGAAGCCAAAGGAGTAATAGCCTCTGGGAACTGGTGGCTTCTATGTCAGTGGGGCACTGAATCTGCTCCAGTCTTTTAATCCAAACTTTGGAGGAGATATTCATGGTGCTAGGCTTCCCCCTTGCCAAGTTCAGCTCCTTGGACAGCATTCATAATGTTCTGGACTAAAATCCAGATTCACATAAAATCCAAATTCATTCCCCCACATATATGGAAGCCCACATTGGGAACTTCAGATTAAAGTGCTGGAATGGATGTTATCAGGGAGAAATTATTTTTGAAGGTCTGTTCAGCATCATAGATAGCTCTTTTAAAGTTCAGACTAAAACCCAGGTCAGATTAGCAGCTATGGTGTTTCAAGTCACTTACCATTTAGCTGCCTGACCACCATAGTTATATACTTATTAAATGCAACATTTTCCCCAATTATCTTTATGAACAAAAAAGAAGGGTTGAAAAGGGATTAAAAAGGATGAGGGAGTTATGGATGTTTCAAATTAATTAGGGCTGATGACACTCCCTCCTGCCCACCTAAAAGGAACAAGACTGTTTGATAGGCGAGTGGAAGTCACTACTAAAAGTGGCTGTTTGCCTGAGTTGTTCCCCCAGGAGCAAGCTAATCTAGGCCCACTCATCTCTGTACTCCGTTCCCCCTGGTTGTCTTCCCAGCCCCTGCAGGTTGCTCTTCATGGTCCCTTCCCAGCCATAGATCCACGCCCACTCGATCCAGTGGCATTCCAATAGACCTGTGAGGTCAGCAACTGCTGGCCAACCGCCAGCCTCCCACACACTTCCTCTACAAAGGAAGATGCTTAGAGGCTGACTCCCCTTGCCTTTCAAGTAGACCAAACTCAGCTACAAAGAACTTTGTTCTAACCCCTCTTTAACTCTGAAAAGATTGGAAACAAATGGGAATTCATTCTTATTCTTACTCTGCCTCATTTTTTTTTTAAAAAAACCCAACCCTAAGAGCTCTGTGGCCAGCAATAAACACAACTAAAGTTTTTGTACTAGAGTCAGTTTCAAGGGAAATTAACACTGCTGGTGTCCTTGTGACATCTGTAACTCAAATCCAGTTCAGTTTTAAACATGGTGTGTAGCCCAGTCCTCTGTGTATTTATTTCAAGGATGTCAACCGTGTGTGATACTGGGAGCCAATATTTTGACACAGGATGTCAGGGCAGGGGGGATGGGTGGTCCTCTGCATTTTTTTTTATAGATTACATTGCAGTTGGCCTGCAGTGAGCAGGAGAAATTGGAGGAAATTGGGTGCTGTGGCCAGTATGAATGGATTTTTTTTTTTAACTAGTGGAAATCCATTGTGAAACACAAGCCAACAGTCTTATTGCTGTTAAATTCAAGACCATGAAGGACTGGTTGATTGGTAGCACAGTCCTATATACGTCTGCTTAGAAGTAGCCCCCTACTCTATTCCTTGGGCTGTACTCTCAGGTAAAGATGTAAAGGACTTGAGCCCATGTTAACACTATGTCTTATTCTCATAGGCTCAGACAATTTCTGCCCAAATCTCTTCCATGCTTTAATTTGGTATGAATGCTATCATATAGTTTCCCTTCCCCCCACCCCCCCAGATTATTGCAGTGAGTGCCATGGAACAAGATTGACAGCTTGTTTCTGATTAAGATCCAAGGACACATAGAGTGCACTAGATGAAACATTGATGATATCCGATAATGGTAGGAGTGGAACATGCTGATCAGTTTAACAGAAATCAAAGGCTGCAGAGGCAACTTGTACCTTGGTGGGCTCCTAGTATCAGTGCAGAAAACCCTTAACTGGCACTTCTGTTGGCAGGGCTGCTTACAACATTAGGACTTATCTGTACCTAACCTTTTCAGAGCTTTCATCCTGTTCCCCTTTTCTAACACTTTTAAAGTTCTTCTGACTATAATGCTTTCGGCACTTGCATCAGGGGTAGAAGAAAGCAGACCTGGGTTTACTAATAGATCTCTTTTCTATTCTGGTATAGATCAGCAGATTGCTGACTCTTGGTTATGTCACAGTAGAAGCAAAATCAGGATGATCTCCCCTTCCCTTCCACCTAGCAATAAATTACCAATGGTTGCCAGAGGCTTCCAATGTTAGTGGGATGGCGAACTTGCTTTGGGTTTAATTCCAAACTTTGAAGGGGCTGAAACTGATTTGGTGATGAGGTCAGCACCTTGCATAGATCCTTTAAAGTCTGGTCTAAAACAGACTTTAAAACAGAGGCATTCTCCCCTCCATCTGCAAAGTTGCTCTTGATGTAACAGGGAATGATGTAACATCCCTTCCAGTTCCAAGTTTCTTCAGAAAAACCACTGAGACAGGTTTTTCATGGTTTGGGGTTTTGAGGTAGCAACAGGAATGCAAGCGCCATGTTTTTGTGAAAACCTGGCTGTGATTTGGGTGCATTTGGGGACTAAAATTTATTTTTTTAAAAAATTCTGGGTCTGGGGCTTTGGAGTGTTCTATGGGGCCTTAGCAAGTGCAAAGCAGAGCCACAAGGCTTCATGTAATCTAGAGGATGCACTTTTCCCACCCCTGGACTAAAACCTGGAATAGATTCACTGCTCCTCTGACATGGAAGCCGACAGCTGAAGAAAGCGTCAGGGAACTAGGAGTGAAGCTTTAGAAGGAAGGATGGTGTGATCCACTCAGTTTTGGTACACGATTTTGTTAAGCTAAAAATGACATAATTTTAAATTATCTGTCACTTCAGTCTGGCTGGTGGGTCTTAGGATCTACTAAACAAACAGAATCCAGAAGTCTGAAGTCTTCTCATGCCTGCATTAAGCTGTATATTTGTCCAACTCATCCCACAGGTTCAAGGGGCCAAATCTAGAATTTGGAAAACCTGCTTTTTAGCCTGCAACTCCCAGAATCCCCCAATTACTATGGTGACTGCCCATGTTGGTTTGGGGATTCTGAGAGGTATGTTCCCAAAAGTAACTTTTTCATGATCTGATCATAATCTGCTTTGTCAGACCTAGTTCCTGTGCAGGGCAGGGCAATGAAAAGTAACTCATAGTCAAAAAAAGCAAATATCTTGTTTGTCAGATCAATTGGCAAACCTAAGTTAGAAGATTTTAAACCCAAATGAGACAACTATGGCCATTCTGATGTTACTGGACGCATCAGGTCCAGCCAGCCTGGCTACTACTGAGGGATGATGGGAATAATTGTTCATCAAAATTAAGACACACATAGATTTTCCAGCCCTGTGTTGAAGGATGTGGGGAGTACCACATGACTCATTTCAGCTTATCTTTCATAAAAGCCTCCCTTGTTATTGCAATTAGTCTCCCTTTAGTTCCATCCATTGGTCAGAGCTAAACAGTCATGCAAGGACTGAGCGTTGCTCAAATTGCTAGTTTTCATGGTTTGGCTCAACAGCCAGGATCTTCCAAATAAAAGAAACTTGGACTTCAGCCATAAGCTCACTGTATTTCCAGAATCCACTCTTCATTTTTGTAGCATGAGAGGTCCATGATAGGTTTTAGGAACCTGGGAGAAGTTGGAGACCTGTTGTTCTTTGTAATTATGAGAGAACGAGCCTGAACCATGGCATCAGGATCATGAAACCTATACATGATTTTTTAAAATTAATTTTTAACACACACAAAAAAACTAATCTACAATCTAATGCCCTTTCTGCACTACACTGTTATAGTGCTATTATTCCACTTTCAACATCCTATGGAATCCTGGAATTTGCAGTTCAGGGAGGGGTCTTTAGAATTCTCAGCCAGAGAGCTCTTTGGCCTCAGTGAACTACAAACCCCAGAATTCCACAGGATGTTGAAAGTGGAATAATAGCACTATAACAGTGTAGAACGGAAATAGCCTAAGTAATATACATTCAAAAAACAAACAGAAAAAAGAAAAAGAGAGAAAAAGGCGGGGGAAAAGACATATAGCTAATACACACTAAGGTTCTGACTGCCACGCCAATCCTGGTTGTAATGAAAAGTAAAAAAGAAAAATAATACTATGCTGCCATTATAGATTCAACAAAATAATCCTACTAAAATTGCTGATAACTATAACCACAGATTATTACATTGTTAGTTTTCTCATTGTTCAAAAAAATCCACAAATGCTTTCTAGTCATACAAAAAACCACACTAATTTGCCCCATTGGGCTACCTCAGCACTTTAACAATCCTTTTTTTCTATCATTGGTTCTTCAGTCCATTTCCAAGCTTGGGCAAACAGCATTCTTGCAGCTGTTATCATATATTAAAGAACTAGTCCATATTTAATATCCCATTCTTTATCTATAATGCTCAGCAAAAATATTTCTGATAATTAGAAAATCAACATTTAGAGTATTTTTTTTAATATTCAAATCTTGGACTAGTATCATTTTACCTTCTTACAATTTTCCCACATATGAAAAAAGGGGCTCTCTTTATCCTGACAACCCCAACATTGGTTTGAAACATTCTGGGAAATTTTCAACAGCTGAAAACTAAGCAAATATAAAGACAATCACCTCAAATTAATTAAAAACACAAACAATTTTATTTCATTTTAATTCATTTAAAATTGTCCATGTACTTAAAATCTGCAGTATCAGCTTTAGCTATTAGATAGGAAAGTTTCATAACCAGTGCATAGTTTTGCAGTCAATACAGTTTGAAGTAGAGATGGATGAAGGAATGTGAGAATGAATAACTGTTGTTAACTGCTGTTGAGTTGACTTCTGGTGATCTTGTATGAATCAGATCTCCAAGTCACTCTGTCAACAACAGTCCCGCTCAGGTCTTGAAGACTCAGGTTTGTGGCTTCCTTGATTGAATCTATCTGTCTGTAATGCACCTTCTCCTTTTCCTACTTCCTTCTACCTTCTCGAGCTTTATTGTCTTTTCCAGTGAGTCATGTGTTCTCATGATATGTCCACAGTATGACAGTCTGAGTTCAGTCATCTTAGGAGAGTTCAGACCTGATTTACTCTAATACTCATTCATTTATCTTTTTTAGCAGTCTGAGCTATCCATAAAATTCTTCTTCAGCACCACATTTAAAATGAGTTGATTTTCTTCCTATCAGCTTTCTTCACTATCCAGCTTTCACAACCATACATAGGAATTGGAAATATGATGGCATGGACAATCCTGACTTTAGTGTTCAGTGATATATTTTTACACTTTAGGATCTTGTATAGTTCCTTCATAACTGTCCTTCCAAGGCCTAGACTTCTGATTTCTTGACTGCAGTCTCCATTCTGATTAACGACTTAGCCAAGGTATGAAAAATCTTGAATTATTGCAGTGTCTTCACCATCTGCTTTAAAATTATGTAAATCATCTGTGGTCACTATTCTTGGTTTCTTAATGTTCAATAGCAAACCTGCCTTTGCATTTTCTTCCTTAACTTACTTCAGTAATTGTTGCAAGTCTTTGCTATTTTCTGCTAGTAGTATGGTGTCATCTGCATGTTTTAAATTGTCAATTTTCCTTCCTCCAGTTTTCACACCTTCTTCAGAGTCTAATCCTGTTTTACATATTGTACTGCTGGCGTATAAGACTCACTTTCCCCCCAAAAAAATACTGTTTGAAAATGGGATGCGTCTTATACGCTGGTGTGTCTCATATGTCAGCAAATAGCATTTGCTGGTGTATAAATGGGGTACATCTTATACACTAGTGAGTCTCATACTCCGGCAAATACAGGTATATTTGCAGCATACAAGTCAAAGAGACAGAGTGATAAAATACAATCTTGCCTGACCTCTCCCTTTGCCATTTGGAAACCATTCTGTTTCCCCATATTCTATTTGACAGAAGCCTGTTATCCTGAGTGTAGATTACACATAGGGACAGTCAAATGTTGTGGCACATCCATTTCTTTAAGAGTGATCCATCGTTTTTCATGATTTACTGAATCGAAGATTTTGCTATAATCTATAAAGCACAGGCTGATTTTCTACTGAAATTCTTTGGTGTGTTCCATTATCCAACATACATTTGCAATACGATTCCTAGTGCATCTTCCTTTCCTGAATTCAGCTTGGACATCTGCCATTTCTCCCTACATATATGGTAAAAGTTTTTGTTGTAGAATTTTGAGCATCATATTGCTTGCATGGGAAATTAATGCAATGGTCCTGTGGTTACTGCAATCCCTGGTGTTTCCATTTTTGGGGACTGGAATGTATATTGAGTGTTTCCAATCTGTGAACCACTCTATTGCTTTCTCCTTTTGTTGACAGATTTTAATTAGAACTAGGGCAGATTCTGTCTCTGCAGCTTGAAGCAGCTCTATTGGTATGCCATCCATTCCAGATGATTTATTTCTCCCAAGTGCTCCAGGTGCAGATTCCACTTCAGTTTCTAAAACTGTAAGTTCATCTTCAAATAGTTGTTCATTGAGTGACTCTGTTGTACTTTCATCTCTTTTATATAGTTCTTCCATGTATTGTTTCCATCATCTTTTTATTTGTACTTGGCCATATAATGTGTTCCCTTGCTAATCACAGTGGAGGCCCACTCTTGGTTCAAATTTCCCTTTGATTTCTCAGATTTTTTGGAAAAGGTCTCTTGTTCTTCCTTTTTTGTTGTCATCCTGTATTTCTATGCATTGATTATTAGAGTAGTTGTCCTTATCCCTGTGCACAAGTCACTGAACAATTGCATTCATTCAGAATTCTGACTCTATTTCTATCACATTTTACTTTTGCTTCTCATCTGTCCTTAACTGTTTGAATTTCATCTGCCTTCATGTGAGGCTCCCTTTGTTTTTGGCTGCAGATAGTGCCTTTTTGCATTCTTCCCTGATAATTTCCCTGTCTCCAGTCTCAGAGGTTTTCTAGTTCCTGTCAATAATGTAATTTTCTTTTTAAACATTATCTTTAAATTCTATGGGGACAGTCTTCAGGTTGTATTTCAGCACAATGTTTGGTTTAGTGTTTTTCTTTAGCTTTATTCTAATTTTTTGTATTAGCAGTTCATGGTCTGTACCTCAATCTGCTTTGTGTATTGTTTTTGCAGAGAGAATGGAATTTCTCTGTCTTCTGCTTCTGATTATGTAACCTATTTAATTTCTGTATTGGCCATCAGGTGATGTCCATGTACACAGTTGCCTCTTGACTGTGTTTGAAGAAGAATGTGGTTGTGATGAACAAACTGTTGGCCTTGGCAAAATTAAATGAGTTGCTCTCCTGCTTCATTTCTTGATCCTAGATCAAATTTCCCTACAACTTTAATTCTGCTTCCTACTTTTGCATTCCAATCACCTATGATTAACAAGAAGTTCTATTTGGGTGTATGGCCAATTTCCTCCTGAATTCCTGCATCAAATTTTCAATTTTTTCTTCAGCCTCTGTAGTTGGAGCATAAATTTGTATTATGATAATATTGATAGATTTTCTGTTATCATTATTATTTGGTCAGATGTTACATTATATCCTTTGAATGCTTTTACTGCATCTCTCCTCACTATTAATGCAACCCCATTTCTTCCTAGATTTTTATTTGCAGAGTAAAAAAAACTATGTAATTATCTGACTCAAAATATTCCATTCCTGTCTGCTTTAGCTTGCTTAACCCAAGTATTGCAATGTTTATACATTCCATTTCTTGTTTTACAATGTTAAGCTTCCTTGATTCACGCTCCGCGCACTGCACATTCTTATAACGTGTATTGTGGAGCTTTGGATTTTCCTTCACCTCTAAGCACATCTATGGCTGAACATCCTTTCAGCTTGAGTCCAGCTACATCATTAGCCACAGTGCTACTTGTATTTGTTCTCTATTCTTCCCTAGTAGCTCATTGATAGTCTTCCAATCTGGGAGTTTCATCTTCTGGCACTATCTCTTGTTTCACTGTGGATTGTCTTGTCATATGGTTTTCATGGTAATAGATATTTAAAAGGGTTTTACTGGTGCCTTCTTCTACACAGTACTAACAAGAGTTAGCTATGGTGCCACTGCTATTGTCTTTGAGAGATTGTCCACCTGTGTCAACCCCTTGCCCATTACTCCTGCTTCCTAGCAGTTGTTTGGCACATAGAATCTGACTCCTCAGCAAAAGTCTGTCTGACATGGGGAATCCTAGTCGCAGCTCTGCTACCACCAGCATAACCCCTTGCCTCACAGGAGCACACAATCCCACCACCACAGCTTGAGCAAGGAATGAAAATTCACTCTTTTGAAGCAAATTTTGAAGCAGCCGGGTGGGGTGGGGTCATTCAAGGAAGCCTACAAAAATGGGAATTGGCCACATGGACCCTCAATACCATTTATTCTCCCTTCCCTCCCAAACTAAAGGTAGAAGAACAGAGAGAACTTTAAAAGCATAAATAAAGCTTTTATGGTGGGATTACAAGGACATTGTGACCAATCTAAGCAACCAAATACTCCAGGGTAAATGCTAAGGAGCAGGGTGTGTAACATATGTACCTTCTTTAGAGGAAGCTCTTTGTAGGAGCCAGCTGCTGCTTTCCTTGGTAACAAGCAGCTGTTTGATGACTTTGACAGCCTATTTTACTCCCATGAATAGAACCACAGTCCATAGAAGATAGCAGATTTCTTTTGATCTACAGTTTCATAAGGTTTAGCCAATGACACACACACACACAGAGAGAGAGAGAAACAGAGAGAGAGAGAGAGAGAGAGAGATTTTCCTGATAATTTGATCATGCCAAAGCTTGCAACCAGTATGAAAGAAGTGAGGCTAGATGGTCAGAGGAATAAAAGAAAAACAACCTTTTTGATGGTGACTGCCTGTTAGATAAAAGCATGAACCTATTTTATTGTGCATGCAAAACAGAACATTGACTGTAGCAATAAAGTTATCATTAAACTACCTCTAATGGCAGGCGTTGTCATGCTGCACATTCACTGATACTTTGAGCTTGCCAGGGAATGACCCTTGTGAAAGCCTCTTTCCCTTTGCTTCCAGCCTTTTCTCTCACTGAGGTCTCTTCCCTAGAGATCCACCAAGCCTTTGAAGGAATGATTAACAACCCTTCTTTTTTCCCCTTTCATTCCCTTTATATTTTCAATTTTTCCATATTAAGGTACCATTAAATATTCCTTCTCTCTGGTTAGATATGGGAGAGACTGAAAATTTAGCTAACTCCCTTAAGAACAAAATGGTTCAAAATTTTGAAAGAGAATGGAAAAGGATTATGCTTTGGCTAAATCTGTAAATGTCTGTGGATTGACTATATTGGTATTTGATAAGATACGTATAAAGGGAAGATAGATTCAACTGGAAAAATTTGATACACAGAAGTGGGGGGAATAGAAGAATCATGATATGCATATTAGCGTCAATATGCTTTTATGTACTTTGAAAATAATAAAATTTATAAAAAATAAAAATAAATATTCCTTCTCTCTGAACAGCTCCTGCTCTTTCTTTTTCCCAGTTTCTTCTAGCAAGCCAAAGGTGCCTCTTCTTTCTGTGCCCCTTACTTTTGATTGTATGTCTCTTGGCAATGCATTATTTATTTGTAATTTCTGGAATACTTGTGATATGATAACAGTTTATACGTTTTAAATGATAGCAATGACAATGAGGTTGCTGCTGAAGTAGGGGGTATGGCCCCTTGGTTATTTTCTTTTAATTTGCTGAATGAAATGAAAATGTTGTTATTTCTACCCCTGGTCCTACTGTATAAGATCCTTTGTTTTCCCTTCAGGAGCACTTAAGGCCAGTTGAACCATTAGAAAGGACAAGATGGCTGCCTCGGGTTGCAGATTTGGGGTATCCAAAAAAAATAAAAAATAAAAAAAAATCCAAAAACACTTCAATCTGTTATTTATTTAGCCCTTGTGGCTAAAATATAACTGAGGCCATTTCCACACTTCACTGTTACAGTGCTATTATTCCACTTTCAACATCCTATGGAATCCTGGGGTTTGCAGTTTAGGGATTCTCATCCAGAGGACTCTTTGGCTTCAGTAAACTACACACCCCAGAATGCCACAGGATGTTGAACATGGAATAATAGCACTATAACAGTGTATGGCAGAAATGGTCTGACTGGCCATAAGTACTTGTGTGCCATGACAGGGAAGGGAAGTAGGCCATTACTTGCCCTTCCCCAGGGCAACAAATTATCTTCAACCATCCCTGTCAGAGATTAAGCTGAAATGAACTGGAAAACGAATTTCATAGGAGGAAAGTGCCAGTTTGAAAACACAGTGGGGCACTGGCACTAAGCCACAAATTTGCATGTTGTGTTTGTGCACAAGAGATTCTATGGCCCATTCATGGACAGGGTTAACCTAACCACAGTAGTTAATGAATGTCCTGCCTAGATTGCTGTAAAGAGCTGTACATGGGGCCATTCCTGAGGATGATTACAGAAGCTACAGCTAGTGCAAAACATAGTGGCTGGATTGTTGTTTAGACCATTACGTAGAGACCAATTACACTATTTTTAAAGGCACTACACTGGCTGCCAATATGGTTCTGTTTGAGTTCTAGGTGTTGATGGTGATATTCACAGCTCTATGCTATTCAAAGATTGAGACATTGAGACTTAAAGGACAGCACCTCCCTATCTACTCAGACATCAAGATCCCCAAAGGAGGGGACTACTTGTGTGACCTGCCATTAGGAGTAGTATACAATATGGAGACATGAGAGAGGGTCTTCCCAGCTGTAGTGCCCCCAATTGCAACATCTCCTCTCTTTGTAGGTTCAGTTTATACCAGTGTTTGCCTTATTTCTCAGTCATGTTAAAATGGCCAAATGATCTTAGCTTGGTCTTGGTTAAGAGGAGTCTAGGTTCTATTTTGATTATGCTGAATTTTTAAAAACTGTTTCAATAGTTTTTTTTAAATTGTGAAGTTCCTTTCACTGACTATACCCTTCCCTAAAGTTTTGGGATATAGATCAAGACAGAAATATTAAAATTATTTAGTTAGTTTAGTTTACTGGTTTAGATTCTAATTCCGCTTCCATAAACGGAAAAGCTCCTTCTGTTCGCAAATGGTGCCAAGATTCAATGGAAGAACTGGCTGGAAGAGAGGGAGGCTGAGGCAGTCCCTGAATTCCTCACTTGCTTC
The DNA here is from genome assembly GCA_948474755.1 of Ctenosaura bakeri. Lineage (NCBI taxonomy): Eukaryota > Metazoa > Chordata > Lepidosauria > Squamata > Iguanidae > Ctenosaura > Ctenosaura bakeri. The sequence goes on along the minus strand of CAOLHI010001624.1, from coordinate 125,811 downwards.
CCTTCACCTCTTTCCTCTCCACTGTTCCAGCCCTCCAAAGCAGTTGTCCATGGGGTACAAGGAGCTGTAGGAGGGAAGAAAAATTGGTGACAGTTGATTTATCTCCTCACGCTTCCTCTGTTATGACAAAACTCTGAATCCCAATGTTACCACACTTATGTTATGTCTGGTGAGAGCACTAGATATCTCTTGATATCAAATAATTTGGCCTTTACTTGACCTTTTCTGCCACCCTACTTCACGTGTTTGCAAGGGCCACCAGACAAGCATGTAATAGGCGTGGCCGTTAATGGTTGTGTATTCCAAACCTCATTTAGGCAGGCAACTTAATGCCTCTCCAATACTTCAGGGACCATTCCTTCTTGCAAACCCGCCTTGCTCCGCGCGACTTTACACAAAGATGCCCGGCTGAGTGCCAAGCCATTCCTTTATGTTGGGCCATTTGCATACTGGCCATACTATTGTCATCCAGCGCTACGCTCATCATGTAAAACCTGACCTTTTCCAGCGCCTTTGTCCAGCTACAAATTTCCTTTGTTCTCACCGAGCATGGTATGGCCTGTAGGTAAAATCCATCCTATAAAAGATCCCCAATTCCAAGCCTTCCTCGGATCAACCTGGACTTCCATCTAGCCTTGCTGCCACTCTGTCCAGTGAAGTTTTCCCCTCAGTTCCCGACAACTGAGTCTGCACTCCTCAGACTACTTCAGACTACTTTGGACTTCCATCCCGCCTTGCTGTTGGTTTGTCTGAAGAACTCCCCTCAGCAAGCCATGCTGAGTTTTGTCCCCTCAACCTCCGCTTCTCTCCAGGACTACGTGAAAAGGTGTTGTATTACCCACTCCCCCAAAACTCTCCATTTCTATTTCCAGTTAGTGGTGTGTATGTGTTGTCTTGTTTGTTGTTTGTCTTTTAATAACACTGCTATTTTTGTTACTTTAAAACTTGCCTGGCTACTCTTCGGACCTGATGCCGTAGACATAGGGTTAAAAGATCCTAGCTAAAGTTACCCTGCCTCTCGTTAGCTTAAGAGAGTGCTCGAGTCTAATTTCCCCCATCTTGTGTTTTTATTTGGTAATTTGGGTGCCCCTCCCGGGACTCCCAACATACAGGGTAACACCAATTGTTATAAACAAAATGCTTTGTGGATCTTAAACACACACACACACTTCAAGCATTTATAGGTGACTATTGCAAACAATCCATTATTACACTGGGTACACTATCATTACAGGGCTTGGCCATCTTCATTAAGATATTTTTATCTGCATATAATCAACCTCATGGCAGAAGGGAACAGAACTGAGGAAAGTTACTTTTTTTTAAAGACAGCTCTCAGAATTCCCTATCCAGCATAGACTTTGCCTAGGAGATTATAGTAGTTGTCACCAAAAAGTAACTTTCCTGAGCTCTATAGTGGAAGTATATAATTCTCCTCCCCCACATGGGCCACAGGTACAGAGAATCATCTCTGTCCAGTCAATTACCACTTGGAAAATGTCCATCCATATTCAGTCACAGTTTTGGCAAATTTTAGAAGAAGGAGGAGGCATATAGCATGCTTTGGGATCATCCAGCAGTCATACACTCAGTTTAAATCTAAGATGGTGGCATCCTCTTTACACACACACATGCCATATCCATATGCAGAAACCAGCCTATCTATCAGTTGAATTTTACTTCAGTATTGGTGATGAGAGAATATACTCCACTGGACATCAAGACAGCTACCTCAGGGGTTGTAGATCAGGTCTTGGGGCATTCACAGCTTTGTTTTCCCAGCACCTCTCTGCTGCTTCCCATCTCACAGCCTTTGCCAGTTGAGATGGCTACTTTGCTCTGTTCTGTGACAGAACCATCTCTGTTGCTCCTGGATGCTAAAAATTCAGGGCTCAACTCTCAGTTCGCAGAAGGTCCCCTCATTAGTCAGGAATGTTGAGCAGTCCAACTGAAACCTCAAGAGGGTTCCATTTCCTACTCTACTCCTACTCCATATAAGCATCCTTTTCTTTCAGACAGAGCATTTATTACACTAAAAAAAAATGCCAAGCAAAGTAATACCTTCTTTTCAATAAAAATTGCTAATTCACCAACAACTAGTTCCATACTACCATCTGCTCCCTCATAATACCACCTTTCTAGGAAATCATCTCAAGTAGTTCCGAGTAACCAAATGCACTATATTATATAAAGCTGTAGTGATGGTGGGGGAAAAGACTATGAAAACATCTTAGCTTCATCCTAACACAAGTCTACAGAAGGACAAAAAATGATATCTATTATAAATGTTGTGATATCTGTTATAGATATTGCACTATGGGCAAAATTATTGTATGTACAGCATGTTTTTTAATTTTTTAATTTTAATTTTTTTTAATTGACACCTTATGCCAGTAATTTTGTACTTTCATACAAAGTAATACTTCCATATTTTCTTTTAATATTTTTTTCTACCTTCTTTTATTTTGAAGAATTTTAATTTTTGCTCTGCTAGTCATCATAGGAAGTCATCACGCTAGTCATCATGGGAAAGGCAAAATGCCACACAGAGCAATGAGATCCAGGCTCTGGCTCCTGGAAAATTTATTTAGCAGTCCTTGGTGCTTTTGACATTTCAGCAAAAATTGGCCAAACAACGATTTGCAACCAGAAGAACTGGAAACATACTTTATCCTATGGCTCTAAACTCTTTGAGTCTCACAAAAACTGGATTCTGAGCCCAGTACAAAATTATTGTGTGTTTTGCCTTCCAGAAGAATTTCAGCATACACATCGCCCTGAATGTGAACCACTTTGTAAGTACAAAGGCAGGTTGCTATAACTTAGGAGTGGAAATTGTGCAGCCTGTGGGGTGCATGAGAGGCCACCAACCCTCCCCATAAGATTTGAGGTACACTCTAGATCCCCCTCATACCCATTGCCAAAATATCAGCCTAAAACGAGCAAATGTGTCCTCAGAATCCTGCAGAGGAACCACCATCCATTTTAACACAACTGCCTGTGTCAGGAACTGAATTCATACACACAAATAGAACACTGCATAAACACTATTTATTAGGAGCGTGATACATTGTGCAGCACTTCAGTGAGTGAACCGGAGGCACTTAGCAAAATACAAAACATAAAAGACAAGGAGTTCATCTTCCCACCCGCAAGAGACCTTGAAGTTCTGGTGCAGCCTGGCTGTGCTTATCAGTACATTCCTAGCTTTTTGTTTATCTGATGGTCTCTGCTTCCCATACCTTGTTACAAGCAAGCTACTACTTAATTCCTACTACATATCCCATTACTAAAATATGGAGGGCTCCTGACAGCCTGCATATTTGGAAGGCTTTTAAAATGGTCTGTAAAAAAAAGTGACTTACCATTACTTCCAGGGATCCTTTCACACTACATAGTTATAGTACTTTGATTCCACTTTAACTGTCTTGTTTCCATCCAGTGGTATCCTGGAAATTGCTTAGTAGAGAGAGGTGTTTATAATTATCTGTCAGAGAGTTCTGGTGCCTCACCAAACTACAAACCCCAGGATTCCATAGGGTGCAGCCAGAACAGTTGAAGCAGAATCAGAGGGCTAAAATTATGTAGTGTGAGAGGGATGGGAGTGACCCATGGAGATCCAGATGGTGGTGGGAAATGGATATATAGCCACCACAGTCTTTGCTGTTGCCTATCACTGATGTAACAGGTGATACTGAGCTAGATGGACCCATGGTCTAACATTGTGTAAGGTAGATATATATTTTCCCTTATCATTTTTCTGTTCTAGCCATTAAGCCACATTCCTGTCAAGTATGTAGGGCTTCCATCTGTTTATAAAAACCTAGTTAATTCTGTCAATTATGTTAAATCTGTTTGTTTAAAGTATTTTTATGACACTCTTTAGGGAACAGCTATCTCAACATACAACAAACAGTGAGGGGAGATCTAATCAAAAATATTTGAATGTCAAACTGTAAGAATACAATACTGTAAGGAAGCATCTCAAGAATCTGCAGCACAAAATGCAGCGTTCTTGTCTCACTCCCTTCCTGGCAAAGGCATTGCCAGGATTGTGACAGAGGACAACAGGATCAGGTAACATGCGGAAATGGCCTAAGATTGCAATTCTATTACAGTCAGTAGGGAATAAGTCCCAGGAAAACATTAGGACCTAGGAGCAAACAAAGGGACACTAAATAAAGGGAGGATATCATACCATTCATCCGTTCCAGTTTGGGAGGAACAATGTCAATGAATCCTCTGTCATCACACTTTTTCAGATGCTTTTAAAATGTTCATTTCTTTCTTCTCCTCCCTTTTTCCCCTTCATTCTTGCCTTGCTTCCATTGCTGCAAACTAAATTCAGAGTATAAAAGTAGTTAGCTTTCAGTTAACTTACCAGAGGAAGTAGAGAGGAGGGAGAAGAATCTTGCCCTTCCCAGTAGGTTCGGGCAAAAGCAAACTGCAGCCGCTTCTCCTACCTTGTGTGTTCTTATTCATTAATAACCTTTGCCATATTATCCACTCTCTGATGTTGTATGGCCACACATTTTCCAGTTTTCATCTATGAAACATTAGCGGGTATAGGACCTGTGGGTCCAGTCAGGCAACATGACCCCACTGAACTTTCAGAAGTGGGATCTGTCTGTGCTCAAACCACATGTCCAGAGACCTGGAGGTGGAGATGGGATTCTCAGTCTGATTTTTTCTGGTCCACAGGGACTATATCTCATGGATAGGGGATGAAGGATAATTGTTATCCCTAAGCCCTGTCAGTAGTTCAGAAACAGAGCTGTGAGTTGGGAAGGTGTTAAGTAAATAATACCTATGTGAAACAATTAATTTGTTGTAACTTATTCCAATGTTCAAAAGGTAGCTACTCATTACTTTTCAGTCACTACTTTTGGAATCAGGACAGATAAGATAATGATACAAGACTTGAAAGAGCCCACTCAAAGAATCCTAAAAATGACCTTAAAACATGATTTATACATGCTTCCTAGGCTCTGGTCTTCCAGAATTACCAAGAGCTCCAGCTATCATGGCCAATACTAAGGGATTCTGGGAAATGAAATCCAAAATATTTGGAGAACCAAAATTTCAGTACACTGCCTTAAAAACTAACCAGAAGACATTACTCACTACTTTAAAAAAATGCCACTGTCCCCATCCACTCTTTTACTTTTGAAATATAACATTCTTACACTGTTGTTTCAAAAAATTAACCTGTTACAGGTAACTACATATTTGTAACTTGATGCTTCCAAACTCTACTCAAAGCCCCTGCAACAGGAAGTAATTGTTCTGTGGTACTTCCTGTTGGGGACAATTTCTTTTTCCCTCTCCCACAGCACTCGTGGTAGAAACTTAGGAATGGAATCTAAACAGAAAAGAAGTCACCAACATCCACCCATAGTTCTGAACTAGCAATTGGCAGCATAACCTATATTTAGAACCTTTCCAAAGAAGAAATATCTCGATTAATGGACATTGTGAGACAGAAGCTTGTATGTCTGAGACCATATGCCACATTTTTTACACTAATAGTCCAAACTAGAATAAATTGCCTCCATTTGTGTGGCAGGCCTTTGACAAAGCAGAATTGGCTAGGTTGATTAGGAATACGTGTTAAGACTTTGATAATGGGGGAATCCCTTAAATAATATCATGGCCAGGAACTGCATAATGAGATCAATTGAATGAGCCTTCTGGTTTAAAAGCAATATTAATTGCAGCCTTGTCACATAAGGCACAGTTCCCGATAAACAAAGTAAAACATAAGGAATTATATTTGGCTCATTCTCCCCATGGTACATTTGTTTGTAGGCTCATTAACCTGTCTGCCAAACATCTAACATCTAATTCATGAGGACTGAGGAACAACAAGAAATGTTACAATGTCATCTGTGCCAGGAAAAAAAAAATTTTTTAAAAAACATTTTATTAACAGTTTTTAGTATATAAAACAACATATAGGGGATTACAAAGACAAACAGTACCGTAAATAATCAGATATAGAAACTCTAACATCTAACCTAACATGAAATTTAACTAAACTACAGCTGAACTAAAAAAGGGCCAAAAATACATTATAAATGATTTCTAACTCACTAGGCTTTGGTTTTAAGATACTCTCCAAAATATACTTCTAGAGTATCACACTGTTACCCTGTATGTTGGGGGTCCCAGGAGGGGCACCCGAATTACCAAATAAAACACAAGCTGGGGGAAATTAAGCTCGAGTACTCTCTTAAGCTAACAAGAGGCAGGGTAACTTTAGCTAGGATCTTTTACCCTATGTCTACGGCTTCAGGTCAGAGAGCGTAGCCAGGCAAGGTTTCAAAGTAACAACAATAACATTTATTGAGCACAAATAACATAAAAGACACCACATGCACACAGCTAACTAGAAATAGAAATAGAGAGCTTTGGGGAATGGGTAATACGACACCTGGTCTCGTAGTCCTGGAGAGAAGATGGGGTTGCAGGGAATAAACTCAGCGTGGCATGCTGAGGGGAGTTCTTCAGATAAACCAGCAGCAAGGTGGGATGGAAGTCCAAAATAGTCCAAAAAGGAGGCAGACTCAGTTATAGGGAACTGAGGGGAAAACTTCACTGGACAGAGTGGCAGCAAGGCGGGATGGAAGTCCAGGGTGATCCAAGGAAGTCCCAAAAGTGGGAACTTTTTATAGGGTGGATGTTACCTACAGGCTATGCTATGCTAGGTGAGAACAAAGGAATTTTGGAGCTGGACAAAGGAGTTGGAAAAGGTCAGGTTTTGCATGATGAGCTTAGCGCTGGATGACAATAGTATGGCCAGGACACTGATGGCCCAACATAAAGGAATGGCTTGGCTCTTGGCCGTGCAGCTTTGTGAAGATACGCGCCGAGCAAAGCTGGTTTGCAGGGAGGTTTTTCCCTAAAGCAACGGAGAGGCTTAAGTTGCCTGCCTGAATGGGGTTTTGGAATGTACAACCATTAACGGCTGTGTTCAATACGTGCTTGTCCGGTAGACCTCTGCAAACACGTGGAGTAGGGAGGCAGAGAAAGGTCAAGTAAAGGCCAAATTATTTGATATCAAAAGGATATCTAGTACTCTCACCAGACATATCATAACCGCTATAACAACACTACTAGATAATATTTAATATTGTTCAAAACCAATAATTGACTTTCCCCGCAACAGTCTCTTTGATATACAATCAATTGATCCCAATCATTTTTAAATTTAACCAAAAATCCTTCCTTAATCAAGGTAGCTAATTTATCCATTTTTGCCAAATCCAATATCTTAAACAGCCAGCTTCAACAGCCAATGTGAAGGAATAGCCAAACTTTTCCATTTTTGTACATGTGGCACTCCTGCAACTGTGATCACGTAGTAAAAATTCTTCCCAACCTCTTACCAGTCTGTTCATCAGTAAGATCCAATTTAAAAAGTTCAAGTTTGAGCTGAATTTTTAACATATCTTCCATCAGTCTAGATGTCATCATCCAAAACCTTTTGGCTTTCCTACAGGTCCACCACATGTGGTAAATGTTCCTTTTTCAGAATCACATTTCGAACAAACATTTGAAGAACATTTTACATAAACTTTCTGCTGTTATTTTTTTTTTAAATTTTTATTAATTATATAACTAAATCACAAATACAAAACAAGAAAAAAAAATTAAACACCATGTGATATACATAATAGTGAATTAAAAAAAAATAATTTTTTTTCTTTTTTTTTTTTCTCTTCTCTTAAGCAATACTAACTTTCATTGTTATTTTGCACCTTTACCCTTAAATTTATAAATCTGTTCAACTATTATAATTTCACATTTAATTCAATATTTTTCACATCCCCTTTAATCTATTTCTATTGTTAATTCTTTTAACTTTTTTTTTTAAAAAAACATTGACATCACTTATCCATTTAAATCTATAAATCACAAGTTTAACACACACACCTACTAAGAATTACAAAATATACAACATAAAAGAAAAACAAAACTAAAACTAAAAAATACCCACCCCCCAGAGCCAACTTTTTATTTAATCCACTTTCCAAAATTGCCATTCTTCTTTTGACAGGGTAGTATTACTATCTCTTTTCTTCAAAATCATTCCCTTTAACCAAACCTTTCATAAACCTAATTCTACATGTTAGTTTATCATTAATTGCGATTTTCCACACTTCGTTATACCATTCCTCTATTTGAAATTTTTCATTTGCTTTCCATTTTTTTGCTATTATTAATCTCGCTGCAGTTAACAAATTTGTTATTAATTCTTTCTTTACTTGAGTACACTCAACCTTATCATATATAGATAACAATGCAATATTTGGACATACTGGTATATCTGCTCCTATAATCTCTTTTATCTCTTTAAAAACCTTTTGCCAAAACTCCATTATCTTATTGCAATTCCACCACATATGCATATATGTACCAATTTCTTGACATCCTCTCCAACATAATCTTGAATATTTCTCATCTATTTGATTTAATTTCACTGGAGTCAAGTACCATTTCCACACTAATTTATAATAATTCTCTTTTATTCTTATTGATAATTTTTTTAAATGACGTTGTTTCCAAATTTTTCTCCATTCTTGTATATCTATATTTTGTACTATCTCTTCCTCCCACATTTTTCTAAGAAAATCCTCTTCTTGTTCTTTTGCTAATATTTTATATATTTCACTTGTAATACCTTTTAGTATTTCATTTTCTTGCATATTTTCTCTTTGAATAATAATTTGTTCAAATTTAGTATATTCTTTAAAATCCTTAACATATCTTTTCATACTCTTTGTCCATTGCTCTAATTGTATATAATTAAACCAGGATATTTTAGTTTCCTGCAATCTCTCTTTCATTCTATCTTTATTTATCATTATTTTCATCCATTCTTTTAATCTATAAATTTTTTGTTTTTTTATTTCTTTCTCTATTATTTCTCTTAAATTTATTGGAAATTTTTCCATCATCACTATCGGAGTTAATATTGATATATTCGGTAATAATTTTCTTTTATTTTTTTTCCATATTTCTATTATATTTTTTATAAAAGGATTTTCTATCTTCTCCATTTCTTTCTTTGAAAAATTCCTAAAAAATATATTTTCTAATTTTGTCTCAATATTCATATCTTCTATCTCTAACCAATCTAAATCACCCTTTCCTGAAACCCCCTCTATGATATATCTCAATTGATTTGCATAATAATACCATTTTAAATTTGGAAGTCCCAGGCCACCTTCTTTTTGACTTTTATACCAATATTTCTTATTAATCCTCGATTTTTTATTTCCATTACAAAAATTATTTAATATCTTTTGCCACTCCTTTAATTCTTCCTCTGATATTTTTATTGGTAACATTCTAAACAAAAAGTTAATTTTAGGTAAAATTTTCATTTTTACCACTGCTATTCTACCAAACCACGATAGCTTTATATTTTTGTAGTCCTCTAATTTCCTTTTTGTTTCTAATCTTAATTTCTTGAAATTTTTTTCCTGTAATTCTTGTAAATTTTTTGTAATCTCTATTCCTAAATATTTAATTGATTCTTTTATTTTAAGTAATCCTCTTTTACTACTTATAAATTTTTGTACTTCTTCTTTAGTATAATTAAATAACATTATTTCTGATTTGGCCCAATTTATTTCTAATCCCGTCTTCTCCCCAAACTCTATTAAATATTTATCTATCCTATCTATCTTTTCAATTGGATCCTTAATTGTCAACAATGTGTCATCTGCAAATAAGCTTATTTTATTTTTTTCCTTAACTCCAATTCCTTCCAAATTCTCATCATTTCTTATCACATTCGCTAACATTTCTATAACTATTGCAAATAAAACTGGAGATAATGGACATCCTTGTCTCGTTCCTCTTGTTATTTGAATCTGTTCTGTAAATCCATCATTTACCATCACTACAGATGTATTATGTGAATACAATTGATTTATTAACCCTTTAAATCTCTCTCCTAATCCTATTTTATTTAAAATTGTTTTTAATGCCGGCCATTCCACACAATCAAAGGCTTTAAATATATCTAGGGCTAAAATTCCAGCTTTTTGTTTATCTCTGTCCATTATATTTATTTTATTTATCGTTTTCCCTATTAAATTTGCCATCTGTCTTCCTTGAATAAAACCACATTGATCTTTATGTATATACTTATAAATAAATTTATTTAACCTCTTCGCCATTATTGCTGTCAAAATTTTTGCATCTTGATTTATTAAAGATATTGGTCTATAAGAACCTGGATCCATAGGATCCTTATTTGGTTTTAAAATTAATATTATTAGTGACTGCTTCCATGATAATGGAATTTTTTCACCCCTCAATATACTATTATATAACACTTTTAGTTTAGGAATTAAACCTTTTTTAAATGTTTTATAATATTCTGGACCTAGTCCATCCAATCCTGGTGATTTTCCTCCTTTTAAATTATTTATTACTTCTTCTATTTCCTCTTCTGATATCATTTCTTCCATCAATCCTTTATCTTGTTCTGTTAATCTTACTTTCCAATTTTCATTAATATACTCCTCTATGTTCTCTAAAGATTTATCTTCTGCTGAATACAATTCTCGAAAAAATTCCTCAAATATTTTTAATTTCTCTTTCATCAACCTTTTTTCTTTACCAAATTTATCTTTAACTACGCCAATCATATTTCTAGTTTTTTTTGATTGTACTGATTTAGCCAGCATTTTAGAATTTTTATTACTATATTCAAAGTATTCCCTTTCCAAGTATATTAGATTTTTCTGAACTTCGTCCATTTCTATCTTTTCTAATTCATCTCTTTTTGCTTGTAATATTATTAATTTCTGTTTAGTTCTATCTATTATATAATCATTCTCTAGTTCCTTTATTTCTTTTTCTAATTTTAATTTTTTTTCTCCTAATTGTCTCTTTAATTTGCTTGATTCTTTAATGCATAATCCTCTTACCACTGCCTTCATTGTATCCCACAATACATCTTGTGTTACTTCCTTATTGTTTATATCCCAAATTTCTTGCCACTCCTTCTCTATTTTATTTACTATCTCCTTATAATTAAATAACTTAGTATCCAGTCTCCACCTTTTTGCTTCTCTATAATTCCTTTTCATAATTATATCCAAGTTCATCAGAGCATGATCTGTCACTTTTATTGTTTCAATTTCTGTATTTATTAATCTAGGTATCATATTCTTTGAAACAAAAATATAATCTATTCTTGAGTAATTTTTATGAACTGATGAATAATACGTATATTTCTTTTCTTCACCCTTTATTAGCCTCCAAACATCTATCAGTTCATTTCTACTCACTAATTTATTCAAAATTGTTATATTATTGTATCTATCTCTAATTGATGGATCTGATTTATCTTTCCATCTATCCATCACCATATTAAAATCACCTGCGATTATTGTATAGTCTCCTTTCATTTTTTTGATCTTATTAAATATTTCTTCATAAAACTCTTTTTGCTTTTCATTAGGTGCGTAAATATTCATTATGCCATATGTTTCTCCATCTATTTCACCTTGTATAATTACATATCTACCTTTTTCATCTAACTCCACACTTGTTACAATGAAATTGCATCTTTTGGAAATTATTATTGCAACTCCTCTTGATTTGGATGTACCAAATGCTTCCTCATAAATAGCTACCCAGTTCAATCTAAGCTCATTTTTTTTATCTCTTTTTCCATGTGTTTCTTGTAAAAAAATTACAAGAATTTTTTTTATCTTTTTTTAATATCTTTTTATCTTATCTTTTTTTAATATCGATTCTATCCTTTTTCTCTTTATTATTGACCCCAAACCTTTCACATTCAATGTTGATATTCTCAATCTATTCTCCATTTTTCATATTTTGAATTTTCTAATCCCACTCCCCATTGGCTCTTTAATGTGATGGTGCTCCCCTTCCCCTTCCCTTCCCCCCTCCCACTCCCCTCCCCCTTCCCGCCCTCCCCTCCCCTCCCCACACAAACATTTGTCCCCCCTCTTCCTCCAAAGCGCTTCTGCCTTGGAAACTACCAGCCATGGTCCTGGGGGGGGTGAAGGTATGCCAACTCCCGGCATAGAGACCAATACCCTCTCCCAATTTATTTTCTTTCCCATATTTTTTTTCCCTCTCTTCCCCCTCCCTTCCCTCTCTCTACCCTCTTGCTTTATATATATATAAATCTATCTCTATGCATTTATAATCTATAAGAATATATTTTACTCAGTAGTCATCTACCCTTCTCCTACTCTATGAAGTGCTCTTTCTTCTTCTTCTGTTATATCATATTGTTTCTTCCAGTCCTCCTCAGCCTCTGTCCTTTCGTTTATCTCCCGAAGTCTTCTTCTTTGCTCCTCCTGTTGCTCCTCCCGCTGCTCCTTCTTCAGTTACTCCTCCCACTACTCCTTCCTCAGTTGCTCCTCCAACCGCACCTTCCTCTTCCTTTTCCTCTTGCTGGATCAGTTTCAGTTCTCTCAGGAGTTGCAATCCTTGTTCAAGAGAATTTATTCTGTGGTATTTGCCAGCATATTGGAATTTCAGAAAGATGGGATATCCCCAACTGTATCTTATCCCAACTCTCTGTAGAACTATGATGCAGGGTTTCATTTCCCTTCTCCAATTTATTGTTTCGCGGCATAAGTCATTATAAATTTCCACTGTGTTATCTTGATACTTCAATATTCCTGGATTCTTTCTAACAGCTCTCATCAAATCATCTTTCTTGTTGAAATTCGCAATTCTCATTATAATATCTCTGGGAATTATTCCTCTTCTTGCAGCTGACACACGATGAATTCTCTCTATGTCATAATCTTCCCATAAAATCTCAGGAACAATGCTTTTTAGCCATTTTAAAACTTCCTCTTTCAAGGATTTTTGACTTTGTTGTGGCTGCTCTGCGAATCCACGAATCCTCACATTGTTTCTTCTGTTCTGGTCTTGGAGCTGGATAATTTGTCTCTCTAACAAAGAAATCCTGCCATCATGTTGTGCTAGTCTGGTCTGCTGATTCCCTTGGGTTTTTTTTATATCATCCACTTTAAGGTCCAATGCTTTTAACTCCTGTGAGATTTTTTCCTGCAATTGCCCCATTTCTGCCCTTATATTAGATGTTATTGTAGTAACAAGAGCTTGATTAGACTCTGTAATAAGCTTGTGTATAAAAGTTTTTATCTCTTCATTAGCTCCGTTCGCAGCTTTCTTCGCCGCCATTTTAATGACTTTTTCGTCTCCGTTAGAGTTTAAGTTTATATTTTCAAAATCTCTAACTAGACGATTATATGTTTTATCTGTTGCTGTAGGTCGCTTCCAAACAGGGTGTTTATAGACCTTTTTTTTAGGCGGCATATATCTCAAGGACCACAAAGGGGGGAAAAAAAACTGTTTTGCTTTCGGTCCGTTTCAACAGTTATTTGCAGTTTAAACAGAGTCTTTTATTTTCCCTCCAGTTGGAGAAGAATCGAAACCAATCCACTATCTTATCTTACATTCTTTCCCACATTATTCAATTAATTACTCACATTCTTTCTTTGTTTTGAAAAAGGCTTCTGAAATTATTTTATAATCATCTGTTCCGGGAGTCGAATATTTAGCCTCTCTCTGCCATCGTAGTTGGCTCCTCCCCCCAACTTTCTGCTGTTAAATAGCATCTGTGCATCATTTTATAAAAATTTTCACTAAAAACATAACTTAAAGTATATTTCAGATCTTCCATCCACATCTTTTCCCATTGTTCCATTTGGATATGATGCCCCATATTTTATGTCCATTTAATCAACAATAAGTTATACATCTTGGCAATTAAATGTTCCTCATTAGCACATAATTGTTCTTCAAATTCAGATTTAGACATTTCAAATCCGTATAAATTCTTCTCCATTTTAAACTCTTCAGTCAACTGTCTGTATGAAAACCAATGCACAACATAACTGTCTTGGATGAGCTCTTCATCTGATTTCATTTTAAATTGCCCACTTTCCATCATTAAAATGTCTTTATAAGTTAAACAATTATCTTGAAATGCTATTTCTCTCCTAAACAAAGCTTCATTTGGTAAAGCCCATAATGGCCCATACTACAGAAATCTTTTTCCAGCCAAGCCTCAGATCAAATCCTTCTAACTGTAATAGCCTATTTCTTTTAAAATAATCCAATATTTTAACCAAACCAAACATGAGAGGAAAAAAAACAGCTTTAGATTTGGAAGAGCAAGTCCTCTTCTTTCTTTTGCATCCTGCAAAATCTTAGTCTCACTCTCAGCTTTTTCCCTTGCCAGATAAAGTTCGTTATGTCTCTGTGCCATTGCTTGAATGACACCTCATTGTTCAGAATTGGAACTGTATTAAATAGAAACAACATCTTTGGTAAAACATTCATCTTTATAGTTGAAATCATACCTAGCAGGGAAAGTTTCAGCTTGGACCTTCTTTGATCTCATTCCAAACTCTAACATAATTATTCTGAAACAGTTTGGAATTCTGCTTACCAAAAATCACAGCTAGATATTTCCCTTTTAAAAAAAATCTTAAATCCTGTTTTATCCATCAAATATCTTTGATCTTCTTTTGTCATATTTTAGTCAATAGTCAGATTTTTACTCTTAATTTTTTTAAAAACCCCACCAAACAGCCCAAATCTTTCAATACCTTAAGTAGTATATCTGCAGATTCTAATGGGTCTTCTTTAAAAAAGATCATCAGCAACTAGATCATCAGCAAATGCCCTTAGCTTAAATTTGTTTCTTTATGGTCATACTTTGTATCTTTTCTTCTTGTCTAATCTATTCAAAACTTCGAAGGTCACAATAAAAAGTAACTGTGAGAGAGTACAATGTTTTCTAGTCCTCTTTTGTATATCACAACTTTTAGTTACATCACCATTTATCAAGATCTTGGTACTTTGAAAAGAATATATTGCCTCAATCCATAGAATGAAATGATGGCCAAAGTTCATCTTCTTCTGAGTCTCTATCATACTTGCCCAACTGACATTATCAAAGGCCTTCTCTGCATTCAAAAATAGAGTGGCTTGTTTCTCATTATGAAAATCAAGATATCTGTTACCCATTTTGTATTTTATTGCATAAATCTCTTTGGCAAAAATCTATATTGGTCCTCATGTATCATATCCTGTTATATCTTCTTTATCTTTTCAGCAACAATTAATGACAAATCTTATAATCATTAAAAAATGAAAAGGATCTAAAATTCTCAGGATCTGTCACATCTCATTCCTCCTTTGGAATCAATGTAACTTTTGCTTGAGACCATCTGTCTGGTAATTCACCTGCCATAGTTATTGAGTTCACAAGTTGTTGGAATGTCAAGTAAAATTGATCTTCCAAACTTTTATAATAAATTGTGGGGAGACCACCTGGTTCCCGAGACTTTCTGACCTCCATCTTCCTGAATGCCTCCACAACTTCTGATACAATTATAGACATTTTTAAAGTTAATCTCCGATTTCCCAAAATCAAAGGTAAATTCTCTGAATCCACATATTTTTGATTTTTCTTATTTTTAGAAGTGTTGAGAAAAATTTATAAAAAAATATCCTCCCAATCTTATCATTGTCAAATGTCAATGACTTCCCATCTTTAATTTTTGAAATCATTTTTTCTGTCTCTTTTCTCAACTTATAAATAACCCATTTTCCTGGTTTATTTGCCATTTCAAAATGGTTTGCTTGGTAAATCTCATCTTCTTCTCTAAGTCAAAGACCATATTCATGGATAATTGTTTCTGTAAGATTTTTATCTTTTTCAAAATCAGTGATTTGGCTTGATTATTTTTAAGTTCATTCTCTTTTGTCTTAATCTCATCCAAAATACTTTGATTCTTCTGTTATCTCTCCCTTTTATGTTTTACATTTTGTTGTACAAAGAACTCTCTAATAACAGCTTTGCTCATCTCCCACACTGTTTTGGTAGCTGCACATTTACTCATATTATCCTTGAAATAATTCTTTAAGATTTGTTTAGCTTTGTTCATTATAATTTCATATTTAAATAGAGTTTTGTTCAATCTCCAAGTACATTTGGTCTTTTTCCTTTTAGGAGCTAACAGCACTGGATTATGATCTTTGATAGACTTTGATAATATCTGTATGCCATTCATAGAGTTGCCCAAAGACATTAAAAACATTAATCCTTGAAAAGGATTTGTGTCTTTCTGAAAAGAATGTAAATTCTCTTGATTCTCCATATAACAATCTCCAAGTGTCCACAAGTTCCACATTGTACATCAGATTAAAAAAAGGATTTGAGGAATTTTCTCTCATCCTTTTTATTTTTCTGCCAATCTATCAATTTTAGGGTTAAGCACACCATTCCAATCACCCATAAGAATTTGCCTATCACACGAACACTCCAAAATTTCTAACAAAAGTTTTTCAAAAAAGGAGACTTTGTTCTCTGTAGGGGTATAAACAGTCTGTTTTGTTCCATTGACAACTTCCCAGTAACATCTTCCAGTTTCTGTGTTCGTTCTTCTGATAAACCCACTTTTTCATTCATCTGCCTCATCTTCTTTTCAATTTGATCCAAGGATGTTCTTATATCTCAAAGTTCTGTTTTTAACTCATATTCATGTCATCTCTATCTTTTTATATCTTCCAAAATTGTTTTATTTGAATCTCCGTCTCTTGGTTGGTCCACAGAGGTTCTTCTTTGATCTGGTAGCTATGCCTGCTTCCTAGCTGTAGTCATTTTGACATTTTATATCTCTTTCAATTGAATAAAAGAATTATAACTGTAATTATACCACTCCACCACTTGGTGTCAGTGCAGTTTGACCTCCCATTTACTCTAGCCAGCTCTTGACTGTCTGCCACCTGGAAGTAAGATCATTCAGAGTTCAATTAGTCTTCCTGTCTGAAACGTGGTGACCTTGAACCTTACCTTACTGATAAGGTAAACTGGATGTTTCTCACAATCTGCTTATTTCCAAAATTAAAGTTGTAATAATCTCTTAGAACAAATTAAGGAGCTTGAACAAATATTTTGGCTGTATTCCAACCAGAATGCTTTAAAGAAAATTTTTTAGAGCTGTCTCTTTATCTTCTGCACTGGACTCCATTTACCTTATTAAGAGGGGGAACTCATAATTAGTTTGCAGAGGTACAGATGTCAAAGTAAATAATCCCAAAACAGTTCATGAGCTTCTTTGATTGCCAAATTATTTGCTCAGGGAGTTAAGAAGCCTGGATAGATGACATTATATTCTTAAGAGACGACTAGAGTGTGGTTGGGCGCGATGTCTGCCTGATCCCCTCCAGTCCTCTGCACTTCCAGGGATACCTTAATGGGGTCTGCTAAGTGCCTAGAATGGGAATTTTGGATCACAAGGGCACCTCTGAGCTCCTGTACCCAGGAGGCAAATCTTGCAGTTTCTAGATCTCAAACTGACATCAGTCACATCAAGTACAATGTCCCCTTAGCAGGATTCACTAAGGAGCACTGCCACATGAAACCATATCCAATCGAGAAATCTGTATCAGAAAATTTCAGGCAAGGTTTGATTTCAACGACTATTCAATCTCAGAATATGTTTTTTGTTGTTGATTTTTGAACAGATTTTTGGCACTGCTGAGATATTAAGAGGTTTATATCTACACTTTCTGCTTCTAATGATCAGTCTAACATATTTTCTAGTGGGCAAAAATGAACCAGTAGCCTCTTGTATCCAGGAGGGTAGAATATTAGCAAAATCTAGGGAATTCCAAAAAGACATTTCATATAAATTATTAATGTAAGACAGGATCCAATCTTCCCTATGGTGCTCCCCAAATGTTTTGGATTACAATTCCTATCAGACCAATGGACATGGATGATGAGACTTGTAGTCCAAAACATCTGGAGAGGCATGCTGGAGAAGGATGTGTTTCTTGGCAGAGAGGAGGAATCCTTTTTAGCCTAAGGAACACATTGACTGTAAACACATGGGGCCAAATGGCATGCACACTGCTGTCATGTGGCTCCAAATATGCATGTGTAGAAACATACACACCAACACACAGTGGTGTCTCCTGGTTACCATCTCAGGGGTGGTGTATCCATTCCAGGCTTTATTTTGAACTTTAAAAGAGCTATCCAAGGTCCTAAGCCAATGGGAGTTGGAGGATAGAATTCAGAATGTTAGTTCAAATTAAATCAAGAGGACATTCACCACCCCACTGGCACAGAAGTCACCAGTTGGAACTGTACACAGATACTCTCTTCACTTCATTGACAACTGTGCTCACACAAACCATGTGGAAAGGCACGGAAGTGCCCAGGAAGAAGAGAGTGATTTCCATGGCCAGTTCCCTTGTATCTTTCTGTGCTGTCTCTTTGACTCTCTTTCCTGATATTCAGCAGAGGAAGCCAGGAAACTGCCCATAAATGATGAAAGATCATGCTCGCTTGCGCTCTCTCTCTCTCTCTGTTCTCTTTCTCTGGGCAGTTCCTTTCCCTTCCCCCCCTTTCCTTGTCCTCACTTTCTTCCAGTTGTGGGACTTACTCAATGCAGCTCACAAGTTTGGCTGAGATCCTGCATCAGAAGATAAACATGTATTATGCAGCTGAATCTTGTAGCTAGGTCGCCTACTGCTACCCTGCAAAAACTCACCTTGTAAGCAAATAGGGGTGGGGCGGGGCAGGGCAGATGTAAAATCTTCAGGAGGCAGGAGCTCTTGTGTGATAGTTTTATTTGATGTTTTGTGGGTCCTCATGGCTTGGAAGGCAATATAGAAATGGTTTAAAATAAATAACCCAAACTGCATTCCTCCCATAGGGTGTCACAGGCTAATACAATGCTTTAAGGATATGAATTTATGATCTATATGATTTACACATGAGAAGAACAGAGCCCCGCCTTCCCTTCCTCTAAAGAGTGTTCATTTCCTGAAGGAGTTGCTTATCCTGCCCTTTGTATAACTAGCAGGAAATGTGTTCACACCAAGTGCAGAGCTGCAAGGCCTTATACTCTTTCCTATGGCAAAATCTGGTTACTGGGTCTGCAGGATGGCAAAGTTCTTCCCCTAGTTTTTTGATACTACTGCCCCACACACCCACGCCTCCCATCCACCAAAGGAGCTTTTTGTTTTTCCTGGCTTGTATCGCATATACAAGCAAAGGATTCTGCTGCATGGCAATCCATCAAGCGACATACCTCTAGCTTTGATCTGTGAAACGCTGAGTAGAAAAGAGGGGAACTCAGAAGCTTTCTCCTCCCCCAAATGTGTGCCGTTCCTCATTTAAAAACTTTCCATAAAAGAGACATTAAAACTGTGTTTTGTAAACTTTTACATCATCATTTCAAACTGAACTGTAATATTTCTATTTGGGGGTGGAAGGGAAATACCCTAACAATGCAATTACTCTTAAAAAATCATCTTTGCGCAAGTGTGTGTTTTTGAAGCCTGCTAACAGAATTTTGTGCCTTTAGGGTTGGTCTATTAAAAACATTCCTACAATATGGACTTTGCCATTTGTCTTATGGTCAACAATAATGGTTAAAATGTTGCTGAAGAACAAACCTAATGTGACAAAGCAGCATGAGAGAATCCTCATTCTGAAAAAAAGTATCTTTAGGCTAGTGATACCTTGAAACTGTTGGCGAATGTAATGAAAATGGCAATAATGTCTTGCATCAGTGAAGAAGGCAGAGCCCATGCCAAGGATTAATAGAAAACTTCAAATAAAAAGATCATTATAAGAATATTTTCATATAATTCTATGGTGATGCTACATCTGGAATATTGAGTACAGTACTGGTCATCCCTTCTCAAAAAGATACTGTAAAGCAAATGGCACAAACACAGAGATCAAGGAGTTTGAGAATCACTAATAAGGAGGGAAAATTTGGTTATAAAGTGATATAATTTACAGAAAGTGGATAGAGAGATATGTTCTTTTTCTCTTCTCATCCTGCCCCCCCCCCACAAAAAATACTAAAGCTGGGGCCACCCAATGAAGCTGAATGGTAAGAGATTCAAGAGAGGCAAAAGGAGTACTTCTCCAGACATTGCGTTACATGTGGAATTCATTGCCACAAGTTCTAGGGTCCTTTCACACCTATAGAATACACACCTATAGCATTACGATTCTATTCTAACTGCCATTGTTACATCCTGTGGAATCTGGGGTTTGTAGTTCAATGAAGTACTAGAGCTCTGGCTGAGAAATCTTAAGTATTCCTAAACTGCAAATTCCAGGATTCTGGGGGATTCAGCTCTGGCAGTTCAAATGGAATCATGATGCTGTAAGTATATGGTGAGAA
The DNA here is from genome assembly GCA_948474755.1 of Ctenosaura bakeri. Lineage (NCBI taxonomy): Eukaryota > Metazoa > Chordata > Lepidosauria > Squamata > Iguanidae > Ctenosaura > Ctenosaura bakeri. Next base: position 105,556 of record CAOLHI010001624.1, on the reverse strand, counting down.
AGGTCCCCTGATAATGGCCAAGAATAAGATAACTTGATTAGATAACCAAGAATAAGTGAAAAGTGTCAGTGCCTTCAAACTGCAATGGCTGTATGGTAACTTTCTAGTTCTGAGATGAACTTATCTATCAGTTGCTGGGGGATATAATATGCCAGCCTTCAAGGTATTCACTACAATATTTTTCATTCCTACTGCTCCTTAGAATGGGCTAAATGGTGAAGTTGGTGTTCACACCTGAAATACAGAGTTGTATTCTAGACACAGCTGCCAAATTTCATCCCACTATCCTGGTATTAATGGCCTGAATGCCCTAAAGACACAAGATCCTGTTTGATCTTGGAAGCTAAGCAGGATCAGCCATAGTTAGTACTAATGAATACCAGATACTGTAGGCTATATTTCAGAGACAGGGACAGGCAAAACCATTTTTTGAGTATCCTTGCCTAAGAAAACCCTATGAAATTTGTGGGGTCACCATAAGTCAACAGGCAACTTGTAGGCACAGACACATACTCAAGGAGACATCATAGTGGAAAACAAGCACAGAATGCCAAGCTGGCATGATAAACCAAAGGTTTCTTTTCACTCTTCCAGTTATGCCATCAGCATTGTTTATGTGAATCACTAGCATATATCCACCTGTCCCATGAAAATGCCTCCTTGATTAGAATGAGGCAGCTTCATGCTCTATTTTTAATAATCAAATGCCTTTAGGTTTCATGCCACCAAAATGCATTAGACCTTCATGCTCTGCCCTATGGAGGTGGGAAGGTCAATCGGACATCAGTTTATGGACAGCTGCTGCCATACCCTGCTGACCCAAAGTGTGGATCTAGAATGGGCCATTGCAGAACTACAATGACTTGTCCTGTCCATTCAAATCGCCTGTCAGATAGGGTAGGGAAGCACAATGCACCCATCCACCCACAAGTTTCACTTCTTGCTACAGAGAAGAGGAGGAGACTCATCTTGTTTTCTCCTTCTCTGCAGGTTCAGAAGCCAGTGACATTTTTCAAATTGCTGAAGCTGGCATGTGTATCTTTTAAATCATTCCTTCTAAAGGACAGATTAAGGTGGTTGGAGACTTGGAGCAGTTCCAAAAAACAGGGGCCTTTTCTGGAGAGAGATTGAGAGAGGGAGAGAGAGTATATGCAAAGTTCAATGGCTGTCAGTACAACAATCTTCATGTGTGAACCCATTTTAAATGCTGCAATTTCAGTGAGACTAACTGCCTGATCCCATTCATTTTTAACTCAAGTACTCAAGTGATGACAAAAAGAAGTGACACCATTCTTCCAGAAGCTCTGGGCCCCTAGCCAGTGAGGGTTCTGCAGCAACTGTACCATCTGAACCACTGATAGTCTGGCCCTGGACCTTCTCCAAATGTTTTTTTAATTGAGGAGGGTTAAAATGATTTTCCCTCTCAGGGGAAAGTGACATGTTACATGTAGGGGTATGTAACTAAGCTCCAATGTGTCTAAAAATAAATAAACATTGGAGGCAGCCGTTTTGAGCGAAGGAGCAGCACAGGGAAGCTGATACTCAACTGCTCATTGTTTTTCCAATCTCGCTTCTGCTACAGAGGGGAAAATAAACACACAAATGTAAATTGGCAGGAAGAAGTCACCTCAGAAAGGCCATCTTGAGCAGAAATATAGTGAATGTGGAGGAGAGGGTCTCTCCTCACCCCCTTTCTTTGATGCTGTTGTTACTATGGTCAGTAACCCTCACCCGGGGTCTACAATTTATTAAACTATAATATCAAAATGATATCTCCATGTGGCTAATATTACAAGCCTCTCTACGTGTCTGGAAGGGTCCCTGGACAAGCATGTAGGCAGGTGTGGCCGAATGGCCGATATTAGGAAAATCCCAGTCTCGCCAGTGACTCAATCTGTCACGTAGCCCCAAGGAGCCCCCCCGGACATACCAACCATTAAGCACACAAAAAGATCCTCAGCCCCGAGGTGATAGCTTGATAGGATTAGCGCTCTTGACAGTCAGCCTGTCAAGCCAGGGCAATTTCCATACTGCGAAGCCTTTGTCCAACCCCAGCAGAGGCAATCAAAACCCATCAAGCTGGAGATGTCATCGTTCAGGGCTTTGTTTTAGCTCTCCTCACTATTGTTCCCCCTGGGAAAAGATTAGCCCTCCAGGTACATTTTCCCCTATAAAACCCCCCTGTTTCAAACGGGTCCTCAGATCGCTCCTGGCTTTCCTCCCTGCTTGCCGTCACTTTGTCTGCTGAGCGTTCCCCTCAGCCTTCACATGCTGAGCCTCACCGCTCCCAATTTTCCGCTTCAATTTTGGCTTCCCAGATGCCTAGATCTGGTAAGTATTACCCCGAAAACCCTCTTCAAAATCCCCTATCTATTTTCCCACCTTTATTTTCTTAGGCTCTGAGTGAGTGATTGCAAACGTGCGTAAGTGCACAGTGACTGATTTTTAATAAAAATAAAATAAAATTCATTCATTACATAATTCGGTTTGGTTTTTGGTCTGGCCTGACCTGGTATACATCGGGCTCCAAGATCCCTCAAAAGTTACCCTGTCTCTCACATTGCCAACATGTGCTCTAGCTAATTCCCATTCCTCATAGTATATTTAGCATAGTGACCAGGACCCCTGGAAATCAGGGTAACACTGCTCTGCTCAAAATGGCAACCTTTTGAGAAGCTTTTATTCCATTAAAAATGTGTGTAATATATAGCAGCTTTCCCCTAATCTCTGACAGGTTGTTTGTTTTTTTTTAAAGAAAACAGGGAAAGGAAATTGCCTTTGGCACCAAACAAAGGTATGACTAGGGCCTAGACTTAGCCATTTCCACACTAGACTGTTATAGTGCTATTATTCCACTTTCAACATCCTATGGAATCCAGGGGTTTGCAGTTTAGGAAGAGGCCTCGGAGGCCCCTCCTGAAACTGCAAACCCCAGGATTCCATAGGATGTTGAAAGTGGAATAATAGCACTATAACAGTCTAGTGTGGAAATGGCCCTTAGGCTCCAAGTCCATCCTCAATAGGTTCAGCAATCCCATGCCAAAGACAGTCCAAAGAATGGCATTGTGACAAGGCCTGCTTTTACTGCTCACAGACTGGTATGGCAGGTTCCCCCTTCCCTGTCTGCTAAAGCACCTTGCCACTTTATACTCAGCTCTGCCTTTCCCTTTAAATCACTGCCTTTATATAAAAAAGGTAAAGCCTTTCAGCTGTTATTTAGAACTATTTCATGATCTATATTAGCATGGTTCTGTTTGATTATAACTACTGAAAATTATTTAGCCAAGTCAAAATTTATAAAAATATACTATAATCTTTATTAAAATAACAAACATAATAAATTATTGGTTTTCTATGTATGTCCAAGCTCTAACAGATCTTCAGAATGCATTAAAACAGTTTCTTATATCTATACTAGCATAAAGGCACAGGTCTCATACATGCATACACACACACACACACACACACACACACAGAGAGAGAGAGAGAGCCCTTTGACTACCCTTTTATCAAAGGGTCTGTTCCCAACTCTAGGTCATGCTCTCAGACCAGATTAAAAAATGGGTTGATTTCTTTTCTGCCATCTCTCTCTAGGCTTTCTCTGAGAAAGCACACCCCTCTCATTCAACCCACCTTGGTTAAATGAGAAACTCTATGGCCGAAGGACTGATTCTTAGCCCCTCTTCTGGAAGCCTAATTCTCAAACCAAATTAGTGTGCCTGCTGTTTATGCATTTGCCTCTTAGGGTACCAATCTCTTCTTCATACTAATGGGCTGGGTTTCTCTCTGGAGTGTCTATTCTGGTTGCCTGGCAACCTGTTGCTGGGCAGCTCTTCTACCATTCAGGATATCACTCCCACTAAGGTCTGTCACAGGCATGTGAGATGAAAAGTGGGAAGCAGCTCAGCATTAGCACCTGGCCCAACAGAGTAATATCAAAGACTTGGGCATGACACTGGTTGCTGAATCGTTATTTTTAAAAAATATTTTATAGTAATGCTTACTGGCTGAGCATATATATGGTTGTGCATGTATGTGCATGCATGTGCATTCAAGTCCCCTGTTGACTTATGGTGACTCCATGAAGCTCCATGGGGTTTTCTTAGACAAGGAATACACAGAAGTGATTTTGCCAGTTCCTCCTCTGAAATATAGCCTACAGCACCTGGTATTCGTTGGTGGCCTCCAATCCAAGTACTAACCTGGGCTGATCTTGCTTATCTTCCAAGATCTGATGGGATCTAGTGCCTATAGGGTATTTAGACCTTATATATAGGCTCCCCCTCCCACTTATTTGACAACTTAGGGACCAGAACACTGTCGGAAAGTGGAATTGGCTGAAAAGTCCATGTAAGGAACATGAGGGACTTACAGAGGTTTGCTTAGGACCACATGCACACTTACATATGCTTGTTTTCACATATTTCTTTTTCAATAGTGTTGGCAAGTTTGTTTGTTTGTACATTTAAGGAATACAGAAGTTGTTGAAAAGCATGGAATGACAGTAGGAAGGAAGAGAAGATAAATAGTTGCCTGTGTTCCACAGCCAAGAGAAGTAACACACAGTGGAACAGACTACCTTAGAGGCTGGTGTTACCCTGAAAATTGGAGGTATCTCAAGGTCACCCAAACAGGTTTCAAATTAAGGGAATTAACTGAGAAACTCAAAGCTTGCAAGAGGTCAGAGCAAGGGATCTTTAACCCTATATCTACAGGGTCAGAACCACACAAAAGTCAGAGGAACAATCTAAAGTAACGTTATTAAAACTAACAGAGAAGGTCATAACACACGTTAACAAATAATCCTACAATCACACAAGGGCTACAGAAATGAAGTTGGAAATAAGAGACAGTTGGGAGAGAGGGCATATGGACCTTAGTCTAGCGTCCTGGAGAAGGAGGAGATTGGCGAAGACTCAGTGTAGAGCACCAAGGGGAGGCTGGATCCCGGGGCTGGAAGCAGCGGGGTTTCGCGGCAGGTCAGAGATGCAAGTCACGTTTAGCTCTCAGTAGCATCTGGGAGGCTTGAGTGGGACACCTCGGTAGCAGTGAAATGGGCCCTTGTCCGGTCTGAGAGGCTCTCCAAAGAGGCTCAAAAAGTGAGGATTTTTATAGCCAATTTCTGTCCTCAGGCTGCATATAGGCTAGCAAAGTGGTGTTAATGGGCGATGATTGCGGAATGTAATGTTATGCAAATATCACGACCTCTCCTCGGTATTGTTTCTCCCGGGAAAGTCCAGGTACGTGATAGGTTTAAAATTCCAGATTGATAGACTTTGATTGTCTATCCTTGCAAAGTTCATCAGCGTGACTTGGCGCTGAGACAACATTAATGATTTGATTTATTAATCAAAGAGAGAGTCTATTGTGGCTGCCTAGAGATACATGACTTGGAACAATAGGTCGTTGTCTTTTAGCCTTAAGGACGTTGTCTACGTTCCCATACAGCAGCAAAGGGCATTGTTGGTCTTAAGAATCTAATTCAAAACCAATTTCTACTTGCAACCGACCTTTGCTAGCCAATATCCAATATGGGGGAAGTCAGGACAATTTTAGGGGCCCTCTTGTAGGGTTACTGTGGGGTGTAACACTGGCGCATTCTCCTTTGTTGGATGTCTTTAAACAAAAGTTAGATGGCCACTTCTGAGGCATGTTTTAGTGATGGATTCCTGCAGTGGCAGCACATTGGACTAGATGACACTTGGATTCCCTTCCAGCTCCAAGAATCATAGGATCCTATTTATGCTATTTTTGATCTATATAAAATTTCAGTGGCTCTATGGTAGGTCCAGGGGGTACAAAAATGTCTTGGTGTAGCATAGTTCCACATGCAGAACTTCTAATCTATGCTGAACCGTGCAGGATTGCAGCCTATGAACAAAAATATCCCAGTTCATGAACTATTGTGGCCAGGTTATGCTGATCGAGGAACAGCCATAACTAGTGGTCCAATCTAGGTTGGCCAAAAGCACTGAGTTGCTGAGGGTACATGAACTTCTAGTGGCAAAAATGCATCTAGGAGTATTCCCAAACTATGCAGCTCTTCTTTGGTAGGAATGTAACCCTATCCAGACTTCTACCAGATGTTATGAGGGGACACATGGATTTATACTATGATGTCTAGTTTGAATGGTATCCTTCTTTTCTAAATTATAAAAGGAAAAGGAAGGACCTCATTTTATCTTTGTACTGAGTTAAAAATATATGTACTAGTATTTTCCAAGAGAAGCAATTTAATGAAACTATTTTAATTGATACAGATTTAAATGTTTTTAGAATTCTCCTGCACCATCTTAACTGAGAAACAGATTTATTTTTCTTAGTTTGGTGTGGGATATGAAACCTTGTCTAAAATGACAAGAGAAAAGATGGGGAAGGCACTGGGGGGAAAGAATGTAAATTAAGTCATAAACTCGCAATATTAAGGGTTTTGTTTTCAACCAACAAAATTTAAGTAGGAACTGGAGACAACTTTCGTAGAATGGATTAATGTATTCCATTATTAATGGTCACAAACCATACATAATTGAAGACTTCATATCTGTATGTATTCAGGTTTTGTGAGCCCCTAAATAGCTATTTGAAGCTTTGGGTTTTATGGCAAAGTTTGATCTGCACTGGTAAACGTGGTAAACTTGGAATGACTTCTTCCACCACTATTTACTTGATGACATGGTTTTCCCCAGCCACCACCAGCTTCAGTCTTCTTACCTTTGAAAACTCATCAACAAATTGTTATACATACACATTGGCCTCTGCAAATACAGGCAAAGAAGAACTGTAGAAGCAACTTGAATTTTTGTTTCATTTCCCCCAAATGCCCGAGTATCTGAACTCCAGCACTATAATCTATTCTTCATACATAGATAATCTGTTAACATACACAAAATGGTCCCATGCTGTCCACCTACTCCACCAACTCCAGAGGTGAGAAACTTGTTGCAGCCCAACATCTATCTGTCCAAACCAATATGGCTAGTGGTCAAAAATAATTGAGATTGTAGCCCAATGAGAACTGAAGGGCAACAGTTTTCCCCCAACCCTAGCCTATTTTGCCCTGAACTTGGAACAAGTAGTGGGAATGACAACACATAGGCCCTTTCCGCAGCTTATCTGCTTCTGGCATGGTCGCACAGGGATCACACGAGCAGCCTCTTCTGCAAGGCACTTGTGTCCCTGCTGCTTCTGCTCTGCAGCAGCTGCCTGCTGGCCAGCAGGCAGCATGAGGGCTCCACATCTTCCTTCTGCAGCGCAGCCAGTTATTTTCCCAGGCTGTGCTGGGGGAGGAAGCATGAGGGCCACAGCTCCGGAGCTCCGCATGGACAGTAAGTGTGTGTGGGGCCCCGGAGCAATGCACAATCATGCATTATTTTTGGCCAAAAGCTGAAAATGATATATTGTGCGATCGGTGCCTGCTGGCCCCGGGAGCGTCACGTGATTGTGAGGACATCATGTGGACCAGTCCTCGAAATTGCATGATGCTCCAGAGGCCCTTTCGCATGACAAATGCCATGTGAAAATGGCCATAGTTAAGGCAAATGAATTAATTTCCAGTTAAGTAGCCATACTTGTCTCTTGCAGCACAAAAAGGAGAACGTGGGGAACAAGAATGTAGCAGCACCTGTAAAACTATCTGGCTTTTATTTTAGCATGAGATTTGGTGGATATAAGCCCACTTCTTCAGATGCAGTACAGAGTGATATTAGATCCTCAGGTATAAAGCATATTTTTCAGGAGTGGGAATGGGATACAATGTAATAGGATCCAGGAAGACACAAATCATGTCCTTTGCCCTAACTTTTCAAAGGGCTGGGTGGGGTGATACATATATTTCAAATCCTTACAGTGGTCAGTTAGTGAGTAGATGTATGAAAGCAATAAATCTATTTGCCAAAAGTCAGTTTCCCAAAAATTTTTCTGAGAATATTCCTTTTGTTATATGTGCAGTAGCAGGGACTCTGGTATTAATATATGTAATGTACCATGGGACAATCAAGCCCTTTTCACCTACTACCTCCAATCTGCAATGGCCACAGGATCGCCACAGGATTGCAATGATGGTTCTGCATGACGTTGTCGTAATCCCATGGCCATCCCGTCACAATTGCAAATTAAATCATGTTCAGGTTTCTCCTGAAAATGACATGCGATTGCAGAGTCCCCTCACCTCCCTCCCACACTTACCTGTCGTACAGAATGGCAGAAAGCACGATGGCTGTGCTTCCTCCCCCAGCGCAGCCTGGGAAACTGCCAGGCTGTGCTGTGGAAGGGAGGGGCGGGGCCATTGTGCTTCCTCCCAACCAGCAGATAGCCGGTGTGGAGGGGGAGTGCAACAGAAGCAATTCCCTCCTGGAAGAGGCTTTCCCTGGATCCCTGCATGATGGCTTCGGAAAAAGGTAAGTTGCGGAAAGGGCCTCAGTATGGTGTAGTGTTTTGAGCATTGGACTACAAACCCGGAGACCAGAGTTCGATTCCCTGCTTGGGCACAAAAACCCACTGGGTGACCTTGGGTATGTCATACACTTGGGCATGTCACACTCTCTCAACCTCAGAAATCCCTGTGATAGGTTCACCTTAGAGTCACTGTTAGCTGGAAATGATTGAAGGTACACAACAACAGCAACAACAACAACAACAACAACAGCAATGTGCCATGAAGCCATCGTCTTTGTTCATATCTCTGCAACTGAATTAGTTGATCTTAAAATATTTAGAAGTTTAAACTTTACAATATCACTTACCGTTGCTGAAAGTGACTGTAATAAGTGAATATAACAAGAAACAGAGAAATAGTCTTACTTGGTATTTTAACAATTAAAACACCAAATTTTAAATTTGTTTCCAGAAAGTTAGTGAATTAGAATGATTAATTAATATTTAACTTATTATTTCCAAGCTGTGACTTGGACTGGTGGCAGCAGTCTATATGATGAACTTGCAAAGGTTACTAGCATTCTGGGAGTTTTGGTAAAAAAAAAGGTAATTTTTTTTCTGAGCTCTGCTCTCCTACTAATTTTAGTGGGATGGCATGGGAGAATGTTCCTGAGACATGAGGTTTCACTCTGATGTTTCAGAAGAATATATTTTCTGTTACTGATTTCAATAAAGTTTTTTCAAAGTCTTTTGCTTCTTGATTTTAAAATATTTTGATAAAGCTGCTTGCAATAATATCTGCATATAACATAGGAGAAAACAGAGTAGGTAGATGGGGAGAAATAATAAATTAGAAGATTTTGCTTCTTGTTGGAAAGTTGGAAAACTAAGGCCATTTCTGCCCTACACTGTTATAATGCTATTATTCTACTTCCTGTGGAATTCTGGGGTTTGTAGTTTACTGAGGCCAAAGAGCTCTCTGGCTGAGAATTCTATTTTTTTATTTTTAAGAAATTTTTATTTTTTTCAAAATACATAAAAACATATATAAACAAAAATATGTATATCATTATTACAGTTCTACCACACATACACACCCCGTTTTTGTATATCAAGAATTTTCCGGTTGAATCCTTCTTCTCCCTTATACATATCTTGTCAAATACCAACATACTCGATCTACAGACATTTACAAGCTTAGCCAGAGCATTACTCTTTTCCATTCTTTTTCAAAATTTTGTACCGTTTTATTCTTAAGGGAGCTAGCCAATTTTTCAGTCTCTACCATCTCTAACATTTTTAATTTCCATTCATCTAATTGAATATCTGTTTTATCTTTCCAGTGTTGTGCATATGTCAGACGTGCTGCTTTAATAAAATACAATAATATCTTCTGTTGTTTTCTAATCTCCCGGTTCTGGCCTAATATATTCAATAAATAAAATTCTGGTACCATTTCAAAATTAAGCCTTCGCTGACAATGTGGTTATCTTTCTAGAAGACCTGAAGGATTCAATCTTGAAATTGTTGAAAATCTTACAAGGATTTGGACAGGTGGCAGGATACAGAATTAACAAGAAAAGACAGAAATAATGACAATGAACATGACGGAAAAGCAGCAAATGGAATTGGAAAAAATATCAGAATGTCAATTAGCTACCAAAATTAAATATTTGGAAATAATTATTACAAAAAAAATCAAGAATTATTTGGAAATAATTATCAAAGAATATGGAAAGATATTAGAAGGGATATGGAAAAATGGACTAAATTAAATTTATCGTTTCTAGGAAGAATTAATGCTTTAAAAATGTCCCTATTACCTAAACTTATGTTTCTTTTCCAAAATCTACCAATAATTAGAAATGGGAGTGTGTTTAAAGAATGGCTTCAGAAATTTATTTGGCTAGGCAAAAAACCAAGAATAAGATTTAAAGTATTACAGGATGCAAAAGAGCGAGGAGGGTTGGAAGTGTCATCCTTGAAGATGTGTTATTATGCAAATTGTTTAGATTGGATTAAAGATTGGATAAAGATAAAGATTGGATTATATTAGAGAAATCCACTTTAAAAGATCTAGAAGAAAGTGATAATGGATTTGGATGACATGGTTACTTATGCTATAACAAAATAGTGATGAACAAAGACTTTAATAACCATTACATCCAGAAAACTTTATTAAAGATCTGGCTACAAATAAAACAGAAATATTATATAAAACTCCCAACTTGGACATCCCCTCAAGAAGCTTATAAGATTGCACCAATGAAACTAGGAAAGTTATTGACTTATCAAGATATATTAAAATGGGAAAGAGACAATCCAAAAATGGCTCTCAAGAGCGAAGGCTCTTAATTTCAGTTCTCTTTACTTAAGTCTCAAACCTTGTATCTCTGAGTCCCCATTTATCTTATTCAGCAAAATTTCCAAAACCGCAATAAAAATTAATGGAGACAGTGGACATCCTTGGCTCACTCTTTTTGTTTTGGGGAAGCTTGCTAATGTATCCTCATTTATTAACAATTTTGCAGATTGATTCTGATAAATCTTATCAATCCATTTACAAAAATCGTCCCCTAAGTTATATTCATTCAATATCTGCTGTATAACTAACCAAGAGACATTATCAAAGGCCTTTTCCACGTCAAGAAAAATCAGTGCAGATTTCTTTCCAGGATTTTTGTCATAATACTCAATTACATCAAGTACTGTTCCCACATTATTCCTCATATACCTCCCAGGTAAAAAGCCCGTCTGGTCATCTTTTATCTTATCTTGTAATACTTTCCTTAGCCATTTTGCCAAAACTGACGCAAAAATTTTATAATCAATATTCAACAGGGTGATTGGTCCATAATTCTTAACTTCTCTCTTATCTTTTCCCTCTTTTGATATCAGTACTATATTTGATTATCCCCAAGATTCCAGCTTCCCCATCAACTTGATTTCTTCTATATTTGCCTGCAGTGGTTTTATCAATTCTTTTAAGAATTTCTTGTAATAAAGTGCTGTAAAGTCATCTGGCCCTGGTGCTTTATCAGATTTTAAGACTTTTATGACCACTTCCAATTCATTAATTGTTATTGATTTATTCAACTGATTTTGTGCTTCTTTGGATATCTTCCAAGTGTTTGTTGTCTTCACATAAACGTTTATGTCTTTCTCCCCTTTCAGAGGAGATTTTTGCTCTTGAAATAACTTACTAAAATACTTCTCAAAGATCTGTCAGGTTGTCAGGTTGGGTAACGAATTTCTTACCATCCTTCAGCTCAAGGACCATTTTTCTTTCTTTCCTTTTTTTAAGTCTGTATGCTAACCATTTTCCAATCTTATTTGCTTGTTCAAATTGGGTTAGTTTCATATATTTCAGTTTTTCCTCATTTTCTTCTTTTGCAAGTATAGCCAGTTCTTTCTGTATCTTCTTAACCTCCTGTTGTAATAAATTTTGCAAAGGATTTTTCTTGAGTTCTTTTTCTTTTTCTTGTACTCTAGATAACAAAATCTGGTGGTTTTCTCTCTTTTTGTTTTGAATCTGTCATTGTTGAATAAAGAAACATCTCATTACTGCCTTAGAAGTATCTCAGACAGTTTTCATCCTTGTTTTTTGATTTATATTTTCTTTAAAATAAAAATTTAAAGTTTCATTCACCTTTTTGACAATTTCTTCATCATTTAACAGTCCATCATTCAATCTCCAATGAATTTTTTTGTCTTTATCCTTCATTTGTAGCAGCACCAATTGATGATCTGAAATTGCGTGAGTAGGGGCGATGGGGCTTCAGAATAAGACAACACACCAAAATTAGGGGGAAAAGTGTTACTTCCGGTATGGCACCCCTGGTGAGGACACCCAGATATCATTTTGATATCATTTAATTTGGCCTCAGATGGACTGGCTCGCAGTTACCTCACTCCACGTGTTTGCGAGTTCTCCTGACAAGCACTGACAGAGAGCAGCCATTAATGGTTTCACATTCCATTCCTCTTAGTAGCCAGCAACTCAAACCTCACCCGCAGCTTCAGGGAACTTCCCGCCGCAAACCTTACAATAGCCACATGGCTTTCAGTCAAGTTACTCTTTTATGTTGGGCCATCAGCGTCTCAGCCATGCTATCGTCTTCAAATACAAATCCAATCAGACTAAACTTGACCTTTCCAAATCCCTTGTCCAGCACCGAAACTCTCTTTGTTCTCACCTGGCTTGCCATTGCCGGCAGGCACAAAACTCCCTATAAAAACCCCTCACTTTCGAACAGTTGTTGGATCACTTTGGACTGCCATCCTGCCTTGCTGCCGGTGGTCTAAGGGACTCCCCTCAGCGCCCCACGCTGAGCTTTCTTCCCCGGAACCCCTCTTCTCTCCAGGACTACGAGACAGGTCGTATTGCCTTCCCTTGCAAACCTCCATTTCTCTTTCCAAGCTAGTTAGTTTATGTTCTTTCTTTCGTGTCTTTTTGCCTTTAATAAAGAATTGTTCATTATTTGGAAAACCCTTGTCAAGCTGCTCTCTGACCTGCCGCTGTATACATAGGGTTAAAGATCTCGCAACGTTACCCTACCTCTTGCTAGTCCAAACAGTGTCCAAGCTAATTTTCCCCAATTTGGTCTTTTAATTGGCAACCCGGGTGCCCCTCACAGGACCCCCAAATTCTCAGGGTAACAAAAGGCCATATCTTTATTGGCTACAGCATACAATGGGTTGGCCAAAACATGGGTCTGGATCTTCGCCATCAGCCTGCTGCTGACCAATGTACCCAAGCTTCCAACCCGGTGCAGGAATCACTAATGGCTGCCAGGGGATCCCACCACCAGGATCCCCTGTCGGCAGGAGGTGCAAGCAAGACAGGTCCCGCCGAGCCAGGTATGCTCGCCACTGTCTTGCACCCCCTTCCAAACCGCAGGGGGCCAATGAACCTTGCTTAAAGGCCATTGGCCCTGACCCACCTGGATCCAACACCCATGTGGCCACCAAATAAGCTGTGACAGAGAAGCAACAGAACAAAACCACAAGACCAATACACAATAGCCAACATAACAAGTGGACAGCCACAACAAACTAAAAAGAGGGCAGGTGGGAAGCAGTGCAGACCCGGATTCCTGGCCTCCCAGGTGGCCACGGGGGGAGATCCCCTACGGCCACCCACCAAGCCATGGCAGCCAATCAGAGCACAGGAGGTGCACTCTGATTGGCCGCCGCCTCGCAGGTATCCGGGTATCCCCAAGAGGCCCTCCCTCTCCAGAAATGGCCCACTCATCCGGCCTGCAGAAGGCTGGAAGGGCCTCCATGGGCCTCCATCTTCCTGCCACCCATGCTCCCACCCCACAAATGGCGCCGCAGGGTGAATCCTGCAGCGTGCTTACTTTTGGTATTATTTCCGCCTTTTGGACCTCTGTTAATAAATGTTTGTATATTAAAATCATGTCAATTCAGGACCATGTTTGATGAACTTCTGAGAAGAAAGTGAAGTCTTTAACATCAGAGTGGATATGTCTCCATACGTCCATTGCTGTCAGTTCTTCGCACATTTCAAAAAAACTTGTTGGCAATTTCCCTTTCATTAATTGGAAATTGATTTATCTAATTTTACATCCTGGACTCCATTCCAGTCTCCCAAAAGAATCCACTCCTCACACTCACAATTAGAGAGTCTTTCCCTTAATCCTTTATAAAATTCTGTTTTATTTTGATTTGCTGCGTAGACTCCAACTATTATTATTTTCTTCCCATTTTTTAAAATTTCAACACCTAACAATCTTCCTTCTTCATCTTTAAAAATTTCTTTAGCTTCTATTTCTGTATCAACAAATATTGCTATTCCCCTTTTCTTCTTTAAGTACGAAGATGTAAAACATTTTCCTAATTTCGAGTTATACAAATATTTTTCTTGGTGCAACTTGATATGGGTTTCTTGTAATACCGTGATTTGTGGTCTAAGTCTTTCCAAATGATGAAATACTTATTTCCTCTTTGCCTGTGATATAATTCCATGTATGTTCCAGGAAATTATCTTCATATTTATTTCTTCTTTTACTTTTCTTTTCCCTTTTCTTTCTTTTCTCCTGATTCTGCCGATTGTGACTCTTCTTCTGACACTGAACTAGTCTCTTCAACCACTTCTGGTCCTTTTGATTTAGATTCTGAGGTTTTATCTGGTCTTTTTTTGGTATCAGGAATTCTGGGGTTTGTAGTTTACTGAGGCCAAAGAGCTCTCTTGCTGAGAATTCTAAATGCCCCTCTCTAAACTGCAAACCTCAGGATTCCATAGGAAGTGGAATAATAGCACTATAATAGTGTGGTGCGGAAATGGCCTAAGATTTCCATGCTCCACTTGGGAATACTTGATTTTCCAATTCTTTAGAAGAAGACATTCTGAAGATGCCTGAAAAGAGTCAGAAAGAAGAACATGTTTCTCTGCATCTTCTATGTCACAAGAAATTTGTCTGCAAAATGAAAATTTAACACCACTGTTGCTTTATTTTTTTATTTTTTATAATAATTTTATTAAGTTTCACAAAAAAAAAATTAACCTGTAGTTTTACATGAATTATTTCTGATCTTCCACTCTGTTCTGGTCTTCATTTCCTGAAATTCACTCCACTTATTACATTTATATATCACAGTAAAGTGTTTATCTCAATGTTTGAACATGCTTTTCCCTCTCCCATTCCATGTTATGTTACTGTCATTTCCACAATCATAATACAGTCATTTCCACTTAACAGTTCCCAGCTATTACCCATTTTTAGCCATTCTGTTTTTCTCTAATCTTCAAATTTCAATCTATTCTTATTTCTCTACTTCTCTCTTTAAAATCTTCTACTGCTGTCTTCTCTTCTTCTTAAGTCCTCCATCATTTATAACATGAACTCTCAAAATCTCCAAAATACATCTGTCAGTGTATATCTGGCAGTCTGAGCTATTATTATTGCTACATTCACTCATCTTCTTGCCCTGGATTCCCTTGTATTAAAATTATCTTGTTTCCCACTTATACCTGTGTCCTGTTCAACCCCCATCAACCCTTTAACAATATCACAATGTCTATATTAATGATAATATACCAATCAAATAAGTAAGCTTAATTGACATTGCCAAAGAACATTACCACTTGTCAAATTCAGAGCCCTGTGCCTAAATCCACCTCCTATTCCCCCCTCCCATCTTGGACTTGCTGCCCGGAGTTCATTTCTGAAGATTCTCTGTATTCTCATAGTCGGTTAAATTCCAAGCAGCTCCGTCCATGGGAGTGAAATTGTTTTGCTTGAATGACTTTGCAGCACAGGCTCAGCAGTCTCAACAGTCCAGACTCAAGAAAAAAAGAAAAAAAACAGGAAACAAGTCTCACACAGCAGGAGCTAAAAAAAAAGGGGGAAGCACTGCTCAAAAACTGTTGCCTCCCCAAGTATTCTTCTAAGGTCAGAAATCCAGAGTCAAAAAGCCAAAACACCAATCGTCTCAGATCCACCAACATAGTAAAATATAGAAATAAGGAAAGTTCAATGTCCAAATGGAGATTATTGAATTTTATAAAGTCCAGTCTTATTCCTTAATCCAATACCAGCCGTTTGATTATTCAGCAATTTCAGTTGTAAATCCAATTAGCAAATCAGAAATCTTTAACCATTGATAACTTCAGTCCTCAAGAGAAAAGCAGAAGAGCCTCTTATTCATTTCTTTAAAATCAGCCACCCCTTTAAGACGAACTCTCAGCCATGACGCACTTACATTTCCTCTGGGTCCTTCCATTCCTTCACTCCTGCGCACTGTTGCAAGCCAAATTCCGATGTGATATTTCCAAAATTAAAGTCCAGAACAGGTTACATGCTTTTTAAAACTTGTTTCTTACTTGTTTCTTGATTAAAAGTCGACGGTGGCGCTTGTGCCACTCTGGCGATGATTCCGCTGGCTCCATCATGGTCCTTCAACCCCCTGGTGCCTTCCGCTCCCCCAGCAGGGTAGAGCCAGATGCCGGTTACAGGGTCCCCTTCAGACCTCCTCTGCACCCCTCGTACCGAAGGGGTGTTTAGCCACTTCTAGGATTTCAAAAGAAGCGGCTGGAATCCAGTGGCTAGCTGCCCGGAGCTGCACCATTGCGCAGCTTCATTCTGAGCTGCCACTCGCACCCGCCATGCGACCGGAAGGGGACACCACTGTTGCTTTATTGACATTGATGTGTTAATTTGCCAAACTCATTGGCAGACAGCAAAAAGAAATATAAACAAATTTTATTTATGGTCCATAGACCCTGCATAGCAAAACCATCCAATGGTACGGTATAGATAAAATACACCTACTAAAAATAGGAAACAAATATATAAATAGGATAAACTATAGACAGGACAAAAAAGCATAAAAATAGGACATATATGCATAAAATAGTATAAAATAGTATAAAAAGTACATGAAGTAAATTAAAATCATAGATAATATGGATTGTTAGGTAAAACATAAATAGGCGTTCATCAAGTCTCTCTCATTAAAACAATAGAATTGGGTTGATTTTAAAGTGCATTGCCAGTATCCTGGCATATTTTTGATACTCTCTCTCTCTGATCTTAATAGCTGATGACAGAAATTTAGCAAATGATATGGTTGCGTTCAGACATATGTCCTCCAACAGGACTTTTAAATAGAATTTTTCCGAACGGCCCAGCATACAGCTCAATAAGGGAGAGATCAAATGATGGTGACTCTGACTAAAGAAAATACAAGATAGCAAAATATGTGACATTTATTCAATGTCTTGTGACCCACAAGGACAGACTCTTGAGGAATTGGGCAATCCAGCAAATCTACCAAAAAGTAATTCTGAGGGAAATGCATTGCATCTGGCCTGAGTGAATAATATGCAATAGTTTGGCACAGTCAAGTTATTTAAATAAGTAGCCTGATGGAAGAGTCCCACATACTGAATATTTAAAGCACTGGGTGAGCAGGATGAGATGGAATTTTCCTGAAGATTACAAAAAGCGATATCCCATAATCTTTGCTTAATAGATTTTAGTGCTATCTCATGACCCAAGTTAAGGAGCAAGGATGGAGAGAGGCCAATAGTGACTGCTTTTTGGGCTATGTACTTAGACCACCTGCTGAAATAGTTATCCGATGAAAGGTGGCCAACTAGACCTTTGCCACACTTGAAGACAAACACTTTGAGCCATTGTTTGAACGCTAGCATCCAGGCCCTTGTAGAGAGAGGGCTTTCTCCTGTTTCCAGTAGTTGAACTGGGTTGGGACACATCTAGGAGTATAAAGGAGTTCCCTGAGGAATTTCGCTTGGAAGTTATCTAGTTCAGAGTTAATAGCTTCAATCCAGATGGCTGCTGAATAGAGCAGTTTGGATGTAATCTTTGTGTTAAATACCTTTACAGCGAAAGGTGCAAACTGATTCACTTTCATGTGGAAAAACCTTAGAGTAGCTGTTTTACAGCCTAAAGAACCACTCAATGCTAACAGTCTGTGTGGGAAACGTTGTGATGGAATACAAGGCTGAGATATTTGAAGCTTTTAACTTGTTCCATGGGACACTCATTTATACTCCAGCTGTGCTGGTGGTATTTGCATTCAAAGACCAATATTTTTGACTTTGCAGCATTGATTTCAAGTTCATTCCTGGAGCAGTAAGTTGAATATTTCCTTAACAGATGTTTGAGCCTTGGTTTAGATCTAGAAAGAATCACTGTGTCATCTGTGTAAAGCAGGACTGGGGGTTTCCTGTTGCCTAATCTGGGCAGATGACCATTTTCATCCACAAGTTCTGCCTCAAGATCATTCAGCAAAAAGAAATGAAGTGAAGCAACAAATAGAAGATGCCGCTATGCTATCACAGATGAAAGCTGGGCTGAAAGTAATCAGGAATATTCATAGGCTGCAGTATGAAAATCCAAAAGAAAATGAATTAAAATGCCATTAAAATATTTTTTTCATGTACTATGTTATTGATAATCTCTTTAAATGCTAATCAATGGGGGTTGGAAATAAGAAAATGTTTTTCTATATTGCAGCAAAACAGCAACTAACTGGATAGTACCCTTATAAATAGGAAATTTATTATAGCATGAATTTTCATAGATTACAATCCACTTCATCAGATGTATGGAGTATAATCTTTGTGGTTTGTATTAGCATTGTAAGGCTTCACTTATTTTATTCATGTATATAATTTCAAAAGTTTTTTCTTACTGGGCAACATTTGTGAAAGATTTTGTGCCTATGTGGAATATTTTGGCATTTCAGGCCTTTTTTTTTTTTTTAGAAAACCTTTATTCATGCCAAAAATATTTTTTTTATTTTAAAAAAGCAATGTTTTGTAAAGAAAAATTATTCTGCAGACAAACATTTTTTGCAAATAATCATTTTATTTTATTTTTGCAAAAAGAAATCCAAAAATGTAAAAAAAAAACTCGTGGTAGTTGACCATGTTATTGACAGACTCTGGTTTCTTGATGAGGATGAGATAATTTGCACATATTTTTTATATTCCTGTTTCAAACATATACAAAAATATTATAGAATAAATGGAAAAAATCATATATTTTAACATTGCTTACAGTCTATAGTCAATTTCTGTTTGTAGGCAAATCAGTAAAGTGTTTCTTGATTACTGTATATCATGTATAAGTCTAAGGCCATTTCTGCACTAGATGCCAATAGCATGTTGTAACATTACAATCCCAGCATTGCCATTTGGGTGATGCCATTGGGTTAGGAATGCTCATTTCCACACTCTTCCACCTTAAGCGGGTGAGTAGCAGTATTGCTACCAGTGTTCCTTCTGCACTACAGCATCCTTGGCCACTCCCTGTCCCACTGCCCCAATTGGTCTCCCCCCTCCACACCTTCGGAAGCTGTACTAGTGAAGCAATGCTATCAGGGCAGGACATGCCAGAACCCTATTGCATTTTCACGCCATGGTGCTTAAAAATGTATTTAAAAAAAAAGTTTTAACTCAAAGGAGAAATTTAAGATAAACACAGAGAGGTGATAGATTTTGAAGTTACCATGCCATAGGAGTCATGGAGGAAGGGACAACCTGGGCATGCCACACCCAACTCATTGCTGGATTCGCGATAACAGAAAGTGCTATCAAGTGCAGTTATGGTTCCACACTAAGATGGCTGCCAGGATTGAAGTGTTAATGGATGCTCTTAACGGATTGTTCTGGCAATAGAATACAGTGGTTTTGCAACCCTTGGGGATGGGATAGTAGCTGGATAGCAATGATGTTATGCAGTAGCATGGCTCCTGAACTGGAAACAACCCACTGCTGTTGTGCTGTCGTGACATTTTGTGGAAATGGCCTAAAAATATCAGTTCAAAAATTGATCCAAAAAACCTTTGTCGACTTATCCACAGATCAGTGTAAGTACTGTACATTGACTCTTATTTTTTAAAAATAAAAAAACCCATTGCCTTCTCTGAGTAGAGTGGTGAAAGGTGAGATTTTAGTCTGTCTTGGGAGAACCTAAAAGAAGCACTGACCCCCTCCACTCTCTCTGCTGTGGTGCTGCTTCTGGCCTTTTTGAATGCCCAGGTGGGGAAATGGTGCTTCCCCTCAATGGAGTGCAGAGCGTAAAGTGGGTCGGTGCTTCTTTTAGGTTCTCCCAGGACAGACTAAACTCTTGCCTTTCACCATTCTACTCAAAGAAGGGGATGGACCCTTTTGTTGTTGTTGTTTGATAAGAGTTAATACTGCACAATAACTTTTATCAAAAAAAGAAACTGTTGTCAATAGCTTCTGGTAAATCACAGTAGGGGACTTTTTGGCTCTCCAGATTTTTTTTAGATTACAGTTCCAAGTTATGGGGACTCTAAGGCAACCCTATCACTGGGTTTTCTTGGCAGGAGTTATTCAGAGTTTGCCATTGTCTTCCTCTGAGGCTGAGATGGTGTGACTTGCCCAAGTTCACCCCATGTGTTTCCATGCCTTAGTGGGAATTTGAACCCTGACTGCCCAGAGTCCCAGTCCAGCACTTAAACCACTACACAACACTGGCTCTAGGTGAGACTTGAATAAATGCAAATTACTGACTGAACAATTAATCAGTTAAAAAGCAGATCAGTAATAAACTAAACCAGATTTTTTTTAAAAAAAAAACACACATTTATTTATAAAACTTTTAAACTTGTTTTTATGTGTTTGGTGTATAATCAAAAATCAATTATGTTCCCTGGTTTATTTAATGATATGCATTCATGTTTTTGTACATTGATGAAGACTTGAAAAGGCAGAAAGGCCATTTATTTTTAAAATCCTGATTAAAAGAAATACAATTAAAATTAAATGCTGCAAGAATAAAATAGAATGGTGCTAAAGGCGACAACATTACTCTGAAAACTTGCAACCAGTATATAAAGTGAGCAGATGACAAACTGCTAGGGTTTTCCAAGGCCACAAGTTTCGTGATGGGGACCATAGAGAAATGTGAGAAACCCAAAGCACATGAGAAGCAGCTCCCTTAATCTCTTTTTACACATGCATGAAGTAGCCCCATGGTATATGTAAATGTCATATATCTTTAGTAAGCAGACCATCTACATATATACCACAGTATGTATTTTAATTGTATTTTTCTAAAGGTCAGGATAATGCAAAGGAAAATGGATTTTAAAAAGAGGCCCATTGCTCAATGTTGAGAGAGAGAGAGAGAGAGAGAGTCTGCTTCTGTGTTCTGCTCAAGCATACTTTGCAGGTATTTTTCATATTATTTCATAATAGAATAAAGTTCTGTTCTGCTCAGAGGGGGAGAATCAAATGTAGTAAATATATGATGAAAATCAATTGGTTTATTTGTCATTTTTCTCAGTTTATTTAGAATTTTAATCAGATCCTGATTTTCCCCCCAGAACATGGACATTTATTTATTTGCAAAGAATTGTTGATGTTCTGTGCCTTCAAATTGCTTCCCACTTATGGTGAGCCTAAGGTGAACTTATCACAGGGCTTTCTGAAGTGCAGTTATGAGATATGGGGTGCAGGTAAGCATTTGGGCCTGGGATTCAGGCAGAGAGAGCATGACTGAAAGTGGCAGGGCAAGATCCATGGCTGTGTTATTTGCATCCTGACTGTAGGATCCTGGTGCTGACACTGTGGACTTGGTACACCAACTATTTTCATCAGGACTAGGAAGCATTCTGGGAGGGCATCATCAAGGCCATGCCAAGATATATTGCTGCCTAAAGGATACCAGCCAAAGGCCCCACCCACTCACCCAAATCAAGGTGCCAAGTACTCCAAACCAAGCAAATTATTTTGGCCCATAGGACAGAAAATTCCACACCACCTCTCCCCATCCCTGGCAGTAAAAAATCAATAATATTTTGTTTTATTTTTAAGACTTTGTCTACTGGCTGTCAACCCATCAGGGCCTATAAACTGATGTACAATTGATAAAACCACTTAAAACATGAAGTACATTAATAAAAGCATTTAAAAACAGACTAAAAACTCCTTTGTAAAAAGAGTTCTAAAAAGCCAGATCAGACACCACATTTTACAGGACTAGACATCAAGCAAAATAGCACAGTCTTCACTGCTTACCAGAAACTCAGAAGGGATGGCCCCAGCCTGAATTCCCTTGGGACAGAGTCCCACAGCGGTGGTGCTGGAAAGAGAGAAAGCCTTGTCACCTGTATCCACCAGATCAGCTTCATGGATGGTGAGACAGGCAACAAGGCCTCTACTGGGGTCTTAAATTTTGAGCAAACTCATATGGAAGGAGGAGGTCATTCAAATATCATAGCCCACAAGCCATTTAATGCTTCATAGTTGAAGACCAGCATCTTGAATTGAGCTTGGAAGCAAATTGAAAATCAATGCAGTTCTTGTGGGACTTGTGTTATGTAATGTCTAAAATGCATAGTCTGATATTTTGCCCCAGCTGTAACTGCTGAACGCTTTTCAAGGGCAATCTCATGTGGTTACAGGAGTCAGTAACATCTAGGATGGTAGTCTAATCAGGAGATAATTAAGGCATGAACCACTGCAGTCAAATCTGCTCTCCTTAGAAAAGGATGCAGCTAGCCCACTTAACAAAGCTGTCATGCCCTGCTTCCAGAGCATGGACTCTGACTCAAGAGTCTGAAACAAAGGGCATGCCAGAGACTGAAACAGGAGGCATGCGGGGACCTGCTGTACAGAGAAAGGTTACAGTGCCAGAAACACAACAGGGTGTGGTGTCAGCTCCAACAGAGAGTCCTGCCTCTTCAGACACAAAATATAACTTATGTATACCCAGCTTTGCAGAGCACAGGCAGCAAAAATAGACCCAGTGTTGCTCTCTCAGTATTTATAACTAGCAACAATCAATCAAGTCACAGCTGTGCTAGGCTTCAGACCTATTTAGCTGAAGTCCTTCCTCTCCAGAAGTTGTCAGAGCTTATCTGACCTTCTACCCTGCTGAATGTCTTGACAAATGCTTGTACTGACCTTGGACACTCCCTTGCTGTGGAACCCTGTTGAACTTTATTTATGATCCCATGCTTACTGCCTGGAAGTAAGTAATGAACTGGGAGTTATTCAGTTTGTTTTATCAGCTGTGCTGGGACTGAGATAGGACAAAAGCTGAACAGTAGCCACCTGGCTTTTCAGAAGCAATGGTAAGCTTTAGGCTGATCTTTTGCAGGGAGTGCAACCTCGTCCCAAGCAATTGGAATCCCAACCCCAAATGGAAAGCTAGCCTCAATTAGCTTTCTTACTGATAAGCAGAATTTCCCTTGTCCATACAGAACCTCAGTTTATTCACCAAGAATCCTGCATTCAGATGATGGTTCAGGACTTCCACAGCTTCCTTCCCATCAGTTGTAAAGAGAGATGAAACTTGCTATCATCAGCTTGCCTACAAACTCCCAGTGACCTCCTCTAGTAGCTTCATTTAGAGATGGTAAAAAGCATAGGAGACAGCACTGAAATCTGTGACTGGTCAGACTAATGGCCAGAAGATTAAACAATAGTTCCTCAGCACCACCTTCTGAGCACATTCAGACAAAAAGGACCAGAGCTACCACAACCCAGTGTCCCCAAGTCCCTTATCAGCCACATAGCCCAGAAGGATACTGAATAGTACTGGGAGATCTGTCAGAAAATCAGGGAAACACATGCCTCTTCCATTTCCTGACATAGGTCATTCATCAAAGAGATTAAAATTATTTCTGTGGCACAACCAGGCCTGAGGCTAAGCTGCTACTCTTTCATCATGACCCATAAAATCTGATGCCTGAGATAGCTGAATCATTCTGCCTAACAATAGCGCCATTGTTGGACATAGTGCCTGTTGCCACTAACTGCCTCTCTACTGTGTCTGCTTCTGCATGCACAAAGACTGAGATACAGGGAATTCACAGAATTCATAGAATTCACAGAATTCACAGAATTCACAGATTAACAGAACTACTCTGCCAAACCATGAGGGATTACCATATTATGTATGTTATCATTTGTCATCAAGTCATAAGGTTTTCTTGGCAAGATTTGATCAGGGGAGGTTTGCCTTCCTCTGAGGCTGGGTATGTGACTACCTCAAGGTTATGCAGTGATTTTCCAGTCCCAAGTGGTGGCCTTAACCCTCTTCTTCCTGCATCCCAGGGTCCCAGTCCAATACTCAGATCATTGCACCATGGCTGCTGGTACAGCTCCTCTTCTTATGTAACCATGCTAGATATACAGAAGCCATTGTAAGGGATAGGCTCTTGTTCTCTATGCATAACAGGCCAATTGTAAATGAGGGAAGCTCAAGGTGCCATATCAAGGAAGACACATGCAGATACTTGATGGAGTAAAAGCTTGCCATAACTTCATTGGTTGCAGTGGTTAAACCTTGGTGCTTGAAAAACTGTTGAGTAGAATAATGGCAACCACAAGCTTCTCCCTACTTTGCGAAGCCCCTTACAGAATTATCTTCACAAAATACACTTGTACCTGTGAGTTTTGCACAAAAAACATGTTTCTAAGCAGAAAATGTGTTTCCTTCACTGTTGCCTTCAAAGGAAATATGTTTTCTGTTAAAAAAAATATTTCCTGCACAGAAAACAATGTTTTTTTGTGCAGGAAACATTTTTTTTGCACAGAAAATCTATTTCTGGCACAGAGAACAGTGTATTTTGTGCAAGAAACACATTTTGTGCACAGTTACATCCCTCCTAACTAGGGTTGTCAAAGGGTTCCTGCACCTTTAATTGTTAGGTAGAAGAGGAAATTTCAGCAGTTGTTGCTTGTCACACAACCAAGTAACAACCAACACCTGTTGAAACTCCTTCTTCTATACATCCTTCAAGAGTACAGGAGCCCACTCCAGTTTTCACACTGAGAACCCTATTATGAATTAATGCCTATCTTTCCCACAGAAAGAGAACATAAGATATTTGTAAGAATAGCAACAAGGGTGCTTTTTTTTTTTAATAGTGTCAATGCGGTGGAAGAAGAGAAATTCTTCTGGGTATATTGTAGTGATAGCTGATGGTTTCTTTGGCTAGGGGACAGTGAATCCACTTTGGATCCACACTGTAAAGGAGCTATCCAAAGTGCTGAGCTGTATTCCCAAAAGAGGTTCAGCTCCCTGGAAAGCTCCTTTAAATTTGGACCCAAACCCAGAGCAAATCCCCCCCACACTCACTGATATGGCAGTCACCAGCTGTCACTGGTAGGAATTTCATTCCCTGTTCACTGTCTTTGTAAGAACCTATGTTCCAGGGACAGAATTTCAACTGAAGCTTCTCTGCTGATATTTTCCCCATTTTTCTTCTTCAAAATTTGAACAGCTATTATTAGTTCAAACAGAAAGGCTCTGAAATTAGCAAATGCTGAAAAAAATACTTCTTAGACTATGGATCCCAAAATCCCCTGCAAGTTCTCGCTTTCACACACCACACACACACACACACATACACCTTTTATTCATGACTTAAATTTAAAAAAACAAACAAGTGTACCCACACATTGTACTCATATAGTTTGCCCCACTGCTTTCACCAGTTACTGTAATTTGACTCAGTGACACAGATCTCACAGGGCTGGCCAGCTTCTGGGACTTCTCATGATCAGGGGCATCTCTGTTTCTGCTGAGATTAGCTGCAAACATCATGGGGAGGGAGGAGAGCATGATTTTGTCCCCTTAGCAACAATATATTGTCATGAGCTATTTCTGTCATGATGCAAAGTATTGGGGAAGGGGTAGATTGGTACTGAACAGGCATTTAAGACTCATTAGCTTTACAAGAAGTCTTCTTTTGTTGGAGATGACAATAGCTAAAGACGTTTGGTTAATATGGTTCAATACAACTGCCTTGACTTTTGGTTTCTCCTAAGACAAATGAATGAATACACTTGTTACCCTAATTTTCTGGGGGTCCCGGTCACTGAATCAGTTATTTTGAGTTCAGGGAAGTCCCAGTCACCGAATCAGTTATTTTGATTTCAGGGGGGTCCCGGTCACTGGGTAGGTTGCCTGAGTTTCCGGGAATCCCTCAAAGGACACCTAGTCTGACCCCAATTTTAAGGGGATTTCCAAGTTGCATCAAGCATGCGCCCAGCACACACGGGAGGTAGGGTAACCTTGCGAGACCTTATACCCAACTTCTACGGGGTCAGGCCGAGTCAAAACCCAGACAAAATGAAGATATAATTATTTTCTTTATTTAAAACCTAAGTCACTATGCACTTATGCACTCACTCATGTAGACCTAAGGAAATAAAGGGAGGAAAATTGATAGGGGATTTGAAGAGGAGCATTAGGGGAATACTACACCTGATCCTGAAGTCCGGGTATCCGAAAAAGAGCCAGAGAGTCGGGAGCGGTGATGCTCAGCACGTGGAGGCTGAGGGAAAGGCTCGGCAAACATAACAACAGCAAGGCAGGGAGGAAGCCAAGAGCGATCTGAGGGAGCACTCAAAATCAGGGGTTTTTATAGGGGAAAATGTACCTGAAGGTTAACCCTTTCCTGGGGAGAACAATGGAGAGAAGGGCTAAGACAAAGCCCTTAATGACAGACATCTCCAGCTTGATGGGTTTCGCTTGATTTTGATTGACTCTGCCGGGGTTGGACAAAGGCTCCGGCAGCATGTAGATTGCCCTCGCTTGACAGGCTGATTGTCAAGAGTGCTAATCCTGTCAAGCAGGCATCTTGGGGCTGAGGATTCTTTGTGTGCTTGATGACTAGGTGTGTCTGGAGGGCTCCTTGGTGCTATGTGACAGATTAATTTACTGGCCAGACCTGGATTTTCCTAATTGCGGCCGTTCAGCCATGCCTGCCTACGTGCTCGCTCGGCGACCCTGTCAGACACATGGAATGATTTTTAATATTAACCACGTGGAGATGTCAGTATATCTTTATAGCTGATTTTATTACTATTAAATTGTAGACCTCAGGCTCAGGCTAATCCACCATAGTAATACACTGCCATAATAATGAATGTCCATTCTTCAAAATTTACTATCACAACAGTGACTTAAGCCACATTCACATAACATGGAATAATAGCACTACAATTGTGTAAACTGCCATGATTCCATCCCACAGAATCTTGGGATTTGTAGTTCAGTGAGACACTAGAGCTCTCCACATAAGAATACTAAATGCCCATCCCTAAACCAATAATCCCAGGATTCTACAGGATGGAACCATGGCAATTAAAGTAGAACAACAGCACTATAATTTTGTAGTGTTAATGGGGCCTTGAACTTGAGGTAAGACAGGGTTTCCCACATGTGCCCCATAGCCCCCTGGCATGCAGCACAGGGAGACCTAAATGGATACTTTGGGTTTCTGACTGACCAACATGGCAAGCTGAAGAACATGAGGAACTTAAAGAAGACAGCTTCATAAGGCATCCCTTATGACTTAACTGTGATGATAAATGAGTCTCAGCAAGTTGGAACTGGATATCTAGGAAGTGGAAATTGAAAATTTGAAGATCCATTTTTCCCAAAGTTATAGAGAGCCACTATAGTTTATCTTGAGAATCTTTTGCTTTCATTTAATGTCTCTTGAAAGGGAATATTTTTGGAAGTTTAAGGGATAAGAGTACTTGGTGAGGCATGAAGATGTTGATAATTGCAGTAGTTATTCATTGCTATTCTGCCCTACCCATGACAGCAAATCACAGATCCTAGGGATGTTTCAAATGCCATATGAGGAGAAAGAAGGAAGTTCTGACAGTTTTATTATGGTTATTGCTGCTTGAGAAATGGCTTTCCAGCTAGCAAGCACACTCTGTATTTAGAACATCTGGTTGTTTTTCCTCAAGAACACCACCATGAACTGTAAAAAAAAAATAGCAACTCTGGAAATGTGGGGAGAAAAACATGTTAAGAAATCTGTACTATAGGCAAAAATCAAAATGTAATATTAAGGAAAGCCACACATACACATCAAACTCAAAAGTGCTCTCAGGTAGACATACAAACAAGCTGACCAATGATTAAAATCTATTGCCATTTATTTCTGAGTGCTGTCATTTAATTTAATCATTGGGAAGAATTCTATGAGTATATCACACTAGTGGCTACATCTTTTCTACAATGGTGCAGTGCTGGGAGGGAACACAGACAAAATCTGCCAGTTCAGACTCTGACCAGTGTATTTCTCCAGTTCCACTTCCTGCACTACCACTATACCTGTGGCCTTTTTCCTCCTACCACCATCACAGATGCTGGTATGACCTCATGGCAGGATTCCAACCAAAATACATAATTTTTGGCAGATTGGTGGAAGCCCCTGGTTTAACTCACCTGTTGGCATTCCCTGCGTGTTGGTGTGTTTGTAAATCAGTTTTTTTCCTTGAATAATAAGGTTTCAGAATGAGGTTGGCCAGCTGTGTCCAAGATAGTTTCTTCATTTCAGCTTAAAGTACTAACTCCAGCCTGTGTTACTATGGTTCATGCATACCCGGTGATAGCACTAGATATCTCTTGATATCAAACTTATTTGGCCTTCACTTGACCTTTCTCTGCCACCCTGCTCCATGTGTTTGCGAGGCCACCGGACAAGCACGTAAACAGGCGTGGCTGGTTAATGGTTGGACATTCCAAATCCCACTTAGGCAGGCAGATTAACACCACTCCGTTGGTTCAGGGACCTCTCTGCAGACATACCTTGCTTAAGCGTGACTTTACACAAAGACGCTCGGCCTCGAGCCGGTACTCTCGTAATGCTGAGCTATTTGCATACTGGCTACTCTATTGTTAAATCTGCGCTAAGCTAATCATGTAAAACTTGACCTTTCCCAAAGCTTTGTCCCGCTCCAAACTCGCATTGTTCTCACCAAGTATGGCATGGCCTGTAGGTACAATTCACCCTATAAAAACCCCCTGATTCCAAGCACACCTTGGAACGCTCCAGACTGCTATCTCGCCTTGCTGTTGCTTGGGCCAGCAAGTCGCCCTCTCAGTGAACCGTGCTGAGCTTTTTCCCTGCAATCCTCCGCTTCTCTCCAGGACTACGAAATAAGGTGTCGTATCACCCATTTCCCCCAAAACTTTCATTTCTAATTTCTAGTTAGCTGCGTGCTTGTGTTGTCTTTTCTGTTGTTTGTCCTTTAATAAAGCTATCATTTTTACTATTTTAAAACTGTCTGACTGCTCTTCTGACCTGACCACGTAGACACTGGGTTACAAGATCCCTGCTAAGTTACTGCCTCTCGCTGGCTTAAGAGAGTGCTCAAGTTAATTTCCCCATCTTGTGTTTTTATTTGATTATTTGGGTGCCCCTTCTGGGACCCCCAGAATACAGGGTAACACCTGTACCTATTTCCCAGGGGAAGAGGCAATGGCACATGACAATAGAACACCATTTTTTGGCTCATGAATCCAGACACGCATCGAGATGCATATTTAGTCCACATCATCTTCACAGGCGAAGTCAGCTTCTGCACATGGGATATATCTTTCTCGTTGTGGGGCACTTTTTAAAAGAAACCATTTTGAGCACTTACCTCATGAAGTAAGGGAACAGATTTTCTCAATTTGCATTGAATCTGGATGCTTTACACAAATCCTGTCATTATGATCCATAATACAGTTATAATATTCAGCTATGAAGAAGACTTTTCTCTAATACAATAGCAATTCTTTTTAAAAAAAATCATATTTAGCTTCTTTCACTTTCTCTTTTTAGCAAAGCTTTGATGTAGAATCTTTCCCCAGAGATAAATTGAGGTAAATTGAGGTAAATGAATACTCATTTTCTAAGACCACAATACCCATTATTGCAAGACATGTGAATATTTCATACAGCATATGAAGAAAAATTATTCCAAATGATTATTGATGGCTTAATCAAGATAACCACGTCAACTTTCTTTGTCCATTAATGTGGACGGTATTTCACAATCATCATAATAAAAGCCAAATGTTAATGGTTCAGGTAATCAGATCCTAATGAAGTACAGTGATGGCTACTCGCCTTTAAATAGTTTACAATTTTCATAATCACTGAAGCGGTCAGTTGGTCCCACGTTTCTTCATATTTCATAGTGCGTCTTTACCTATCAGCTCTTTTGTTTAACTTCTACATTTACTTTTCAAAAGATCTAAAGAAATAGAAGTAAAGAGGCAGAAGGGTAGCCGCCCAAAGCTCTGAAATATGAAACAAAACAAAATCACTATATAGAACTCATGGGTAACCAATGACTTCATATGTTAGACACAATGATTCCCTTGGTCCTCCCAAGTGGAAAGACTAGTTATGTCAGAATAAGCTGGCTTGCCATAAATGTATTACAGTGTTCTCTTCACTTTGGCCAAAATCCAAAGAGTTATTTTAAGGTACAGAGTAACTTCCTGTGGTTAGGAAGGGGTTGGATTGGACTCCTAGAGCCCATCAGTGCCTGTACTGCCACCAAATCTGGTACTACCACTGAAATTCAGCAGTCAATGCAGCGGCTCAGGATGGTGCCAGAGCATGCTTTCACTCCGGAGTGGTAACAGGAAGAGGAAAACTACAGTAGGGACAGCTGTTGGCTTTTATGTCAATGGGATAAAAAACATGCTCTGAGTTTGTCTCAGCTTTAAGGCAGCTACAAATGTGCTCAGCTCATATTATAGAAATAGAGTTGCGTCTCAGTTGTTTAGCATCTAAGACAATTCCTTTGAGGTCTGACTAAAACCTGAATTAGCCCTACCACCCCACTGACAACAATGCCACTAGCAGCCACTGGCTTAGAAGATGCTTAGAACCCACAGAAGCAGCAAAAATGAGTTTTTTTTTTTTCAGTGGGGAGGCTAGGAACTGAGTTTGTACTTGCAAGTATAAATTTCTCTAGTGAACAGTGGTGCCAGCTGGGCAGGACTTTGAGGCAAAAATAATGGTCCCATTCAGCAGGAAGCAAAAATGGGCTGATTTCATCACATTTTAAAGTAGTGTACATACCATCTGTAGCAGAGATAGGATATGTGTCTTCTCAGATCTAGTTGAACTGCTGCTCTCCTCATCTCCCATCCTTGGCTATGCTGACTACTGTTGAAGGGAGTTGCAATACAACAACATCTGGAAGACCACACATTCCGTCTGTAGTGCTTCCCGCCATGTAAGATCATTGAGTTGAATTACCTAGTTGTATCACTGTTCCTTTCAACAAAAGGTAAATAATGACACCTCCCTCTCCCATCCACACACAATATCACATTTTCAAAACCATCATTGATGGGACAAAAGGGACTGTTCAGCCAATCAGTTTAGAGCCACTCGAATCCACAAATGAACATCCACAGATACTAAAATTCCTGTTGTCCCACAACCATTTTATATTCTGCTGTAATACATACAGAGAGGAACTACTTTGTTGTTGATGAATCCTATAATAAACTGAGGATCCCACTTGAGAATTTGGGCTATTTATTTTATATGCTCATAAAAAGGTGATGTTAAAAAGTAAGCAGTGAACTGCCTTAAATAAAAGCAGATGAGAGTAACTAAAATATTGATAAATAAATGCTATTAAAACACAACAAGTGTAGACACTATGGATGGCAAAGGACAGGTTTCAGCAGAAAATGTCCCCACAGGAGCAAGGCTAAAAGGCACATGATTATGTGATTGCTGACATCAAGAAGCACTGACCTCAATGTTTCCATTAAATAAATATTTCCTTCCCTAATTGCCATATAATTTGTCTATTATTACTCCCTTGTCAGGCTTTAAACAACAATCAAAGTGCCTATTTTCAATGTAACACTATTTAACATTTATTAAAAGCAAAATTGCCATTTTTTTTTTGGACTAGTCTTACAAACAGAAGATACTCCATTTGTATCCTGTTAAAAAGACTACAGTTACTATAGCTCAGGATCAAGCTGCATATGCCAAAATCAAAAGCTGATGTAAAACAGAGACTAAAGATGAGTGAGCCAGTAGACCTCAATCCACTTTCACTTCACTCATACAGAGACCTTGGTGAAAGCACTATTCTCTCAGCCCTTGCTCCAAAATACAGATAATACTAGGCTTGAGGGAAAGGGGCATGGATATGGCTGTGAATACTGAACCATTAAAATGTCTTGTTTAAATTCAAAAGAAAAGGGCTGGTCCAAGATATTAGGCTGCCTAAGGCAAAGAACAAAATGATACCTCCATGCCATTCCATGTGCAAAAGCTCTCTTTTAAATGTGATTCAATACAGCTTGAGTGTTGGGTGTGATGTGTGCCTTCCAGTCGTTCCCAACTGATGACAACTCTAAGGTGAACTTACCATGGAGTTTTCTTGGCAAGTTTTCTTGGAGTTGTTCAGAGTGGGTTTGCCATTGCTTTCCCCTAAGACTGAGAGAATGTAACTTGTTCAAGGTTACCTAGAGAGTTTCCATGGTGCAGCAGGGATTCAAACCTTGGTCTCCAAGAGTTCTACTCACTATATCAAATTGGCTCTCCTTCAGTACAGCATATCCTACAAGATTTCACAGATGAAAACCAGGACATGTGTTATATTAACCCCATTCTAATGTTGCTTAGCCACACAAGTCCCGGTTTTCATCAATAAACCATAGCCTCCAATATTTCACAGATGAAAACCAGGACACATTTGGCCAAATGACATATGACTATTGGCAAGATGGCAAAAAGTACTGAAGAACACATAAGCCAGGAAAGGCTGTAGCAGTTCATAGGGAACAGCAAAGGGAACTGCCCTTTCCTCTCTCTCCACTGAGTTGAGTGAGCCAAACTACTTTTGCACTTCTTGATTTGCAGCACTAAAGTAGGCTGAGAACAAAGGGGAAAGTGACAGGAGGGGAGAGAAACTGGGACATTGTTAGCAACTGAAAAAGCGGGGTAACAGCTGATAAAAAGGAACAATTGGAAGGTATGATACAGACAATGAGACAATATCCTTTATAGCAACTAAAGGCAAACTCAGAAGAGTGCAGGGCAAATTGTATGGCACACAGCTTTCCCCTTCAAAAACTTGGTACCACATCCCAAAATCTGCCTCTAGAGATGACCGCCTCATTCTGTCTAAAGACAGGATTGGTCCTCCCAAATAACAGTATTAATCTATAGGACTGAAACAACAGCACTGCAGAGTCAGATATGATGTTGCTATAGTGCTATTTTTAAAGGCAAGATTGTAGTCCTTACAATTGCAAAGAATCACCCTACATCACAGGCAAAAAGAACCCAGTGGAAATTTTCAAAAAGAAGTACAGATCATTCACATGAACCATGATCTCAAAGATTTCACTGGTGGCATCCTGTAGTTAGCATCCTACCAGAACTACTGGTAGGAGCTATACTGCACACTGATGCTGAACCAGAGCTTTTGCAACACCAATGCCAACAAAGAAGACACCAGGCCCTCCGTTTGAATCCTCACCATGCAACATTAATCAACTTGGCACAACCCTGCAGGTTGCTTTTGGACAGGATCAAGTGGTGCCACTTCCTTTGCCCAAGTTGGGACTATCACCTTCTATTATAGCCTGGGATAGCTCTTTCATGAGGCAGACGGAGGCAGGTGCCTGCTGAGATGTCAGAGGACAGAGTTGCATGCATATCCTTCAGCTATCTTGCTACCTTCACAGGACTACAGTTCCCAGACTCCTCCAGCCAGCACTGCCACTGTAGCAACAAAGGCAGCTCCAGGTGCTGTAGAGGCAGCCAGTACTGACAGAAGATCAAAATACCAGACAGGTTGGCTATTGTAATGTGGGGAGAGGGCATATTGGTGTTTGCATTAGGAAGCCAAACATTTATGACCAAACCTTGTTATAGCTGGAGGCTGACATAAGCTGGACTTTTGTATGGCTCAGCATATTATAGTAGTTCCACATGCTGAACAGCTAGCCATTCACCAGTCCCAGACTTATTGTTGAGCTGCTGCAGCACCCCCCACCATGGCCATTCAGTAGCTGGTGGACCATCTGGCTATGTCCCCATAGCCAGGTATGAAATGATTACATATTCCTCTAGGGTCCACTGGGAACCCCCAGAGGTTTCAGCAGATGATGTCATCATTCTGCCTCTGGCTACAGAGATATAGCCAGGCACTTCTCTGAACCTCCCAGTTCTCCACTAGGCATGAAATAACACAGGCTATATGGTAAGTTCAGGGGGTTTGGGACATTATGGAGCATGGAAGGGAGTAACAACCCCTGCAATGACCCAAAAGAGACATATGGAGGCATATGGTTGACTTACATTCTGCTAGCAGGATGCTGGACTTTGAGTGTATTGACACTGAACAGATAAAGCATTCTGATATCACTGTAACCTTCACAGATCTATCTTACAGAATCCTTGGATTTGTAGTTTGGTGAAGTACTTAGAATTCTTTACTGTAGTTCCATGGAGTGTCCCAGAGTTCTCTTGGAGAAACCTCTGTCATCAAACTACAAGTTCCAGCATGCTGTAAGATGGAATCATGTCAGTTAAAGTGGTATCAAATGGCCATACCTGTAGTTGCATACTGTAGATAAAATTTCTTATGGCAGGGGACAGTAGTGGAGCTTGGAGTGTGTGGAGGCTGGGCTACAGCTTGAGGGGCATAGATGTGGTGCGTGGAGGTGTGGCTGCAGTATGTGGGGGTGTGGCCAGGGTGTACGGGGGCATGGCTATGGGCTGGGACGCCCCAGAAACATTGCAGCCTGGGGTGAATCGCTCCCCCCGCCCCCACATCCCTATGCGACTAGTAGAGGATCAAATCATTCAAAACTTGACAGAATTCAAAATGTTACTTTCAGGGGTCAGGATGTGGTACTCCCGTAGATTAGACAACACACAGCCTTTTATTCTAAGGTCATTTCCGCACTAGCCTGTTATAGCACGATGATTACACTTTCAACATCCTCTGGAATCCTGGGGTTTGCAGTTTCGGGAGGGGCCAAAAATGTTGAAAGTGGAATCATCGCGCTATAACAGGCTAGTGCGGAAATGGCCTAAGTCTTTGACCATTTGTATGTATTTCATAAACACCAGTTTCATTTTGAAATACTTAATCAAAGCATTCTTATTCACCCATCACTGGCGAAAAGAAGGAGAAGGGACAGAACAAAGATAACAAATCTCTCTGTATTATTAATTATGGTGACTGGTATTCATACTTCATATCCTGCTGAAGATTCTCAGAGTGGCTTACACAATGTTATGCCATGTTGGTTGTCACTTTTAGTACACTTAGAAATATTTTAAAAATTGATTTCTCTCATAAGATATAAACATTTCTGAATTTGACTAGGAATGAAGAAATCCATCAGTTTTGTTTTCTTTAACATGTAAATTTTTGTAAACTTTAAGTTCTTTCCATTCCAGATAAAGGGATTTGTGCATATTGGCAAATTCTTATCAGATTTTCGATGTGCCACTATTTAACATTTTTTACAAGCCAGCCAAATGTATCAAAATTTTCACCCATTTCTATGTGACTACACTGCACACTGTGTCTTATGATCACATTGGTCATGATTGCCTGTGATGAACAAAGTCAGCATTTTTCCTGACAGAATACAGTGGCTCAAAGGCACCTATATGTACAGCAGTCTCTTCACTTTCATGAGGGTTCAGGGTGCAAAACCCTCACAAAAGTAGAAAAAACACAAATAGCTCCCTGCCCCCGCAATCCCTCTCCCATTTTCTTCTGGGACTTCCTCCTCCTATTCCCTTGTTTTTTGTGTGCTGGGACCAGATGCAAGGGAATGGGAGGGGGAACTCCAGAGGAAAGAATGAAGGCTCGCGCAAGCCCCTCCCCCTGCACAATTTCCTTGCCTATTGCCTCAACGCAAGTTCTCAGCGCTGGTGTTGTGTCTGTGGCAAGCAAGCAGTAAATCTCAAGCAGCACAGCTCCTACTTACGAGGCAAGAGTCAAAGAATGTCCAAACAGAAAGGAAGCCTAGAGCAAACAAATCAAAAGGGGCAAATCCAAACCGTAGTCCAAACAGGCAGAGTTCCAAAATGACCAGATCCAAGAGCACAGCACAGGGTTTCAGGGTCAAAGAGACCAGTTGCTGACCCTGGGAGGAAAGACCAGCTGGACAGCATCTATGGATGCTGTCACCACAGGTGTTCCCTCGTTAGGGCTCGTTTGCTACTTAAACGGGCTGAGCGACACAAGCCCTCCCTGTCATGGCATCTCTGTTGTAAGGTAGGTGTGTCAGCTGTGTCTTCCTCTATTTGTTCCCCTGGCTCAGGTCCTTGTTGTTGTTGTGTATTATCTCCCTCTGGACCAGCCTCTGGGGAAGCCTCTGCTTCAGAGTCAGAATCCTCCTCCTCACCGCCACAGTCTCCAAGGCAGGGCATGATAGTTGAGGCCAAAGGCAAAGGAAAGGAAGGGGGAGCTCCAGAGGGGAGAAGATTATTTCCTTTCTTCTCTGCACCTAGCAAAACACAAGGGAATGGGAGGAGGAGAAATGGTGGTGGGACGCACGCATACACCTCACAAATAAATATGTGAAAGTCAAACCTGCAAATGTGAAGGGAGAACTGTGCCGTACTGAACTGGTGCTCTAAGAACAGCTGAAATTGTGAGTTGCAAATATTTGACACTGTCATCTGAATGCCAAGGCCTAGGAACAGTTGTCTTGTCAGGGAATGGCACAGTTATGGCAGCAAGCAACCATGGTACCCAGTAGAATACCAGTGGTGCAGCTTGGTGTGAGCAGGGTAGGGTTGGGGGCGGAGGGGCAGGGAGGGGGCAATGACATGTGGGGGGCAGGCAAGGAGCAGCAGCACCCCCCAAAAAATGCCGCCTGGGCACACCACCCTCCTCAC
The DNA here is from genome assembly GCA_948474755.1 of Ctenosaura bakeri. Classification (NCBI taxonomy): domain Eukaryota; kingdom Metazoa; phylum Chordata; class Lepidosauria; order Squamata; family Iguanidae; genus Ctenosaura; species Ctenosaura bakeri. Next base: position 68,998 of record CAOLHI010001624.1, on the reverse strand, counting down.
CCTCCTGGTGGCTGTAGTCACTTTGCGCACACACTTTTCTTCAGTATTTTTTCGTTTGATGATGACAGCAAAGTTTTTCAAGACAATTTTTTTCCCTGAGGGCAAATGAAAAACTCATTTCTGCTGAAGCAAATGCAAAGTAGAGAAAGAGTGGTTAAGATAGGCATGTTTGCACATAATATTTTGTATACTGATATATAAATATGTAATATATTTACTTTGTATATGAATAATCTATGCCTAAATACTATAGTTCCTCTAAAATAAAGTAGACCCATTAATACAATGGACTTACTCTAGTTGAGGCCAACCGACAGACTTCTGGACAATAGTGAAAGAAAGAGAGAGAAATTATATATTTTCTTTTAATGTGGGTAACATCTCTAAAGAGCAGAACATTCCCAGTTTGCTTTAAAAAAAAGAGTCTAGTACTGTGTAGTTATGTATATGTTTATTTTAAAAGGACCACAGCATGCCCAGTTGTTCAATAGTACAAGTATAATGTATATCACCCCATCCCATTTTAATTATATTGACATCCTACCTTTTTCCAAACTATTTGTTTCGTTGTTTGTCTTGAAGTTGTTTCTGATTTATGACAACTCTGAGAGGAACCCATCATAAGGTTTTCTTGGCAACATTTGTTCAGAGAGGATTTGCTATTGCCTTCCTCTGACGCTGAGAGAGTGTGATTTGCCCAAGGTCACCCAGTGGGAGTCCATAGCCAAGCAGGGATTTGAACCCTGATTCCCCAGATTTCTAGACCATCACTCAACCTCTCAAACCACTACACCACATGGGTTGTCTCCAGACTACTTTTCTATATCCAAACTACATCATGAGCTTGGCAGGAAAAAATAAGGTACATCAAGAAATCCAAACTTATCAATCACAAAACCATCAAATATAGAAAAAGAAGCAGAGCTCATAAATAAATAGTTTACTGAAAGTACCACAAGAAAACCAATTTGCACCTTTTTTAAAAGAAATTGCAGAGTGGTGTACCTCTTTGAGAAAAGAATTCTGAAAAATTGTTCAAAAATTACTTGTTTTGTCATGTTGCTTATGATGATTAAAACATCTCCACAACCATAGAATTTTTAGCGATTCTCAAAAATTACAGGAAAGACCTTCTTAGATTCCTCCTGCCACTGACCTGGATTTAAGTTTGTGAGCAGAGTGAATAAAGAACAATAAAACCCAATTATAGTAGAAATATGAAACATACATATATAGAAAATGAAAACTGGAAGGTATGTACAAATAAATCAGAAAAATAAACTAAAGTATACTCTCTATTTAATCACACGTTTCTCTGGTGTTAAGATTTTAAATAAATGTAAATAAAGAAAATGGACTATATATGACTAAACTGAGGCTATTGGTGTATGGACATATTATGACATGATACGACTTATGGAAAAAATTATAATACTCAGCAAAGTGGAAGAGAGCAGAAAAAGGCCACATTACAGATCGATTGAGTCAATAAAGGAAGCAACAGCTGAATCTGCAAGTCCTGAGCATGGCTCTTATCTTGGAGGTACCAACTTGATGGCAAAAAACCCCCAATATCTATTCGTCCATCTACATATATAAATCATCACTTTATATAAAACTGTGTCATGCATCCTTTTCTAATTGGTTGTCAGAAATGAGTTTACAGTAGAGATGAAGGAATCAATGGCCCTCAGATAGTTTGGACTACAGCTGCTCAAATCCCTTACCATTGGCCAATCTGATTGGGACCTCTGGGAAGTAAGCTTCAAAACATGTAGAAAGCTGAAGATGCACCATACTTGGTTTACACAAACAGACAATTGGCTAGATATTACCAATCTGCATTATTGTGCAGAAAAGGCGATAGTCAAACAAAATTACGTGGAGATTAGACAGATTTCTTATTCCATAATGTTGCTTATGATGATCAAAACATCTCTAAAACTACGTAATTTTTAGAGATTCTCAAAAAATGAAACCAACAACCTTTGACATCTCCAACATAAGTCATTCTGGAAGTTATAAGTTCTTTTTTCACTTGCAGGGTTAAATATCATCTACGTAGTTTACACCAGCTAAGTAAAATATTAACCAGAATCTACACAATATTTTTGCAAAGTCTTACCCAAAGTTCTCATTATATTAGATAAGGTGTTTTCTGCTGACCCTTCTTGTAAGACTTTATGCCATCCACTCAAAGCATTTTTAATGGTGGGCACCTGTACTTCCCCCTTTTTTGTTACATTTCAAGTGCTTTTCAATCATTTTAATTTAGCCTTTGATTTTAATATGATAATTTGTTTGCTTTTTAATTGACCCTCAATGTTACAAATAATTGGTTTTACCTGGAGTCCTTACTCCCTACACAGTTATAGTACTATGGTTCCATCTTAACTGCCATTGCTGTATCCTGTGAAATCCTAGGATTATAGTTTGGTGAGGTACCAGAAGAGCTCTCTGACTAAGGCCTTTTCCACACACGGTGAGGGAAATGCTCCCTGCCACTACTCACCGGCTTTTTGGTGGGTCCGGGTGAGTCCGTCAGAACGAGGAGCAGTGCGAACTCGTCGCTCTGCACTGCTCTGGCGTCCAAAATGGTGGCTTCCAGTTGGTGGAGGCTCTCTACCAACCGGAGAAGCTTGCCAGCCTAAAGCCCGCCCTGGTAGATCTGCAGGCATGCACTAGTGCACGCCTGCAAATCTGCACTGGAGCGCGGCGACAGAGCGACATGGGGTCGCGCGCTCCGTACTTTTTAAAAACCTCTTAAAAGAGGTTTTTAAAAAGCACGCTGTGTGACCAGTTCCATTCGCTCTGGAGCGGACTGAGGTGTGGAACTTCAAAAAGTAGTCCGCCCCAGTCCACTTCACAGTGCAGAAGACCTCCGTTGGAGGTCGCTCTGCACCGTTTTAATAGGCCGGTGTGGAAAGGGCCTAAGAATTCTAAAGCCCCCTCATTAAACTGCAAATCGAGGATTCCCCAGGATGCAACCATGGCAGTTAAACTGGACTCAGCTCTGTACTTGTGTAGAATCAAAGGTCTGCTGTATTCTCTTTTAATTCATTTCATAAATTCCCTTGGGTCATGCACTGGGAGAAAGTCAAGCTAATTTAATTAATTAATTTAGAACTATAATATAGATCCTACTTTCCTGATCAGGCATTTTGATCAGATCTTCTATATTTACCAAATTAATGAATGGAGTGAACCCTCTGAAACAATCAGCCATAGTTGGGTGCTCTGCAGACATATGGGACTACAAGATCAAAGGGCATGCTGGTTACAGGTGACAGTAGTTGGTATCATGCACCTTGCTGGCTGGAGATGACAGTAGTTGAAGTGCCACACACAGAGACAGTACCAGGTTGAAGATGATCCCTGTTCCAAGCTAGATATGATTGCAATGAAACCAGTCCTGCATTTGCTAAGAGAGAATGGAGTAGATGGGCAGAGGGGAGTTATGAGGAGGTTTAGTGGGCAGAAGGGGCTCTCTCTTTCTCAGTGAGATGACTCCTCTGACTGTGATCACTTCCAGTTTGTGACCCCAGTCTGTGGAAGGGAAGGATTTAAACCTAACAGCAAGGGGTGGGGGAAAATGACATTTGCAGAAGAGAATCAGCCAGCTAAGAAAAAATGATGTAGTCCTTCCACATTTGCTAGGACTCTACTAGAACCTTCCTTCCCTAAGATGAGGAAAGAGGAGTCTGTCTATCTTGCATTTCCCCTGCAGCAGCATCATAGTCAAAGTTGATTTATAGCAGAAATGGGCAGCTGTTCAAAGATCAGGGATCATTTTAACTCCAGCCCCTCTGCAGGTCATGCCCACCCGTCTGCACCCACAAATACCTCATTTTGTGCATATATTGGCCAAAATGGCACACCATTTTCACTGATATATGGGGGTGGGGAAGAGCAGGTATTGGTGCTGAAGGGTTTGGGGGTGGGTTGGAGCACCAGCACATGTACTTTCTTGCCTTTTGGAGTGGTTTTCATGCTAAAATTGTCCAAAAATTGTACTGATATTTTTTAAAGGGGGGAATGTTATTTGGTGATCACATGTGTGCCCACACACACATTTTCCCCACATTTGTACATTTGGGTTTGGTCTAAAACAGCACTTTCCTCTGACGATCTCAAGAGATGGTGGGAGGGGCTCCTCTGGGAAGAGATGACCTCATGGATTTGCTGCACACACAGTTACCTCTTTATGTTAATGTTTATGAAAATGCAAAGAAAAGACCATTAAAAACACACACATACCAGTTATTTTCTTGTCTAGCATTGGTTTGATTCATCACTTAAAACAGTTAGATGTCTGTTTTTAGGAGCATTCTAGCTGTGCTTTCCTGCATGGGAGGGAGTTTCACTAGACAGCTCTTGTGGCCTCTTCCAACTCTCTATGATTCACTGAAGAAAGGGACAATTTTCCCTATGCTCATTCTTTAGTTTAGGATTGTTGTTGCCATTGTGGGAGAACATTTTGAAGAAATATCCACAGGGTGTCATGAGGCTGATTAATCAAAATTATTCTGATTCCTTTCTCACCTGAAAGACTTTATGCAATCCCTAGAGGGGACAAAATTGATTGAGGAGGAATCTCCAGTGCTGGGTGTGTGTCAGAGATTTAGACTACATATCCCAGAATCCCAACTATCAGGTGGGGGATTGTGGGAGTTGTAGTCCAAGAAAGTAATTTAGCTCTGGGTATTTTGCAGAAGACATAGCCCCTCCTAGGATGCCTGTTTTTACATGTGAAAACATAGCAGCCTAATCCCATACATGTTAAATTAGATGTACATCTCCAGTGTGATCCAGGAGAGAAGAGTTAATTCTCAAGCAAGTGTGCAGAGGCTTGCAGCCTTAGTGGAACGGTGGAAAAGAATGAATCCTGCTGTCTTCAGAGGAATACCAAACAAAGCCTCAGCAGCAAGCCCATTCTTACTTTGGCTTCTCAAGAGAGGAACCACCTGCAGGAACGACTCTCTTTCTGTTACTCCCCAGCAGACCCCTCCAAATGATGATTAATCACTGAATAAACTGAAGCTCTGACAACGAGATAATGCCAAAGAGAAAGCAGGGATTGGGACTGAGCAGCGGGTGCATGTGGCCCAAGCCTGGGTGGGTGGAATGGCCAGAGAAGATGGATGGGCCAGAAAATGCTTGACACCTAAGAGTCTGAACAGGAGGACCACTAACACAAACTTGTAGCAAACACAGTCAAGAAAATAATGTGACCCTCATCAAGTTGACACACTTCAATTGTGATGCTCCTCCCTCCTCCCCAATAAAAAAATTAGATAGAGGGGGCAGCTTGGGAAGAAGATTGGCTAATGAGAATTTTTAATTGGACTTCTATGCCTGATCGTAACTGAAATAAGAGATACTGTAAATGACAGCTTAATCCATTATTGTGAAAGGCACCATGAAGGCTCTGTTGATTATATCTACAGATTAGCCTAACTATGTCCCTACTAATTTGAGAAGCAATGAATCACGGGGTTCAAACAGGGCTCCAATGAGTCAATTATTCTAAGCAGCGATATCGAAAGCTCATATTTTCGACACCAAGGAATCAAGCAAGTTCTGTTCGACAACAAACCAAAATGAGCTTTATTACACATTCTCAATTGACCAAGTCATTAGCAACATAGAAGAAGCTTTCGTTAATTTTTCAGTATGTTCGGTATCTTCTTGCCCCCACGGAATCCCTTCTGGCAGGGATTTATTAACTTGGAAAAAAAAAACACATTTGAAGGAAATGAAATAAAGATCTCGCAGTCAATTTCATCTTAACTTAGTACACAGCTATTGCTAGTGTTTTATTTCAGTCTTTTTCCCAGAAAAGAAAAGAAGACAGCATTGACACAGCTGATCACATTCTCCTTTGTTTCTCCGGTCCTTAGCACCTCTCCCAATACAAACCTGCCCAAGGATTGAAGTCTGCTGGAGAAACACTCCTTTGTCCTACACCACTGGGAGAAATATATGTGGGAGGACATGGACCAGGAACTTCTCTGCTAGGGCACCTCACTTATGAAACCTATGAAACATCCGACCCATAGAGGCTTAATTAGCACCAATGCATAGTTTCCAACTGTCTTGATTGAACAAGGAGAGTTCCAATTAATCCTTTGCCATCACACATTTTCAGCTGCTACTAAAATGTCTCAATTTCTCTCTCCTCCTTCCACTTGTCCCTTTGGCCTCAGCTTACCTTGGTTGCTGCAAACCAAGTTCAAAGTGTAAAAGTAGCTTGCATCGATTAACACAGTAGAGAGGAGAAAGGAGAGGAAAGGATTCTTGCCCTTCCTAACAGGATCAGGGAACTGCAAACTGCTGTAGCCTCTCCTAGCTTGTTTCTCATTAATAACTTGCCATCTAAGCTTTCATCTGTGAAATGTTTGAGGGTATGACCAATGTTGGTGTCATTTAGGTATCAAATAAAAACATGGCTTTCTGCTAGAGCTTGGGGCCTAACTGACTCCATCCCAATTTGTACATAGGTTTAAACTATCCTCCTTTCTAGATGAGAGTATCTGTCTGGGTGGCAGCTGGCCAGTAGGTGAGCATAAGGGGCATGAAGCTTCATCTGCTGGGGTGGAGTGTAGGTTGAATAGGGTTAGTTAGCAGTGCTATTGTGAAAAACATTTCAGGATCTGGAGATCTGTGCAGCTTGGTAGCAGCCCTCCAACTGACAAGGAGCCTGCCAGAGTAGGGCAAAGAGAGGGGAAAAAATTATTAAAAATGTGTTAAAATGTTTGCATCTCACCCTCTATCCAGAGATCTCAGGGTGGTGTATAGTAAAACCAGTCCAACAATTTAGAATGGTATGAATAATTAAAATGATTTTTAAAGGCTAGAAACATATTAAGCAATTTAACAAGTTAACAAAGACAAATTTTTAAAAATTAAAATTCTTTAAAATAAATTCAAACCATGCAAATGTGAGGCTTTTAGTAAAACCAGTTAGGTGCCCAAAGCTTCCGTGAACAACTATGTTTTCCCTCAATGCCTGAACATTGGCAGTATTGGTACCAATCTGGCTTCTGAGAGAAGGTTGTTCCATAATTGGGGTCTGTCAGCAGAGAAGGCCCTTTCCTGCAGCATATTGCCCTTGCTGATGGGACACAGCATAAATCTTGGGCAAATGCACATAGGGAGAGGCACTCTGTCTGGTATAGGCATCCCAAGCCATTTAGGCTTTAAATGTCATTACAGCGTGACTACTGGGGGACCTGAATGTCTACCAGGGACACTTGAAGCTAATGGTATCGCTAACATTAGATTCAGTCCCATCCTCACTGGTAAACCAAAAACATTTTATACACTAGCTGAGTTTGGGGGCAACATGACTGCGGTGTGTTGCGAGAACACAACTAACATTTCTCTTCTCTGCCTTGTCATTCCATGTTTCACAAGTACTTTTATGCCCCTGATATATTAGAGCAGAAATGAACCAAACAAAATCTCTCTCCAAACCCTGATTTTAATGAAGAAATAAATACTTGAAGGATGTAGTTTTATATTCTAAAGTCACTTAAAGCCAGCAGTTGGAAAATTGCTTTTAAAAAATAATTTATTCTGTGAAACATTATAGTGTTGCTGTTCTTTTTTAAAATATGGAACCTGTGGCAATGATGAAGGGAAAGAACCTTCTTGCATTACTTGTTGCACTGCTCATTCATTTTCTGTTACTTCCTATCACTTTTCTGAGATAGAGAAAAATCTCTTTGAGGTGAGAAGAGGATGGGATGATGATGATGACGACAATGACGATGATGATGATGATACCTGGCATCAACATCACCAAAAGCATCCTTTAAAAGTAACACTTGAAAATAACCTGGCACTGTTACTTATTACCCCAAATAAAGTAACTTTGCTTTTATGTGTACCTGATTCTTATTCCTTTGAGAAATTAACCATTTGCAGGTTACAGGTTACCTACCTTCCAACATTTCATAGATGGAAACTGGGATGTGTGAAGCCAGGCAACATCAGAATGTGGTTAGGATGGCAAAAGTTATAAATGAGAAAGAAAACAGAAGCTAGGAGAGGCTGCAGTGATTTCTTTTTGCCTGAGCCTACTGGGAAGGGTAAGATTCCACCCACCTCCTCTCCTTTTCCCCACTGAGGTAATTGAGGGGAAACTTCTTTTGCCTTTTAAGCTTTGTTTGCAGCTCTTGAAGTATGCTGAGGACAGAAGGGGAAAGTGGGAGGAGGAAAGAGAAACTGGGACATCTTAAAAGCAGCTGAAAAAGTTGGAAAGCAAAGGATTAATTTGGACTTTCCCTGTCAAATCAGGACAATTGGAAGGTGTGAAGTTAGTTATGGCTTGTGATATTTCCATACTCTGCTTAAAACATAGCAGAAGCATGAACACCAAGGCAGAGCCACTACTGGATTCAAAGAGGATTGCCCCAAGTTTCAAGCCAATGGGAGTTTCTTACCTCCATTGGCCCTCTTCCCAGTCTGTGCTTTGAAAGCCAAGATGTCTGTCTGTGTCCTGGTAGACATTTGTACTTCTTATATCTGGAGTTGTAAGCTAGACCCTAGATGACTACAGGAATAAAAAGACAATTGCTTGGGAACAAGCACCATCTTATTGTAGAAGAGGATCATATATTTCTAAATGAGCCTTTTCTCACTGAGAGCCTTATCATACTATACTGTGATAACACTATTATTCCATTTTAGCTGCCATGGCAGCAGCCTATGGAATTCTGGGATTTGCAGTTTATGGAAGGGCATATAGAATTCTCAGCCAGAGAAATGCTGGACCTCACTAAACTGCAGACCCCAGGATTCCACAGCAAGCTGCCATGGCAAATAAACTGGAATAATAGTGTCATAACAGTACTGTGATAAGCACCTGAATGTATGCCTGGCCAGCTACCCTAGGCTCTTAGTTTGGAGGAAAAAAAGCCAACAAGAAGAAAGAAAGGATGCCGTGGCAAAGCAACATCAGCCTCAGTAGCCCACCACCACTCAACAAAGCCATGTCAGCCATATGCTGATGCTGGAGGGGAGGGGGGTAATTTTCCACAGTTGCAGCACTATGATTCCACTTGGACTGCCATGGTTCCATTTTTGGGAATCCCAAGATTTGCAGTTTAAAAAGGAATATGTGGAATTCTCAAACAGAGTTCTCTGGTGCTTCACCAAATGACAAATCCCAGGAGTAAATAGTTTTATCTGGGGCCCTTCCGCATTACACAGTCATCACTCTATATTCTCCTTTAATTGACATGGCAGCATTCAGTGTTTTGTAATTTAGAGAGGCACTGGAGGAGCTCTCCGGCTGAGGATTCTCCATGCCCCTCCCCAAAATTTAGCTCTAAGAATTGCACAGGATATCACCACAGCAGTTCAAGTGGAACCATGGAGGTACAATTGTGTAGTACAAAAGGGCCCTTGTTGGCAGCTCTCACTGCCTGCCACTCCGGATGGTCATTTGTGGGGAAACGGATCCTCAGCTCCAGCGCTCCAAGCCAGCCCCAAGGTCCAGTCATAGCTGCCCCCCCAGTTATCCTGTACACCCGGCGTGAGGAATCTTTGCCCCCCTCCAGAGGCTTCTGCCTGCAACTCCCATCAGACACACCCTGCATGGCAAATTACAAGGGACTGGTTCTCCATACAGAGAAGGAGTGAAATGGCATTTGGGAAAAGGGAATTAAATCACTTTTCAAGGATGACTATTGAGGGTTGCTGTTTTGACCATCCCAAGCCTCACAAACTGCTGTTTTCTTCCTTTTTTACATGTTCACAATTACTCATGTAATTTTAGCATCACCATGAGGCAATTTTGTTTAAAAAGTAGGGAGAAAAATAAGAAGCATGTCAGCCTTTGTCAGTACATCTTTATATTGTTACTGTTTTTCTTAGTGTTACAAGTCCAAGCTATCTGAAGGACCGTATCTTCCTATACATGCCTGTTGGATTTCTAAGATCTTTGTGAGAGGCCTTTGTCTCTATTCCACCACCTTCTCAGGCTTGTTTAGTGAGAACAAGGGAGAAGGCTTTGAGACTCCTTCCCAAAGGAGGCCTGGTTGGCTCTCTCTTGTGATTTCTTTCCACCAGCAGGTTAAAAACTTTCCTATTTTGTCAGGCTTTCAGTAATTGGCTGCAATGGGCTCTTAATGGCATGCACTTTCATTTTTAAAAATATTCTATAGATTAATTGTTTTAAGATCACACAAACACATCACCAATATTTTTGTAGGTTTTTAATATGCACTGGTCTTAGTAATTTTTAAGCCATCTTGAGTCCCAATATTATTTGTTTAAAAAATACTATTACTTTAGTTTCACAGACTACCAGATGTTACTGATTAGCATTTTGGACAATCAATAGCTTTGATTCTATCAAAAAATCTACCAGTAAAGTATCATCAGATAATATGGTGCCTTCGAAGCAGTGTCACTTTTGATAACTGTACTACTGAGATCCTGTCTATGATTGTGATTATTCCTTCTCTTTTGCAACCCCATTTTAAGACTCTGATTAATATGGTACAAAGATTCCAAAGCATTGAGAAAATGGTCGTATCTGTCTAGAAAAGCATGACATAGCCCTTCTCCCTTCAAACGCTGAGACCATTTTGTTCCTTTTCCTCCCTTTTAAAAACAAAAAACAGATCAATGGGTTGGAGACAGAAGCCTTTCAGAATAATTCATTGAACAACCACCTTTGGAAGAAAAAAAACAAAACAAAAAAAACCAGCCCCAAACCTCCTTTTCCGCTGGATCTCTGCATGTGGCAGGATATTGGTGGAACTCAGCAAACTTGGACTGTTAATGTTCAACCAGGTACAGTGTTGGCTGCAAATCACTCATGGAAAGAGAAAGATTGGCTTGACATTTCTACCACTGCGGCCTTTTTAACCATGCATGTAAGCACCTTGTAAGCTGCCATGTCTAATTAGCTGCCAAGGCATTCTGCCTTCATCCTTGGGTGTCTCGTTGTGATTAAGAAAAGTGGACAAGGTCCTGGCTGCAAATCATGACAAAGCATCTCTTGATTGTGCTACAAGGTATCCTGCAGATGAAGTCCAGACAGTTTTGACTAATCATCAACTTTTGCTGTCGTTATCAGCAACCTTTCCTTTTGTGAGGTATGCAAGGAGGAGGATTTTAGGCAGAAGAAAAAAAGCTTCTGTAAGGAATGGCTTGTGTGTGTGTGTGTGTGTGTGTGTGTGTGTGTGTGTGTGTATACATGTGTACATATTTTGCATCCCTAAAGAAGTATACAGCCATGGCCTTTAAACTCAAGCAATGGATCACTGTTTTAACACTGCCAACATTTGCAGATGAACTACTTGCATATATATGCATCTTCAGTAGGGATGGGCCATCCAAATCCTTGAATCTTTGGCAGGGATTCGAGATTCAGGAATCCGAATCCCTGTGCCAAAATAGGCAAATGGAATCTTTCAAATCCACCACTCAGTTTGTTGGAGAGTGGAACACCTGAAAACTTGGGAGACCAGGATGCCTGAAAACTTGGGACCAGGACAGGATCCCACTCCTCACGTGTTTTCCCACCCAACGTGGGCATGGGTGATTGGCTGGCCGACTGGCATAAAGCCTTGCACATCCTGGAGGCTGTCATTTCTCCCTCCTGTTGCCCCTAGTGCTGCCTCTCCCTGCTGCTGCTTCCCTCTGCAAGGTAATTTTGGGATAGGGATTGGGAGGTGAGGGACAGAGGAGCAAAACAGAGTTTGTGTGGAGGTCTAGGAGCTTGTGGAAATGTCCCAGGGGGTTCCAAAGACTGCAAAAGGGGGTTCATTGGTTACATGCAAGCCATGCCAGCCATACCTTCATCAGCTTTCTTTGGTCAATTCTGAGACTAAGATTGTCATGATGCCACTTCCTCTCTTAGTTTCTGTGTCTTGAATATATGAATACTTCAGTTAACTCGTTTTGAAGCTCCCTTTTAGAAACTCTGTTTTATGCTTCTCAACCCCTTTTCCTCCTTTTCCTCTGTCTAGCTGCAAGTTTATAAGCAGCATTGCCATTGGAAAGGTTGCAAAGGAGAGCTGGAGAAACACAGGCTTGTGTTGCAGCAGCATGTCTGTGATAAACAATGAATGCCAAAAAACCTGATCTGGGAAAGAATGAGATTCTACTCTAGCTAGGAGGAGTATGTGTTGCCTACAACAAACAGTAGCTGTCTCCAAAATTGTTTATTGAGCACGCATTAATCTGTATTATTTTTTGATTTGAGACTGGAGGGTAGAGATTGGGAATTGTTGAGACAGGCCTAGAGATTTGACTTGAGTGTCCCATGAAAGACTTGAGGGTAGAGAATTGACTGGCCTAGAGGCTTGTTTGTGTCTGTGTGTGTGTGTTTGTATGTGTGTGTGTGTGTATGTGTGTGTTTTAAGTGCTTTCTTTGTTGCAGGACTTGAGATTTGACTCTTGAGACTGCAAGGTGCAGAACTGAGATTGAACTAGAGGCTGTTTGTTTGTTTGTGTGCCTTCCTTGTTACAGAACTTGAGACTTGACTGGAAGGTGCAGTCCTCTTGAGATTTCAAGGACAGCTTTGCATTGCTCCCTTGCAAAGCTCTTTCAGACAGAATTCTGGGGTCTGTAGTTTTACAAGGGGTCACAGCCTTCTCTGACAAAGTGTGCTGATGCATCATCAAACTACAAACCCCAGGATGCCAGAAGGAGCTATGCAAAGAAAAGCTAGTTTTGACCTGGGTTATCTCTGTACTGTAATATGTGGACCTGTTTACACAGCCAGGAAAGTGTGGGATTAAGCCACATTTTCCTGCCTGTGTAGAAAGGGCCTTCATGTCATTTTCAATCTGGGGAGATCCTGAGGCAAAACTATGACAATTGTCCTGGCCAGATTTCTTCAAAGGGAGGTTTGCCTTTGCCTAGGCTTTTGCTAAGGCTGAGAGAGTGTGTCTTGCCCAAGATTATCCTTCTTTCCCTTGCTTTTTAAACCCTTTTTGAAAAAAGGATTTGAAAGATTCAAGATTTGTGGATTCCCAGAACCTTCCAGGGATTCAGATCTGGATTCGGAAAATTCTGGATTTGTCCCATCTCTAATCTTCAGTTGTTTCAGAACAGTGTTTTTTACTCTTATAGTCTGCTTTGCAGGAATGTGGCATCCATTTATTGGTTTGGATCAGAGGAGTCTTATGGCTCCAAGGTTAGCTGAGCAGTTAAGCTATTTGAAGGTTAAGACTGACCTTTAAATGAGCTACCCAACATCCCAATCTCTCGTTTCATAAACTCCTTTAAAATATGAATTACTCCTTTGAAGTTCAGACTAAAACCCAGAGCAGATTGACTGGCATGGGAGCCACCAGCTCTACAGTTTGAGACTACCTATACAGTACAGAACTGATTATCGTTGCAGCTGGCCCATAATTGCAATGTTTGGATTCCACTTATTCCCTTCCACCAAAGAGGAGATCAGACAACCAGAGGCCTGGGAGCTGGTGGGTTTCCTTGGCCCGGAAAGGAAAGGTTTATATAACTCATGGGCCTTGCACTGAGGAAGTGGGAGGCATCAGCTGTGAAGAGTCCAGTACTAGTATGAATACATTGTAATTGGTCCAAGACCCATAGCTGACTAGGCCATCTCATGGTATCCATGGCTTGCCCCAGTGCTGGTTATTAGTGACTGTTACATAAATCTAACAGGACTGTGACTCCCACAGGCAAACTATTTCCTGGTTGCTAGATGCAAGAGACCTTCCTCATACAGCAAAATACAGAAAAGCGGGGGGCACAGAAATGATGTAGTGATGGTGGCAGATTGCTGGAGAAACACAGGAATGGGGGCTTGGGAGAAGAAACTAATGAATGAAAAAGAGAGAAGCTGAGAGTCAGAAGAGAAGAGGAAAACAAACCCTGTTCAAAAGGGCACAACTCACTATGGAAACCTTTCCCAAACTGTTGCCTTCTGAAGAGTATAGGCTATAGTACCCATCAGACTTGGCCATTGGTCATGCTAGGTAGGAAGGATGATCAAAAGCGTCTTCCTTGGTCGATACTTGTTTCAAGATATCAGAATGGCACCAGGGTTGGGAAAGCTGCACTAGCCTTCCCATTCAAGTCTTCCATGTATAAGTTCTGATGCCCAACATGCTCACGGGAAATCTTCATACATGTGGAATTTATTATCTGAATTGGTAACCACAGTCCAAAGACTTGGGTACATCTTGCTAGTTTCAACTACATTTTCTTTCCTCTTTCTTAGAACTGTCCCTGAGTGAGGATGCCCTCTGTAATACATTTTATGCTCCTTCCGTAATTCTTTTTTCCTCTATAATTTTATGCTTTTTAAAAAAGTGCTTGCAATCAATGTGAATTAAAATTAATATTCACTGAAGCGAAAAAAGCAAGCATTGTATGCCTAAAACAGAAACACTCTTTGTTCAGTAAAGAGATCCAAGTTTATGAATATTTGTGAATATGAATAATTGTTCTTAGCATGAATATTTGTTCTCAGCAATCATTTATTTATCTAATTTATATCCCACCTTCTTCCTCTGCACAGGTCCCAAGGGAGCCTTTTTGGATGGGAAGGAGGAAAAAGAAAGAGATAGAATCATGGATTCCTGCAGCAGCAGAGGGTAGGGCTGCATGGTCTTTGAGGTATCTTCCAACTCTATGATGCTAAGAAGGGTGGGGGGAAGATAGTGGAGGAAGGGAGCTGGCATCCTTGCCACTTGTATAGGGAAATCATTGAAGAACACGACTGAGCGGCAGATCAGCTCGTGATAATGGCAAGGTAGTCATCATTTTAAAAAACAATGTCACAAAAGCTATTCCAATGCTGTCATTCTTAAGACTAATTAGTTTCCATCAACGCAACAGATTATCTGTTCATGTTGTCCACCAGGTCATTACAATGAGCAACCAATACAGACAAATGGTATCTAATCTCTTCGGCTCTTCCTTTGGACTGATGGATGGTTATAACATTGCCAATATTATAAGGCAGAAAAATTATGCTGACATTTAGAAGCCAAAGCGCCGAAAGATAAAACTAAGTACAAAGCACGTCCAGAACCATAAAAAAAGCCCCTACACGGCAAAAGAAAGAAATAGCTCAAGACAAATAGAACCAAAAAGTGAACAGCAATTAAGTGAATGGAGAATTATATAAGGGAAATGCTATACCTTGTGGGTGGCAGGCAGCTCAATTAATTATATCACAACAAGGGAAATCTAGGCATTACTATGAAACATTATTAAAAGGCATATTGACTTAGCTTTCTTTACATGCTGTGCCTTTAAAAATGACAAAAGGATTTCCTTGGTATTGATTTTGTTTTCAGACTCAGTCGACTTAAGAGGCATAAGGTCTCACACAATGAGAGATAGCTGTGTAGTAAATGAGAAGGAGAAAGGAGGAACTATAGTTGCTTATGGGTCTTTATTGACCAGCCTTGATACATCATAGCCTCATTCCATTTAGCATTTGTTCATATCGCCTGTCAGGGTGACGTTAAGGCCTGACTAAGTTTCCACCACATTAGACTGCCCAGGTTTATGTTTAGCCGCTATACCATTTATCCTGTGCATTAGAAAAAGACCATAAATCTTTATGCCTGTTTTTGAATATGCCAAGAATATGGTAGAGACTGATGCTATGAAGCAGTATAGCAATAGCATTTATTTCTATACCGCTTATCAACTGAGTGTTATCTAAGCGGTTTACAATGTATTTATTTTTAGCTAATGTAATTTATTTTTAGCCAGTAGAGCATTATGGTAATGGTAAATTATGGTAAAATTATTTTGTGAACACCTCAACTAAGGAAATCTATCCTGTTTTTAGGCCTTATGTAGCTTGGGGGGACACACAGTTGTACAAATATATGACAGTTGGATGGGGAGATGTCATATTGTTACCTCATATTACATGTTTGTTTTTAATATGAAGTAACAATATGACATCTCCCCATCCAACTGTTTTGGGTACCTCCAGTCTGGCAGACAAGGTGCCAGTTTTGAAACTAGAGGTTGGGAACATTACTTATTTGGGACTATGTCTTTTAGAATCCTCTGGTCAGTATGCTGTCCAGGAGATATGGGATCTACAGTCCCACAAGTAACTTCTCTAATCTCTGTGTCTACTAACAGCAACTAACCATATTAGCTCTATAGAACCAGCAGAAACAGCAGCAGTTTGTTTCTAAGGCCATTTCCACACGGGAGTAAAACTCCACCTCCAGACGATGGGAGATGGAGGTTGTTCACACTGCCGGGCGATCTAGTGCGGTTGGAAAAGGTGAGGCTCCACACCTCCAACCGCTCTAGTGCCGCTCGAGTGCCGCCGCAAGGGTGGCGCTGCGAGTTTTTTAAAAACCACCTTCCCAGGTGGTTTTTATGAAACTCGCCCGCACTAATCCGCAGCTGCTCCCGGTGTGAATCTGCAGAGACGCATTAGTGCGTCTCTGCAGATCTACCCGGGGGCGGGCTTCCGGCTGGCGCACTGCCCTGATTGGCGGAGCGCTGCCGGAAGCCGCCAGCCGCCATTTTGGGCGCCGCTGAATGCCGCCGAACGCCGCTGAAATTCGGCGGCGTGTGGAGCGGCGGAGCCGCACTCCCCGCAGGGACGGAGCAGGGGCGGAGAAAACCGCACGCAGGTAATCTCCACCCCTGTGTGCGCCGCCCTGTTTGGGCTCCCCGCGTGTGAAAAGGGCCTAAGTAGCATGCACTGGAAACAAAAATATGAGAAGACCACTGTCTTTGTGCTCTTCTTAATGGCATCCAAGAAGCACCTGTCTGGCTACTGTTGGAAGAACAACGTTGAAATAGATTAACTGTAGTCTGATCCCACAAGTTCTTGCTGTGCTTAGCAGACACTCAGAAGTCAGCACTTGCTTCAATGAAAGCATGGTAAATGAGTGAGATGCAGCTTTAGGCATATGTAAGAGCAGACCAACTGAAATGAATGGAACTTCAGTTAATCACAGCTAACTGAAATCCCATTGATCTGAATGTGTCTACTCTAAGTATGACAAACTAGGGACCCAACTCACAGTGCTTTCATCAGTCCTTGCAAACAGGTTTCATCTAGTTGGCTTTCTTGGAGATAGAGTCCCATAAATATTATGATGCAACAAAGAGGGTCCTTTCCCTTATGTCCAGTGTTCTGGTCTTATGAATAGAGCTATTTGGATCAGTGTGATCACATGAGCACAATAATCATGGGAAATTATTTACAAATATAATCTATCATTGAGCTGGTGGCTACCCTTCCTTCCATGGTCATTTTTCTGGCCCCTGTGTAATCCAACCACATTCATTAGTATTCCTTCTATCAACACTTGCATTTCTACACTAAAGAATGTGTTTCTGAGCAGGAAAAGTGTGCTGGGGTAATCACTGAAAACTCAGTTCTGGCTTCACACAGAGGCTGCCCTTACAGACAAGTAACATTCCTTCTTTAAAACATGAAGAATATTGCCAAGTAACAGGGCTCCTACTTAGTCTTTTACCTCCACGGCTCTCAAGAACATGTAAAAGTATGTGTGAAAAGGATCTAGAGGTCTTATTGGACCACAAGCTGAACATAAGTCAACAGTGTGATGCACCAGCTAAAAAAGTTGATGTGATTCTAGGCTGCATCAATAGAAGTATAGTGTTGAGATCAACAGAAGTAATAATACCACTCTATTCTGCTTTGGTTAGACCCCGCCTGGAATACTGTGTCCAGTTCTGGGGACTACAATTCAAGAAGAATATTGATAAGCTGGAACATGTCCAAAGAAGAGCAACCAAAATTGTGAAAGATCTGGAAACAATGCTCTATGAGGAGTGGCTTAGGGAGCTAGATATGTTTAACCTAATGAAAACAAGGTTAAGAGATGACATGATAGCCATGTTTAAATATTTGAAGGAATGTCATGTTAAAGATGGAGCAACCTTGTTTTCTGCTGATCCAGAGACTAGGACATGGAGCAATGGATACAAACTAAAGAAAGAGATTTTACCTAAACGCTGGAATATGCTTCCTTGGAATGTGGTGGAGTCTCCTTCTCTGGAGGTTTTTAAACAGAGGCTGGATAGTCATTTGCTAGGGGTGCTTTGAATGTGTGTTCCTGCATGGCAGGGGGTTGGACTTGATGACCATTGTGGTCTCTTCCAACTCTATGATTCTATGATTCTAAGAACTTTGAAGGCACTTTTTGAGAAAATTAAAAAAAAATAGTTGTAACCAATGTTAGTGGGGTAGTGAATCCACCCTGGGTTTCAGTCTGAATTTTAAAAGAGCTATCCCAAACTGTTGATTCCTAGCTCCAAAATAGGTTCAATACCCTAGACAGCTTCTTTACCACTTACACAAACTTATACAGAGAGATATGGTTTTCCAGGGCCTAAATACCTTTAAAGTCACCAGATCCCATCTGATCCTGGAAGCTCAGCAGGGTCAGGCCTGGCTAGAATTCGCATGGGGGACCACCAAAGAATATCAGGCATTCTAGGCTATATTTCAGAGGAAAGAACTGGCAAAAGCATCTCCAAGTATTCCTTGCCTATGAAAACTCTATAAAATTAATGGGGTTACCATAAGTCAACAGGCAAATTGAAGGTACCCATACATACACACACAGTTTTTCAGATAGTCTGGATCCTAACCTAAAACTGGTTTATTGTGCATTTACTAAAATGTGCAAAACTTAAATCAATGACAAAGGAAAGAGATATTGACAAGACTCGGAACAACTCACTCACTGAACACTGCTCACAGGACTGACTGAGGTGCCTGCTGCTAATCATTCAGCTCTCCATTTTCTTAATGCACTCTGTTGCAAAAAACAGGCACCATGGCAGTTCCCATTTACTGATCCTTCTGCTTCTCCTTAGCCTGAACTGCCCCATCTTAGATCCCTCAAGGGAGGCTGACTGGCTATGCTCCCCTCTCCCCATTCCTGCCTCAGATAAGAGCACTGACTGAAGCTAACAAAAGATTAAAGAAAGATACAACTGCCTGTAGCTTAATATTTCCACTATAAGCCCCTCTCCCCAGTTTTGTCCCCTCACCCGCTTCCTCTCAGGGAAGTTAGATTTCTGGCCTGCACCACTCTCCACTTGGCTCCCCTTCACCTGGCTTGCGCTTAGATCCAGGTACTGCTGTGCTTGGAGCTTTCTCCCCTTAGAGCTCCCCCCACCCGCAGTCTTGGTTTCCCTCAAACAAAGCAACTGCCTCTCTTGAGCCTGCCCCTAAACTTTTCCCCACCAGCCTGGGAGGGAGAAGCTGCACAGCCCTGCCCAAGTCCCAACTCCCGGAGTTGGTTAGGCTCATCTCGGAAGAGGTGAAAAGCTCCTTCTTACATGTGTGCCCTTCTGCTGTGTCAGAAAGAGGAGAATTGGAGACTTTTTTCACCATTATTCATTTTTTTTATGCATACCCCTGAATGTCCTGGTGTGGAACCCCTGGGGGTACGCATACTGCAGGCTGGGAACCACTGTTCTAAGATATCAGCTCCTTAAGTGGCACTGCCTACAAGAAAGTTTGTAGAATTTCATAGAATTTTTAGGCACAGCATGCCACTGAGCAGGTATGTTGAGTTAATAGTACAAGCTGCAAGTAATTGAAGGCAGAAGGAGATCACCCCACAGTGGCAGGATACTGCTCAGACCAGAGACCACCACTACTGTCACTCACTAGCACATCATCCCCAATCAGCATGACCACTGGATGAAGGAGATTGCTAGTCTAAACTAGAGTACACTCACTGAATCAATGGGATTTATGTAACTGTTGATTTATCATCCAGCAGTTGTCCCAATGTCTGTGATAGATAATGATGCTGTGATTGAGGAGCAACTGATTGTGCAGGCTGCTGAGCCAGTGAGTGACCAAGTCAACCTGCAAACATCCTCTGCACTGGAAGGTCAAACAGAGACTGAGTTGCCCCAGCCAGCTCATGATGGAGAGGGAACCAGTAGTGATGCAGAGGAGTTGCAGCCAGCTGTGCCCATCAGCCCTCAATCACGCAGAAGGCTGAAATGGGCTGCTGAGAAGGAGGCTGCTTGAACTAGGCTGAGGAAACAATAATGAGCAGCACCTGCTCACAGGGGCTATTTAAGTCTGCTTCTTGCTTGCAGCAAATTATTAGCAAGCCCTCACAACCTTTGTGTCTCCTGCTCCCTGAAACCCTCCGGATGGATCTCTGCTTCCTGAACCCTTGGATTGGACCATGACCTGGCTCGGCTTGTGTTTTTGTGGTGTTTAGTATATTCGAACTCTATTATTATTATTATTATTATTATTATTATTATTATTATTATTATTTCTATCCTGCCTCTCCACATGGATCGAGGCGGCGAACAACATGAAATACATTAAATACATTAAGAGACATTAAAAACATACCCAATCCTCCCCACCAACCCACCTAAACCAAACCCTTAAAACACACAACAATTAACAGTCCATCAATTAACTATTAACAAAACAGCAAGACAATTGATGGGAGGCGATGGAAATGCTAGTCTTGGAAGGCCTGTCAGAACAGATCAGTCTTGACTGCTTTTTTAAAGCAGTCAAGACTGGTAATATGCCAGGTGTCCTCCGGCAGGCCATTCCATAACTTGGGAGCAATAGAAGAAAAGGTCCTCTGGGTAACCGCAGCCAACCTAGTTCTGACTTGTTGCAGTAAATTCCTCCCAGAGGACCTTAATGTGCGGGGCGGATTATATGGGAGAAGGCGATCCCACAGGTAGGCTGGCCCCAGGCCATGAAGGGCTTTGAAGATAACCAACACCTTGTACCGTGCCCGGAAACTAATAGGCAGCCAATGAAGAAACTTTAAAATTGGTGTTATATGGTCAGTTTTAGGTCTACCGGTGACCAACCTGGCTGCCATATTTTGAACTAATTGATGTTTCCAGACTAAGCACATGGGTAGCCCTATGTAGAGCGCACTGCAGAAGTCGAGCCGTGAAGTTACCGCGCATGCACCACTGTTTTTAGGTGTTCTGGCTCCAGAAAAGGGTGCAGCTGGCGTTTCAGCCGAAGCTGATAACAGGCACTCCTGGCTGCCACATCTATTTGAGTTGTCATCTGAAGTGGCGAGTCCAGGAGCACCCCTAAGTTGTGAACACAGTCTTTCAGAGGAAGTGTGACCCCATCTAGGACTGGTTGACAGACTTCTATGTCTGGGCTAGGGCCCCTAACAGCGAGTACCTCCATCTTATCTGGAGTCAGCTTCAGTCTGTTTTTCCTCATCCAGTCCATTACTGCTTCAAGACATTCATTCAGAGGCGAGATGCCGCCCTTATTTGATGCTATTATCCAAGGCATGGAGAGAGATATCTGGGTGTCATCAGCGTACTGATAGCACCTTGCTCCATGTCTTCTGATGATCTCTCCCAGCGGTTTCATGTAGATGTTAAGTAGCGTTGGGGACAAGACAGCGCCCTGAGGGAAGCCAGATTTAAGCTCCTTTTTCAAGGAGCAGCTGTCCCCACGCATCACCCATCTGGTATCTACCTGAGAGACAGGACCGGAACCACTTAAGTGCAGTGCCCCAATCCTTAACCTTCTCAGGCGTTCCAGAAGGATACCATGGTCTATGGTATCAAAAGCCGCTGAGAGGTCCAAGAGTACCAGCAGGGTCACACTTCCCCTGTCACTACCTAGGCGAAGATCATCCACTAAGGCGATCATGGCAGTCTCGACTCCATATCCTGCCCTGAAGCCAGTTTGAAATGGGTCTAGATAATCTGTTTCATCCAAGACAGCTTGGTGCTGAAGACCAACAGCCCTCTCGATCACCTTGCTTAAAAATGGGAGATGAGAGACTGGTCTATAATTATTCATATCCAGGGGGTTTATGGAGGGCTTTTTTAGAAGCAGCCCTATAATCGCTTCTTTTAAACAAGCTGGAAAATTGCCCTCCCTAAGGGATGCATTAATAATATATCTTAAATGGGTCTTAACTGCAACTCCTCCCTGGACGACCAGCCATGAAGGGCAGGGATCAAGAGGGCAAGTTGTCTTTCTTATATTTCCAAGGAGCTTGTCTACATCCTCATTTCTCACTGACTGAAACTGATCCAGTATAATCCTGTTCACAGAATCGCCAGACACTCCACTCGTAACCTCTGCAGCAACACCGGCATCCAAATCAGTTATCTGAGAGATTTTATCTGTGAAATGATTATTCAAAGCATCACAGCAAGCTATGCTAGGTTCTAACAGCAAGTTTGGGGGACTGGGTATCTGAGTCAGATCCTTTACCACCCTGAACAGCTCTGCTGGATGGAAAGTCACAGGCGCAATATGTGCAGAGAGGAAAGTCTTCTTCGCCGCATCTATTGCCACTCCATAGGAATAAAGGAATTCTCTATAGCATGTCCTGTCAGATAAGTGTCCAGATTTCCATCAGTTGCACTCTAGTCATTGTCCAACTTGCTTCATATTCCTGAGTTCTACTGTATACCAAGGATTACGGTTTGAAGCAGGCTGGAAAGGACGCTTGGGAGCAATCGTGTCGATAGCCCTAGTAAGATCACAGTTCCAGGTAATAACTAGGGCTTCAGCAGGATCACCAGTGATACCAACCATAAAACCCTCCAGGGCTTTCTGGAATCCAATAGGTTCCATTAACCTTGAAGGGCAGACCATTCTAATAGGTCCACCACCCCTGCAGGGGCAGATAGCAACCATAAGTCTGACCCTGACCAGGAAGTGATCCATCCAGGACAATGTGGTAGCATTTACTATCTCCACCCACGGCTGCACCTGTTCCGTACTGAAGACCGCATCGAGGGTATGACCTGCACAGTGTGTTGGCCCAGAGACTAATTGGGATAGGCCCATGTTTGTCATAGATGCCATGAACTCCTGAGCTGCACCTGTCAAACCAGTCTCAAACAGGATATTGAAGTCACCCAGAACCAGAAATCTGGGCGACTCCAGCACCAACTCCGACACCAGTTCTGTCAGCTCGGCCAGGGAGTCTGATAGGCAGCGGGGTGGTCGGTACAGTAACAGAATCCCTAAACTATCCCTTGCCTTCAGGCTCATGTATATACACTCGAAGTGGTCTATTTTCCGGACAGGTATCCTGGTCAGCATAAGATTGTCTTTATAAACCAAGGCTACTCCACCACCCCCCGCCCACTTCCCCTTACCTGCTCACTGACAGAGTATCCGGCTGGCAAGGCCTGAACCCAAGTTGTACCACTGTCATCCTCCAGCCAGGTCTCCGTAAAGCATGCCAGATCAGCTTCCTCATCATTTAAAAGATCATGGATAATATGAGTTTCTCTTTCATTGACCTGGCATTGCACAGTGTTCCTGACCTTTCTCTTTCCTTGCTGGCTGTGGCCTGGCAGGGAGAGATTCCTGACAATGTCTCAGTTTGTTTCTCTTCCTTCCACTTCCCTCTTTGTCTTCAGTGGACTTCAGTTGCTACAAATTAGAAGTTAATTAAAAGTAGTTTGCACTCCATTAACTCAATAGAAGAGAGGAAAGGGGCCAAATTTTTGCCCTCCCCAACAGGCTTAGGCAAAAGCAAATCACTGCCACCTGTCCTCTTCAATAACTTTTGTCATCTTGACCACAGTCTGATGTTCCTCGTCCTGATTTTCATCTGCAAAGTGTTGGAGAGTATGCAACACCACATTAAAAAGCTGGGTTTAATTCCAGTTTTCCTGTCATTATTTCCCAAGAGCACCCCCAGAATTAGAACCTGCTGAGGTTCTGAAATTTTTTTCTTTTTAAAGCTAGAGCTATTTCCAGCCAGTGCGGTATAGTGGTGTAATTAAATCCAGTGTGGGCTGAATGTTGGACTATGACTCCGGTGACAAAAGTGACAAAGATTTGTCTGGTGACAAATAGCTGCTCATCCATGGAAATCCACTAAGTGACCCTGGGTAAGCCACACTCTCTCAGCCTTAGAAGAAGGGCATAACAACCCCCTCCAGTCTCTTTACAGAACTACAGTTTGTAGGGATTTCTTGGGAAAAGGGAAGGACTATTGAACCAAGTGAAGCCGTAATGAAACAATGCCCTTAGTGTTCTAGAAAACTGTCTTCCCAAATGTGAGACCCCATTAGCTCCCTACAAAATTATAAGCATTGTAAGAGAATAGCTGCCAGCATGAGAGGTGACAGATATATATTAAACTGCAGCACTTGAGGAAATCAAATAAATTCATATGCAAAGATCATTAGCCAACGGAATCTTATCATTCACCTAGATGGATGAACAAGGTTATTCAATTTATATCAAATTAAGTTACTATCCATGGCACAATCTACCCATAAAGTTTTCTTGCACAAACTGTGTTGAAACCAAGACAGCCTTCAAAACCCAGAAACATGTAGGCAGGAGCATTGGTTTGCTTCACACCCTATACTATTTTGTATACCCTAAAGATGTGTTCAGTGCACACCTAAACTACAAAGCAGGACGTAGCCATGCAGAGGCTGCTGGACTGCAACTCCCATGATCCTTCACTACTGGCCTTGCTGGCTAGGGTTTATGGAGACTGTACTCCAAAAATATTTTGAGAACCAAAATGTTAAGTATTCTAGGAGATGTGGTGCACAAAAGTAACTTTTCTCAAGCTCTCCTAGTTAGTGAGTAGGACTGTGATTCCAACTTTCACTCTCCTAGGCTCAGCACTTTTAATCTAGTATATCACACAAGCTCTGCGTATACTGAGAAAACACCACTTTCCTGTTCAAAAGCTCACCTTAACTTTTTAAATGCTCTCATTTTTTTTCTAGTGGGATTTCCAGATGAACTGAATAGCTCTTGAATAAACATCAGCTTTATTTTAAAATTCCTCCTCAAGTGATTCTTTCTCCCTTGTTGATCATACTTAAAATTTAGGAGATTGATGGTTTTTCTTTTCACGTCACCATGCTGCCGAAATACTTTTCCCTGGTGGCTTCTGTTTTTCTGATCCTTGCAAATCTTTTATTTCACCTTCATCATATTGGAGTCTTATCCTGAGTCCTGAGGTCTTATTTGCAGAATGACCTACTTCTACTTTGTAGAGGGTCTGGGCAGCTTAGAGGCAATTCACAACATTCCCAACAGCAGCCCTTTCACACCACACAGTTATTTATTTCACCATGACTGCATCCTATGGAATTTTGGGGTTTGTAGTTTGATGAGGCACTAGAGTTCTGTGGCCAAGAATTCTAAATGTCCTTCCCTGTACTTCAAATCCAAAAATTCCATGGAATGGAACCACAGTAATTAGAGCGCTATAACTGCGCAGCATAAAAAGCCCTTGGCCAGATACTGAGAATGAGAGGAACTTAAAAATGGTGGCATTGGCTCTCAGCAGTGGCTTTCACAACACCCATTCAACTCTGCTGCTGCATCAGCCACTTTTGTTAAAAAGGAAATTTGTGCATTTGGCATCCACACCAGGGCCGGGAAACCAACTAACTTTTTTTTTTAATCAAGTACTCAGTCACTCAGCCTTTCAAAATAGCAAATATAAATACCTCTGAGACATGTTGTCTAGAAAAGGGACACTGGAGCTTGTCCCCACTAAGATATGGAACTCACTGGATGATACTGGGGACATCTTTCTCAACCTGACTTGCCTCACAGGGTTTTTGTACAGATAAAGTACGGGGAGAAGAGTCGCACATACTGCCTTGAGATTACTGGAGGAAAGGCATTGTGTAAAAGTAACTAAGTACTGAAAAAAATAGTCTAAAATCCATAGAACAGTGATACCTTTATTGTGCCAATCAAAAATGCCTGAAATATATCACGTAAACATTTGAAGCTCCACTGGCTTCTATATTAGGCAAAAGTGTTAGATTTACAGGCCTAGACTTTGTCAAGATGTTTTTGTTGTCAGCTAAGATAGGCTGAAAGGGACATAAATGCAAAAAGAAGCCACTCCCCTCTTTGGCCTTGAGAGTCACAAAATCCAGGCAATAGAATTTCAACTCCATTAGTAACAGAAAAAGTAACTTCCCTTGACATCCAGCCTGTTTCTGTCCTGGGTGAAGCTACCCACCCCTTTCTTAGGCAGAGAACATTGAACTTCTCAAGAAGCCTCTGTACTGTTGCATCTAGAAAAATCTTTTAGGTGCTGTGTAGGTAAACCCTGCCAAATGCTGTCCCAAAGAAAAAGTTTTACCTTTGTTCAAGGCAGAAACCTCAAAGAGTTAAGTCCCAGTTCCTTGGCTCCTACTTCTTTAGGATTCTCCTGTTGCAGGTAAAATGCGATATTGTCAAATCCAGAAAACACATCTAGGGATAGCTGTGCTGGCCATACAGCAAAATATAACATCCCAAATCCATAAAACAGCGATCTATGCCAAAATATATATTTTACCACCTGCAAAGAACTGGTGGAAACATAAGCCTCAAAAAGTTATTGCAAACAGTTAAATAAAAAATCTTATAAGGTTTTAAGATTTAGACTGATAGAGTTAGACCATGATATGCCAGAAATATAACTGTGGTTGAGAAGAGAAGAACAGGTTGCTCACCTGTAACTGTGGTTCCAGCCATTTTCCCACTGAATTGCAGGGGAGACTGGTTCAAAGACATGTTGGGCAGAAATTGTCAGACCCTTCTTGTGTCTTGAGTAACAAACAAAGGCCACTTTTATAGTGCTACTTTCAACATCCTGTGGCATTTT
Source organism: Ctenosaura bakeri (assembly GCA_948474755.1). Classification (NCBI taxonomy): domain Eukaryota; kingdom Metazoa; phylum Chordata; class Lepidosauria; order Squamata; family Iguanidae; genus Ctenosaura; species Ctenosaura bakeri. The sequence continues at coordinate 42,391 of CAOLHI010001624.1, read as the reverse complement.
GAGGTTTGTAACTTACTGAGGCTGAAGAGCTCTCTGGCTGACAATTTTAAAGGCCCCTCCCTAAACTGCAAACCCCAGGATTCCATAGGATGTTGAAAGTGGAATAATAGCACTATAACTATATAGGACAGAAATGGCCAAAGAGTCTTTGGGATTGTCAAATGTCAGCTGTCCTATTAATGTAAAAGCCCAATGCCCTTCTAACATCTAAGCAATTAATTGTCTACTTGAATTAAGAAGACGGGTTCAGCATGAAAGCAAGTAGCATGATGTCCTGATTCAGATGGAATACAGAGACCTTGTCCTTGTGGAACCATAGACAGGGAGTGTTGATATTGAGTGTACAGGGTTCCCCAGCTTGCCTGGCCAATGTTATTGCCACAAGGAAGGCTGTCTTCCACATCAGGAGATGAATGTCACATATCGCCATCAGTTCAAATGCTCTCTGAGATAGATAGCTGTGAAAGGACAAGTTCCAGATTCCATTGGACTGTGTGAGACTGAACTGGAGAATGCAACATTCTTGTAGCCCTTCAAGAAACGTTTAACAGGAGGACTCTGGAAACAGGATGACTTGCCTAACTACTGGAACTGGTGAGTTACAGCAGCAAGGTAGCATTTGATGGATGTACGTGAGAGGGCTTTTTCAGATAAAGACAGCAAGAAGTCTAAAATGAGCTGAATCTGGACCACATCTGGAGATATGTGCTGGGCAGCAAAGAATGAAAGGAACTTGCCCCACTTGTAGGATTAGGATCTTCTAGCACAAGACATTAGAGTGGCTGCAAGCATTTGCAGAAGTGATGTCAACAAAAAAGTTAAGGATGGATTCTCCAGGCTGTCAGGTTGAGGGTGTACATGTCGGGGTGCCAAATCTAGCCACCGTGAAAAGTCAGGCAATCTGGTCTTAAGGGAAGCTTGAAGTAAACTCCATGAGACAGGTGGAAAAGATGTGTGAACCATTGCTGCCTTGGCCACCACGGAGCCACCAGAATGCAATTCACTCTGTTCCTGGTCAGCTTGGAGAGGACTCGTGTGATGAGGGGGGATAGGGGAAAGCATACATGGCCCTGTTCTGTCATGCCCCTGTTCCAGGACCCAGGCAGAACCCTTCCCAGCAGCCACATCCTAAAGACATGAGAGGAACAGTACTTATGGCAGCCAGTGCAGATGGAAAGGAGGGAGTACAGAATTCTAGCAGCATTTATATAAGAAGGATTTGTTAATTAGGCCAGAGCTGGGTAGGAGACTGAGCCTGTATAACAAGAGTTCAGAATGGGAGAAAGCTGTTGGAACCAATTGATTCCATCAGTGGTAACAGCCCAGCTGACTCCTGTATTCCTTGCTTGTGTTCCTCGAATCCTTGATCTTCGCTTGCACTATGGATTTTGCCCTTGGACACCCTCTTTCTGGACTCACAGTAAATTTGGATTTAGTTTCTCTAAATCTGCTAAGAACTCAAACTGACCAAGACAAACTTTGCCTGCTAGCTCCTGCTAATAGCCTGATTATACAGCTGGAGAACTTGGTGGGCTGCCAGCACAGGACACATTCCTCTAGTGATACAGGAAAGTGTCGCCTAGGGAATCTTTCCTCTTTCAAGTCCTGGAGCAGAACATTGTACACTGAGCATTCTGAGGTGACATGAAGAGATTGATCTCTGGCATGCCCCACATTCAAAACACAGGCTGGAGAACATTGGGATGGAGCATCCATTTGTGGCAGGACATTGTTGTTCTGCTCAGAGCATCTGCCAAGATTTTTTCCTCTTCTGGAATATGGATTGCAGAGAGTAGGATGCCTCTGTGAACTGAAGAGTGAGATTCAGAACACATGCACCTTTTTTTTGTTCAAGTAATAAACCACTGTAGTATTGTCAGATACTATTTGAATTGCTTGGCATCTTATCAGAGACTTGAAAGTACAAAGAGCCTTCTCCACTGCAAGAATCTTGAGTGTGTTGATGTGAAGCTTGATTTCGCACTTCGTCCATTGATCTCTGATGGAAAGATTTTCCATGTGAGTGCCCCATCCGACCATCAATAGGTCCGTCATTAGAGACTTTGTAGGCTGATGCAGAAGACAGAGCAATCCTGGTCAGCAGGTTGTCAGTTTGGAGCCACAACTCCAGAGAGCAATAAACTGCTGTTAGAATTGTCAGTCGCATCTGAGGCAAGTCTTTAAAGATATTGAATGTGGAAAGGAACCAGGCCCAAAGTGGTCACATTCGAAGGCAGGCATTCAGTACCACAAATGTCATGGAGGCCATAAGACCCAGCAGAATTTGAATGACTTTGGCAGACGCCCACCTAGAACAGTGTCAGTAAAGAACAATATGACAGAGTTTGTGAAGCTGATCCCAAGAAAGATACACTCCTGTATTCAGGGTGTAGAACACTGGTCCAATGAACTGGATGATGCAGGACAGCTGCAAGTGGAACTTGTCAAAGTTGACAATGAGACCATGATAGTGGAGAAGCTGAAGAGTAAGGTCTATATTTGAAAGCAGGCGAGCCTGAAACATATGACAAGGAGCCAGTCGTCTATGTATAGAAAGACAATGACACCCTGGTAATGTAACCGCACAGCCACAACAGCCATACACTTTGTAAAGATGCATGGAGCAGCAGACAATCTGAAAGGTAGGACACAAAACTGGTAGGCCGTCCTACCTACAGTGAAGCAGAGGTAGCACTGATGCAACAATTGGATCCCAAAGTGGAAATATGCATCCTTGAGGTCCAAGGTCACAAACCAGACTCCTTCCTTCAGCAACTGAAGGACAGAGTTCAAGGTGACCATACAAAAATGCTTGGGGTGGAAGAATGAACTCATATCTGTAAGGTCCAGAATGGGGCAAAGTTCACCATCTTTCTTCAAAATGATGAAACAGCAGGAGAAGAACCCTCACAGGATGGAGGATGGTGGTATGAGTTCAATGACTCCTTTCTGGAGAAGGATATCTACTTCCTCCAAGGGAGGGACAGAAGGATCAGTAATGTGAATGATGCCAGTAGATGGATATTCAGCAAATTTGATTGTGTAGCCCCTGTCTATGATGTCAAGGAGCCCACAGATAGTTATGATAGTTATGATAGTTATGATGGTAGACCAACTGCCTCAGTACTGCTGGAGTCTTCACCTAAAGGGAAAGTGGAAGAGTGGAAGGAAGGAGGCCCTAGGAGAAGTCAAAGCTGACGTTTGCTCTCAGACAGCTTCTTTGTACAAGACTGGGACCTGTACTGAGAAGGTACAATGGATTTCCTTGATGATAGCAGTGCTGGAAATAAGGGCCTGGGTTGTGTCACGATATGTAAAGGGTTAATCTTACTTGATGCTGCGCTGCTTCTTCTGACCTTGCCCTTTAAGCTCAAGGTATAGACTGAAATAAGCCTACGCAGCTGTATGTTAATTTATGTGTTTGACTAAGGCACTTGTAAAGTACCTATAATGTACAGCTGTGTGGAGTGTATATAAGCTGTTTGGAAAAACATTCTCTCTCTCTCTTTTCTCTTGTCTCCTTGCTGTGCTGGTTTGTATGTTACTCTGCTGTTTTACTGTTTATCTTTATGACGGGCTTTTGCTAAATGCCTTAATTTGTTACCCGCAATAAACCTTTTGTATTTTTCCTTATTGCGGTCTGAAGTGGCTGTTTTTCCTCTAGGCTGTAGTTTATGCCAGAGGTTCTTTGGAGGTCCTTGTTTGCTTAAACAAGTACCCCAGTTTTCAGGCTCGCTAGGCAGGCAGCCGACAGATTATGGGCCCAGCACGCTTCCACTGTGCTGCCTAGATACCAGGAGAAGCCACTGTTTTTTGTGAGGTGTGTTTTTGATTTACGAGGTCCTGCTGGCTGGTGTGTTTTTTCTTTTGTTATTATGGCTCACTCTGTACTGAGTAGCCTGCCTCTCACGAGGCTGAACTGCTCGAATTACCTGACCTGGGCTGTCAAGATGCAGTATTTTCTTCAGGGAGAAGGCGTTTGGGGTGCCTTTACAGACCCTCTAGATCTCCCGCCGTATGAAGCTGTGGCAGCCAGGATTGTGAGACGGGCCATGTCTCTCCTGTTCCTCTCGGTGGAGAATGACCAGCTTATGCATATCAGAGACTTGCAGTCACCTCGTGAATGCTGGGTGGCCTTGAAAAATGTTTATGTTTCTCAAACAGCAGCAGCTAAGTTTTCTCTTTGTTTTCAGCTTTACAATATGAAACTAATGCCTGGCATTACAGTACAGCAACACCTTGCAGAAATGTCCAGCCTGTTTGCAGCTCTTCGCGAAAGAGGCAAGGTCCTAGATGAAGGAGACAAGGTGTTTTGCATTTTAAATTCTTTGGATTTCAGTTGGGAACTGTTGGTGTCGTCTCTCCAGTGAATTCCAGAACAGGACTTGACAGTGTCACTTGTAACAGCCAGGCTGCTGGAGGAGGAAGAGAAGAGAGCCAGGACGTCCATGCAGGCAGTTGCAGAAACAAACTCCGGGAGAGGAGCTTCACATGTTGCTTCTGAGAACAGGCAGGAGAGGTTGGTGAGAGCCCACGCCGATCCGGAGATGTTTTCGTTGTGGTTCAGTGTCTCACTTTAGACGTGACTGTCCATTGTTGAGACAAAGGGTACAAGAAGCCAGAGGTGCTGGAGGTCGTGGCAGAGGTGTCAGAGATCGCAGGAATCCATCTCGGGCTGCTGTAGCTACAGACTGCACCATTCCTGACAACTCTAGGAAGACAGACACTTCTGTTTGGCTTCTTGATAGCGGATGTTCCCAGCATTTGGCCAACACTGAAAGTTTGTTTGACTCTTTAGCCCCTGCCAACGTTTCCACTGTTATTTTGGCAGATGGCACTATGGCTAAAGTGTGTGGTGTGGGTAATGTATATGTTTCTGCATTAGACATGTGCCTGGAGAATGTCCTGTTTGTACCTTCCCTTGATTTCTGTCTCCTCTCAGTGGGTGAATTGACAGAATCTGGTTTTGAAGTTATGTTTTCTGGGAGGCAAGGGAAAGTGCTTAAAAATGGGAATGTGTGTGCTGTGGCTGCTCGAAGTGAAAAGCTGTATAAGCTCTTGCCACATCACAAAGTTTGTAATGTGTTTAGTAATGTTCCCACACACAATGAGTGTATACACCTGTTACAACGTTGCTTGGGGCATGCAAGTTTTTCTGTTTTAAAGAAAGTAGCAGGTTGTTGTAAGGGATGTTTTTTGAAACCATGCAATGTTTTCTTGGATTGTGCCATTTGTAAGCAGACCAAATCTAAACAACTTCCAGCTCCCAGATACAGTTCACATGTATCTACTGCTCCCTTTCAGTTGGTACATTGTGACGTAGTAGGTCCAATGAATAAAAAGTCTCTGGGAGGTGCTCAGTTCTTCCTACTCTTAGTAGACGATTTCAGTAGATAAACGTTCTGCTATTTACTGAAAAGGAAGACTGAAGTTTATCAAATTCTTAAAAATTGGTCTGCCCTTGTTGAACAACAGTTTGGGTATTCTGTAAAGAGCCTGCAATCAGATCGAGGCAGTGAATTCCTTTCTTTCTGGCAATGTGCAGCAATGGTTTCAGAGGAAAGGGATTGTACATAGAACTACTGCTGCCTATGCTCCTTTCCAGAATGGAATCGCTGAACGTACTGCTGGGGTTATTCAGACACTAATGCATAGTCTGCTGGCAGATGCAGACCTTCCCCTGGGTTTTTGGGGAGAAGCAGTATTAACTGCGTCCTATCTCCATAACAGGCTGTGGAGTTCAGTAGTGCAAGGCACTCCTTATGAGTGCCTGTATGGAAAACAGCCCTCTTTAGCCCATTTGAAAGTTTTTGGGAGTTTTGCATGGGTTCATATCCCAAAGAACCAACGTAAGAAAGGAGAGACAAAAGCTCAACGTTTGAGGTTTGTGGGGTATGAAGATTTTTGCAAAGGGTATCGGTTCTTCAAAGGTGGCACCAGTTATGTGGTATCAAGAAATGCCACGTTTGAGGAGCACGCAAATTGGGCACGCATGCAAGCAGCGTCTGAGTTTCATCCTTCTGCTTCTGATCTGCTTTTTCCTCAGTCAGAACAGCCTTCAGCCTCTGTTCCTGATTCCTCATGTGTTAAAACTGAGGAGGAAGATGTTTCAGAGGGGAGGGCTGTAAGAGAAGTTGTAGAAGTGCAAACAGGGAGGGTGAACGGAAATATACTGGGAAGATAACCCATAGTGTCGAGGAGAGTAATGAGTCCATGCCTGAAAGTGTTAGTCCAAGAAGATCTGAAAGGAAAAACAAAGGGGTTCCCCCCAAAAGATTTACTCCTGACACGTCTTTGTCAGTGAGTGCTTGTCTGGCAACATGCGAGCCTAACAGCTTCGCTGAGTTAATGCAGATGTCTCTCCAGAATGCGCAGCCCTGGTGGAAGGCGATGCAGGAGGAAATGGACTCCATTGCCCAGCATGATGTATATTCCCTCTGTGAATTGCCCAAAGGTGTGGCACCCATAGATTGCAGGTGGGTGTACAAAGTAAAAACAACTAGTGATGGACAGGTTAGACATAAGGCTCGCCTCGTGGCACGTGGATTCAAACAGGATGAGTTGTCATATGATGAGACCTTCAGCCCTACAGCAAGAATGCAATCTGTGAGAATAGCTCTGGCAATTGCTGCACAAAAGAAAGCTCTAGTTACTCATTTTGATATAACTACAGCTTACTTGAATGCAGAGCTACAAGAGAACATCTTCATGACACAGCCTGATGGTTTTTTGGTGAAGGGAAAGGAACAGTATGTATGGCGCTTGAAACGCGCACTGTACGGACTGCGGCAGGCAGCCCGATGTTGGAATATTTGCCTACATAACACACTACAGAAGTACGGTTTCAGGCAAAGTATTGCTGATCCTTGTACATATGTCCGGGGGAAAGGGGAGAGTTTAGAAATCCTTCTAGCATATGTAGATGATTTGTGTTACATCTGTAGCACACATCAACAGGTACAGGCTTTTGAATGTGAATTAAGTAAAAATTTCCAAGTAAAAAATCTGGGTCCTGTACAAAATTATCTTGGTGTAGAAATCCAGAGAATTGAACAAGGTTTTCTGTTGTGTCAGAAACAAAAAATTCTGGATTTATTACAAAGATGTAACATGAAGGATTGCAAGGCTGTAAAATCGCCAGTGGTGACCAGATTTATAACAAAAGGTAGAAGGTGAACCATTCCCAGATAAGCAAAGGTACCAATCTGTACTTGGAAGTTTGTTGTACCTGGCAGAAACTTCCTGGCCTGATATAACATTAAGTGTTAACATTCTGGGTAGAGCAAGTGCAACACCCACACTCTATCACTGGCAAGGTATCAAACGAGTACTGAGATACCTAAAGGGTACTGCAGACCACTGTCTTCGGATAACACCGGATTATACATCTGAACTAACTTGCTATGCTGATAGTGATTTTGCTGAAGATATAACAGATCGCAAAAGCACATCAGGATATACAGTTAGGTTCAGTGGGGTTACAGTAGATTGGAGGACAAGAAAGCAAGGTTTTGTTGCTGTCTCCACAGCAGAGGCAGAATTTGCAAGTCTTTCTGCTCTCTGCAAGGAAATCATATGGTTTGTTCAGTTACTCAGAGACATGAATGTACCAGTGAAAGAACCAGTTCAGACTTTCTGTGATTCACAGGCGTGCATACATATGGCAACAACAGATCAAATAAAAGCACGAACAAAACATGTACATATCCAATTTAAAAACGTTAGAGAGTGTGTACAGAGTGAAAAGATAACATTGTCTTATGTAACTTCTGAAGAAAACATAGCAGATTTGTTTACAAAACCTCTTACTGTTGTAGTACACAACCAGATGCTTAATAGGATAGGACTGATGGGTCCTACAGTGATAAAGGAAGAAACAGCTACTCATCAAGTAGGGGAGTGTCACAATATGTAAAGGGTTAATCTTACTTGATGCTGCACTGCTTCTTCTGACCTTGCCCTTTAAGCTCAAGGTGTAGACTTGTTACCCTGTATTTAGGGGTGCTGGAAAGGACACCCAAATATCCAAATATTAACACAGATGGGAAATTAACTAGAGCTCACTTGCTGGTTAGCCAAGAGGTAGGGTAACTATAGCAGGGGTCTTTTAGCCCTGAGTTTACAGAGTCAGGTCAATGAGCCATGCAATTTACAAAATAAACCAGTTAATGTTTTATTGAAAAGCAACATATAAGACAAACAAACACACCACTAACTAAATAAGAAGTAGGAGAGGGAAATGAATTTTAGGAATAAATATACGACGCCTGATCACGTAGTCCTGGACAGCTGAAGGAAATGAGACTTAGTATTCCTTGGAAGCTCGTTATACAAACTGTCAGCAAAGCGGGATGAAATTCAAAATGCGGCTCACTCAACTATCAGAATTAGGGGTTTTTATAACAGAAATTGTGCCTGAGATTCATGTCATAAACTTTAAGAACAAAGTTAGCTTTGAAATGCACCAAAAGGCTTAGAAGTGGATCAACATCCGTGGTAGATCAATCAGGTGGCCCAAATGTCTTGTTATTTATGGGTTCAAATCAGGCATCTAGTGAGATGAAGGAAGTAGATCCTCAGAACAACAATCAAGGCTTTTAAGTGCCTGTCTGAGATCCTGTCATAAAACGGCTGCGCCTTGTTTTGTGTCCTGGAGACCTTTTTACAAATGCATGCGCCAGGGTGCCATGGAAAGGTCAAATTATTTGATATCACAAAGGGATATCTAGTACTATCAAAGTTTATGCTTAAATCACAGTTACAGACTGAAATCAGCCTACGCAGCTGTATGTTAATTTATGTGTTTGACTAAGGCACTTGTAAAGTACCTAATAATGTACAACTGTGTGGAGTGTATATAAGCTGTTTGGAAAAACATTCTTTCTCTCTCTTTTCTCTTGTCTCCTTGCTGTGCTGGTTTGTATGTTACTCTGCTGTTTTTACTGTTTAACTTTATGACGGGCTTTTACTAAATGCCTTAATTTGTTACCCGCAATAAACCTTTTGTATTTTTCCTTATTGCGGTCTGAAGTGGCTGTTTTTCCTCTAGGCTGTAGTTTATGCCAGAGGTTCTTTGGAGGCCCTTGTTTGCTTAAACAAGTACCCCAGTTTTCAGGCTCACTAGGCAGGCAGCCGACAGGTTGTTTCAATGAAACTGGTCCAGTTTGAGAGGTGGACAAGAGAGGAGTTGGCATCGAAGAAGAACACAGAACCAAAGACATGTTGGACATTGAGGGAGCACCTGGACAAGTCAAGGCCTGCTCATATAGGAGGGCCTTCAGGTGCAAAGAGTAATTTTTGTAGACCTGTGGAGTCATTGCTTTAAAATGCAAGCATGACCCAATATCGTGATTTTCTCCTAGGCGCAATAGACAATGAGAGCAGCCGTCTGTACTTCTTGTTCCACGAGTGGAACGCTTCTTAAAAGATTGGGATAGCATGGCTAATGGAAAATCTCTAGACAGAGGAACTGTGAAAGAATAACCCAAGAGAAAAAGCTGAGAAAACAGTCCAGGTCAAACTATAAAGAACAAAGTTACCAAGCCAAATCACACCGGGGAACCAAAAGAGAATAAATAGTCTGAGTCAAAGCCTAACAATAGAAACCAAAACACACAGCCAACTGTTCCTTTCAGTGCTGCTGCTGCAGTGGACAAAAAAGAACTAAGGGTTTGGGCACGAAAATGGCTGGTCATATGGTACCAGTGGAGGAGGGGCTACTACCAAAACACTTGTATAACGGTTTTAGAAGGTTCCAAACAATGTACAGCATAGGCACAGTAAACCCATTTGTGTGAGTCACAAAGACCATCAAGAAGAAAGATAAGATTACAGATGTAGAAATCGCCCAAGATAGTCCAACAAAAAACTAAGAGAGGGGAATAATTATGAAATTTTGAGATCTTCACTTGGAGATTCAGTGCCTCTGGGGGAAAAAACAACCGTGGTTCCACTGGTGACAGGTGCTCAGGGAGCCATTCCAAATAAATAGGCAAAAAATTCTGAATGAAATTGCTATGGATCGGATCACAATAACAGAATTTCCAAAAGTGGCATTACTTAGATTATCCTACATTATCTGATACCTCACTGTTTTCTAGATTATTGACAGAACCTGTATCACTGAGGGCCCGAAACTGTAGTCAGTAACATTTGAAACCAAGGAGAAGGAAGACTGCTATATATGGAACTATCCAATTGCACACGATGCAGAAATACAAATTTTAGAATTTTTATCAATGGGGCAATAGAGAAGATTTCCAGACGTTTTCAAGATTTCTGAGCTGCCAGGCCTTTACAATAGCAGTGATTGGACTCAGCAAGTTTTCCTGATTCTTTTGAACTCTATATCCTCTATAGTTTGTGAATTCTGTCAGAGCTGGGAAGTAACAAGTTACAGAGTAATATCATGACCTGTAATAACATACCCTTTTTGGACAACAAGAATGCAACAAACTCTCATTTGAATGTAAAGTAACCAGTGAGAATGAAAATGTAACATTTTCTAGTTACTGTTAAAAATTACCTTTACAGGATACTTAAACTTTCAAGTTTTGTAATATGCTTTAACCAACCTGAAGGTGTTTTTTTTTAAGTGAAAAGCAATGAAAAAGTAATGGGTAGCAAGTAATAGCAATGAATTACTTTTCAAACACCACAGCAAGAAAAAATAAAAAATTCCATTTTAAAAAATTTCCCAAGTTTTGAATTGTGTGCCAAAATACCAAACTCTTGTGCCAGTAACTCAAAATCTTATAGTCTATTTCCTATATATTTGTACAAATTGTCAAATCAGTGGTAAAAACCAAGGCTTTCTCTCTCCTGTTTCATTTCAATTTGCCTCTATGGATATGTGTGAGAGAGCTCATTGATTAGCTTTCCTTTTTCTTCTTCTTTTTTCCTCTTTTTTCGGGGGCTGTCTGTTTTCCCATCAAGAGTGAATCAAACCATGACTTATACATGGCCAAGCTAATTCCATTTATTCTTTCTCACACTCAGCCTCTGTAAATCACATCTACTAAATGATGTGGGGGTTTTTTTGTTTTTTGTTTTGTTTTAAATGAAGACTAGAAATAATGACACAGCTTGCAGACTTGCCAGATTACATATTGTTTGTGCAATCTTTTAAACTGTTGAACAACAGACTTCGTTGGTGAGGTGGTGAGCGCTCTGCTACTACCACTGTCAGCTTCTTGCACTTTTGCTTCCTGCCTTACAACTATAGACTGCAAGGGTTTTTTTCATATCCATCTCACTGTCCACTGCATGGGAGCAGCAAGTAGAAACTGAATGACATTCAATTAAAATGATATTAGCAGTTCAGGAGTGATTTTGTTTAATTTACTCCTACTCAGATGTAAAAACATTAGTGACTTTTTAAATTGGACCTCATAATGTCTCACACCCACACAAATGCAATGAAATTAAAGACTTTGGTGGCTAAGTACCGCTTAATTTACTCCTACCCTCCTGTAATGACATTAAAGATGCTTTGGGGTAGATATTGTTTCCAATCATTTTTATTCAAAGGAAATCTGAGCTTATTGGTACTATTATTATGCATATAATAAAATCACCCAAGAAATGTATCAGTACAGGAGGGGATAGGGTAGTTACCAATAATATTAAAAAGCAATCATTCATTTTTAATGCAGGGATATTAAGAGATATTAAACAGATTTTTGTAAACTTTACAGGTGGCTGTAATCCATTGCAGGAAATCAATATCTCTTTGAATATATACTATTAATTCAGAGCATTTATGGTAAGCCTCTTTGATAAGTTCATCATTACCAACTCCTCACCTTTGGAACTAAGCATGCGTACCAGAGTTTGGAAGCAATCATTTGAAAATAACAAATTACTTTAGATAATTCTTTTTTTCAAAAATAAAAGCATAACACCATTACATTATGATTGTGACTTAACACAGGATGAATTCATTACTTTTTTGGTATAATTTCTACTTTGTACACACACACACACACACACTATGTATATAGTTACAGCATTATACCCTTACTACATAATGGAGGAGGAGGAACATTACATGACCCAAGTGCTTGCTCATGTTGTGTCTTGTATTATTGCTTCATGGTCATCTGTCGATGTTGTGAAAACAATGGAGTAGAAGGGAGAAGAGTTTATTTTATACAATGGATGTGTAGGTCATACATTCTTGATTTTTTTAAAGTAACTAATAGACAACTATTTAACTGCTTTTTAGGAAGGGGAAAGCACAGTCTTACTTTATAAGAACAGTAACTATGGCCATTGCCACACTAGACTGTTATAGTGCTATTATTCCACTTTCAACATCCTATGGAATCCTGGCATTTGCAGTTTAGGGAGGGGCCAGCTAGCCCCTCCCTAAACTGCAAACACCAGGATTCCATAGGATGTTGAAAGTGGAATAATAGCGCTATAACAGTCTAGTGTGGAAATGGTCTATAACAACAACTATCTGCTTTTTGTGGCCTTGGAATTGTAGTGGTAAAATTATGTGTTAGAATGGGGGGAATCCAGCCTCTGAGACATATGTAAACTCTAAGGTCATTTTTGTGGCCTCTGGAGTCCCTTTGGGCCCTCAATTTTTTAAAAAAATAATAATTGGTCTCAAATATTCCCTGGGGCATAGGGGCTGTTTAAGGTCCAGATGAGGCAGTCTGCTTCTGTTTCCCCCATTCTCATTGATATAAACTTCTCAATAAAAACACACTGACTAATACAGCTATCTATGCTTAATGTCATGTACATAAAGAAGACACACTTGAGAATGTATCCATGCACATAATGAGGTATTGCATGAATATTAAAGACTTGTTGATGGCTGAAGAAAAGTCATGAAAGAGAAGATCTGCTTTTCAGGGATGATGAGACTTGAAGCAAGAAAGGAAAAGCAACTAGTGAATTTTAAATCCTAAGCCCCAAATCCTGTGACTGGTACATTTAGGTGGCATTGAGATACCTCTCTCCCATGGAGAAGAGCTCCACCAGAGAGACAACATGTTTGCCTCAGGCTCCCCAGTTATACTGATAGAAAGATCTGCAAGTGATTCTGCAGGCAATAACTAATGATAGGTTCAAAGCAGCATGGTCCAGGGGCATAGCAGGAGAGATTTGGGATCCAGGACTGAGCTCTTTATTCCCATTTAAGTCAGTATAAGTATATTCCTTTTGACTGATTTCAATAAGAGAGAGATTTTAAAAATAACAACAGAGGCCTAAATTCACCAAAAAGCCAGCACTGCATCCTCCTTGGAGAGCCGCCAGAAAGAAAGAGAAAAAAAACACCCCTGGTTCTTCTGCAGCTCCTTCTCATTTGGCTGTCACTGAGTAAATGGACTCTCATACTATCCAACATTTCATAGATGTAAACCATGACACGTGTGGCCAAACATCATCAGAGTTTGGTCAAGACAGCAAAATCTGCTAATGAAGAAGAACAGACAAGCCGGTAGAGGATGCAGCAGTTTGCTTTGCTGGAGTCCACTGGGAAGACCAAGACTCCTCTCCATCTCTTCATCACCTCTGTTGTTAATGGAGTAAAAAGTATTTTTGCACTTTGAACTGAATGTGCAGCAACTGAAGTAAGCTGAGGAACAAAGGGAAAAGTGGAAGGCAGAGAGAGAAACTGGGGCATTTTGAAAGCAGCTGTAAAAATGAAATGGCAGAAGCCTAAATGGGACTATCCTTGCCAAATCAAGATGCTTAGAGGTTATGGGCTCTGATGCTGTAGCACTTCTGCAATGAATTACTTGTACATAAGGTTTGTCTACCACAGACAAGCAATTGTGTTGTGCTGAAGAACAAAAGAACTTGTAAAAGTTAGTTTTCTGAACTACAATTCCCACAGTCCTCTAGGATTCTGGGGGTAGTATTCCAAAACAGTAACTCTTCCAAGCTCTAAAGAACATACATGCATTACTACGACCACACAGGAGTCACTTGAAGTACTATTCTAAGAGCTGCAAAATTCATGACCATCCCACATGCAAGTTATTCTCAGCAGCTGTTGAACCCATGGATCTTTTTCCTGAGCCACTTAATTCTATTCTTCTCCCTCTCTTTTTTAATGACAAGCACATTTCCTGGAGTTTGAAACTTTACTCTGAAATGGACATATTCTTTTGAGTGCAACTGACTATTGCAATCCATTCTGAGGTGCAAGGAAACAAATACACAAAGACCGCACACTTATATATAGTTGTCTGTATAGTAATTACCTCAGCTGCCTTCTTGCTGTATTCATTTTCTTTAACAATAGATAGGCATCATACCGTATTTGAATTCTTCCTTTCATTGGCTCCACTCTCTAGAACATAAAGGAGGAATACATCTGAACCTTGACATCTGTCTTGAGGGTGTTTTTTTCTCTCTCTCTCTCTCTCATGCACACACACACCCCTCTGCCCCTGAGATGACTATAGTTAACGAAAGGGTGTCCATGAATCAGCTGAAAATTTTAGTTCATAAAGACAGAGAATGTATTTTCTTCAAGCAAAGAACAGTCCACAGTTACAAATGCCAAACAGGGATAGCACATCTGTTGAAAAACAAGGCTCTTCAGCCAAAAAAGAATGAATAATGATAATCTGTGTGGGATGTGCTTTGTGTGTATAACAAACTCAGGGAAGATCATTCTATGAACAGCCATTTGATCACAATTAAAAAGGCACTGCTGTTCTTACTCACCTCCCAGAGGCCTTTGTATGAGCAGCTTGGCAAAAGATATGTCTGGCAGGAAAGACTCCTTGGCCATATGAATCTTCAGGTATGATTATGATTATTATTGGTTTCACAGTCTACCAGCTGTTATTTGAGTTCATCAGTATTTTAGATTGTATCCAAGAATCCAGGAATCAGTGAGGTGTCATCAAATAATGTGGCATTTCCAAGCTGTGTTGCTTTTTGCAATTGTGCTGTTGTGAACCTATCAATGGAGTTCCCATTCACACGTCTTTCCAGTTTGTTTGGAATTGGTCACAGAGCACCCATCACCACTAGAACCACAACTGTTTTTTCCACCCCAGAGGTAATGTTTAAAAAAGAAAGCGCCATTGTCAAGAAAAGTCTAAGAATGTTTCAAATCAATGTTGGGGATGTCAGGATAAGGAGGGCTCCTTTTTTCATATGTCGTGGACTTGTAAGAAGGCAAAAAGTTATTAGTCTAAGATTTCTACATTAATTAAAAAAAAAAATTAAAGCTGGATTTTGCAATGTCACCAGAAATGTTTTTACTAGATATTATAGATAAAGAATTGGATAAATATGGACTACTTCTTTGTTATATGGTAACAGCTCCAAGACTGTTGTTTACTCAAGCCTGACTGAACAGACTGAAGTAGGGACGATGGAAAAATGGACTGTGAAGTTTTCTGAATTAGTCCAAATTGCCATACTAATGTGAATTTTAAAGAACAATCCAACTGAAGATTTTTTTAAAAAAATTGGAAGCCATTTGTGGAGTTTTTGAACAATAAGAAATCTAACAAATGTAATAATGTGTTTATGTATGTTACTAATATACATGTATTATGTATGCATGGTATGCATGTATGTTACTAGTATGTATATATGTACATATTAGTATGTAATATGTGGCTATGTATCTTTCTAGTAATGCTAGTAGGTTTATTTAGTTGGATCTGTAATGACAGAATAACATTTTTTCTTCTTACAATTTTTCTTTCATTACAAAACACAGTCCTTTTGGGTTTTAGTCAGTTTTAGTTAGTTAGTGGTTAGTGAATTAAATTAATGTGTTTGTATTGTTTTTTAGTTTTTTTTCCCTCTTCTCTGTTTTTTTCCTCTTTTCTGAATGTACTTGTTTTTTATTATGAATAAGTTTGTTTTAAAACAATTAATTGTAAGATATTTTTAAACAGTGAAAAGAAAAAAGGAAATACCAGTGGTGATAGGTGGTCTGGAAACAATTCAAATAATGATAATATCTCACTCTATATCACAAGATCTCACGATTCATTAAAAACATATTAAACATGTTAATAAGTAAAAACAGTTTAAACAGTTTAAAACTATGTGCATAAACATTTTAATTACTTAAGCCTCAAAGGGTTTAAAAAATAGCCATGTTATTGTATTGTCAAAAGGAGACTTTGGCCCTTTCCGCACCAGGCAATTAGAACGGGGCAGTGCGTCCTCTCACGGAAGTCGTCTGCACCTTGGAGCAGACTAGGAGCGGACTACTTACCAGAGAGCCACACCTCAGTCTGCTCCAAAACGACCCCAAGTGGTCCTCCGGTGTGTTTTCTAAAGACCGCGAAAAACAGGTCTTTATTTTCCTGGAATATGCCATTGCGTTCCTGCTCCCTTGTGCAGATTCTCAGGCTCGCACCAATGCGAGCGAGCCTGCGATCTGCAGAGGGCAGGCTTTAGGCATGGCGAGCTTCAGCAGTTGGTCGGGACCCATGATCAACCGGAAGCCACCATTTTGGAAGCCAGAAGCCGCCATTTTGGAAGCCGGAGCAGTGCAGATCTACAGACCTCGCACTGCTCCGATTTGCCCTGAAGCAAGGAGGAGCCCTGCAGAAGGGCTTCAGGGACAGTCCACCTTGCTTCAGACCCCAGAAGAACTGGTAGGTAATGGCACAGAGCGATTCCCTCACCTTGTGCGGAAAGGGCCTTTGTTCACATCCAGCATGGAAAATGCCCCTTATCCTCTCATGGTACCCAGCAGGGCATTTTGTGGGATAGAAAGGCAGCCAGTTTTTGTATTCTAATATATGAATTTAAGTCAGAAAGTAAGACATGTACATTGTGAAGGTGTTAACATTTTAGCTATATTCTGGGTCTCAAGTATCTTTTTTGTGCAGGGATACCTCAAGTAACTGAGTAACAGTCAAGGGCAAGGTACTATATAAAAGTGAATGTTTGTCCGTGCTTTTGTCTGTTTGTCTGTGTCAGGCAGGTGAAGACCTCATATGATTGGCTGTGTGAGGTGAGAAGACATCATATGATTGGCTGGCTGTGAAGATTCCATGCAATCCTGGGGTTAGCAGTTTAGGGAGGGGCCTTTAGAATTCTCAGCCAAGAGCTCTTGGGCCTCAGGCAGGTTGCTATGGAGATGAGGCCTACCATCAATAAGGATGCCAGAAAACATTTGGGAGGCATATGAGAGAAAAATTAAAGTGACATGCACAATACCGTTACAAGGTCTTCTCGCCTCACACAGTAGATTGTACGGGTTCCATGTGTGACAAATCTTAAAGTTGAAATTCAAAACAAAAAAAAATGCTTCCAGAAAAATGTAAAGCCATTGCACAAATTCAACAAAAATCAAAAAGATCAAAAGTCAGTACATCAGCATCACCAGACAACACAGATTGGATTGGGGACTATGGGGAAAAGTTACAGGTACTGGAATAGACCAGCTGCTATGGAGATGATGCCTAGCAGCAAGGAGGAGGACAGTGCATTCCCACAGGAACCCAACCTCTGTATGTTAACAACTATGAATACAGATTGGATTGGGGAACATGGGGATAAGTTACAGGAAATGGAGAAGATAGTTTGGTGAGTTCTTAAGAGGAAAATAAAAACCCCAGGAAATGCCAGGTAAATACGCTAAATCAAAATAAAAAAATAAACAACTTTAAGCTGAAGCTTCCAAATTGCCATGATAGCAGCACAAACTATCTCATTTTGGTTTATTATTTAAGCCATGTCTCAGCCAGCTGCCAAGACCATAATTTTCCCAAAACAACTTGCAGCATTAAAACAATGTTGTTGTTGTGAGCCTTCAAGTTGCTTCCCACTTATGGTGACTCTAAGGTGAACCTATCATAGGCTTTTCTTGGCAAGATTTGTTCAGAGGGGGTTTTGCCTTCACCTTCCTCAGAGGCTGAGAGAGTGTGACTTGTCCAAGGTCACCCAATAGATTTCCATAGCTCAGTGGAAATTCAAACCCGGTCTCCAGAATTGTAGTTCAACACTCAAACCACTACACCATGCTGACTCTCATGAAAATAATAGAAACATTTTAATAGAACTATATCAAATATGAACAATTTTAGATAAACTAATTTCAATTAAATATAATTTCAGAATGTTTTTCAGCAAGCAAAAACAAAAGCTTTCAGTTAATAGCCAAGGACAAGAAATGGATTGTTAAAATCCTCTTCAAAGCAATCATAGATGGATCCAGTCATATACTTTTTGTGGGAACTTCACATAATAGAGACCTATTGCTAATTCTCACTAGATATACTGATCTTGACAAATAGAGGTAAATATACAGGAATGAAGTGAGCCCTTCAAATTATTGGAACCTAAACTGGAGCAAAACTGAATCCCACTGAAGAATAATTGAATCAATTGCTACAATGCTAAGTCAACACTTAGCTAGGTCCTTTTGATTCAATGGGTCTATTCTAGTTGGAACCACCATTAGATTTAGCCTAAGGGGCTTAAAACTAAGAACCAGAATTCTGAACTGGACCCAGAAATGCATCTTGGTTGTGAGTAATATAATTTAACTGCACAACCTCAAAGAGGACTTGGACAGCCCAATAAAGTAGCAACTTAGGGCTTTTCCGCACTACATTGTTACAGTGCTATTGTTCCACTTTAAATATCCTATGGAATCCTGGGGTTGCAGTTTAGGGAGGGATGTTTAGAATTCTCATCTGGAAAGTTCTTTGGCCTCAGTAAAGTACAAGACCCAGAATTCTACAGAATGTTGAAAGTGGAATAATAGCACTATAACAGTGTAGGGTGGAAAGGCCCTCAAGTTATATTTATATAAATCAGGGGAGGACAACCTATGGTCCTCTGGGCTACAACTCCTATCATTTGATTATTGTGCAGGTAGCCTGGAACTAATGGAAACTGGAGTCCAACAATATCTGGTACAGTCAGAGACTGAATGTAAATTTATCATGGACCCAAGTACTGCAAGGTCAAAGAATGCCATAGGAATTCCAAAAGGACACACATACTCTATTTATTTATTTATTTATTTATTTATTTATTTATTTATTTGAGAAACTTTTGACTTTTCAACACTAAAAATCTTCCCCAATCTCCTTACATTCAAAATGTATTAAACAAAAGTAATGCAATAATATCATAAATAGCCTGTCAGTAAAACCCACAAATTATTTAAAATAATAATAATAATGAAGGACTAAAAAAAGCAGCATAAACCATCAATGTATCACCAAAATTTCACAATATTTTAAAAACATTTGACATGAGAGTAATAACACATTAAACCCATTTGACTTTGTAAACAAAAGACAAACTGAAATGGACATTTGGGAGGCTGGCTTAAAAGACACCAGGAAGGAAGCCAAGTGTAAACTCTCCAGGGAAGGAGTCCTATAGACACGAGGCCACCAACAAAAAGGCCCTGTTACATATTTGGGTCAATCTGTTTGTACCTCCTGATGGATCTGCAAGCATGACCTCTGGGGCTAGTCTGAAAGACTAGTCTGGCTCATTTCGATGCAAGTGGTCTGACAAGTAACTTAATCCTAAATGGGTGCCAATTAGTTTCCAGGCAAAGTACAAAGTTTTGGTTATTACCTTTAAAGGCCTACACAGTTTGGGTCCACATTACTTACAACATTGCTTTCTCCCATATAATCTGTCCCATACACTCAGGTTCCCTGGCCACATCTACTTCAGTGAACCAAAACTAGGCTGACTGTTACCCAGGCAACACTTTTTTTGGACACCCCAAGACTGTGGAAAGATGTGCCGGAAGAGATACATCAGCTTCAGGTGCTGACTGAATTTAAATCAACAGGAAAGACCAATCTTTTTCAGTAAACCTATCCAGATTTTTTTAAGTTATCATTTTTAAAGTATTAATTGATGTATTTTAATATGCATTGGTTTATATGGTCTTTTAATTGATGTTATACGTTGTTTTATTTGTTTTTGTTCTCCACTTTGATTCACAGGGAGAGGTGGGTAAGAAATAAGATGATGATGATGATGATGATGATGATGATGATGATGATAATCCAATTAGGGCTTGAAGGGTCAATACCAGCAAATGGGCAGTGCAGACAGCTTGTGCAATTGAAATAAAGTAACTGGTTTCAAATTCTTGGCCTCAACAAGTATGTGGAACAGCTACATTTTGTAGCTATTTTGTAGCAACAGCTATGAATTTCACAGATCATTATAAGAACAGTTAACCTGGTTTTCCCTTTCCTATGCTTTTTTGGTATAACCTAGTCTTTAAAAAACCTAACTTCATAAGGTTCAGAATCTTCTGTTACTTTCAGTCAGAATATACTGGCTCCTTTATGCATCAAAATCATCTCCACGCTCCTGCCCACTCATATATGTCTACACACTGCTCCATAATTTTAGTGCTGTGTGATTGTTTTAAATGGACCATGAGGCAGTCAGTTTAACCTCTTCTTCCCATGTCATGACCCCAATGAAAATTCTGTCCTGAAACTTCTTTTCCCTGGGAGAGAAAATTGCTTTTGGTGTAAAAAGCAACTCCCTACCTAACAAAATAAGGAAAAGATTATTTTCACCAGGATTGCAGCATGAGAAGAAAGAGTTCACACCTTCCCTCATGTGCCATTCAGAGCTTGAAAAAATGACTATTGGGGCTACAACTTCCCTGATCCTCAACAAGGATAGCCACTGGCATAGACTAGAGCTTGGAATGTTACTTTTTGAAAGGAACTTGTTACCCTGTATGTTGGGGGTCCTGGGAGGGGCGCCCAAATAACCAAATAAAAACACAAGATGGGGGAAATTAAGCTCAAGCACTCTCTTAAGCTAACGAGAGGCAGGGTAACTTTAGCTAGGATCTTTAACCCTATGTATACAGCGTCGGGTCAGAGAGCGGCTAGACAAGGTTTTAAAGTAACAAATAATATTTTATTGAAGACAAGCAACACGAAAGCCAAGACATACACTAACTAACTGAGAAATAGAAATGGAGAGCTTTGGGGAATGGGTAATACGACACCTGGTCACGTAGTCCTGGAGAGAAGAGGAGGTTGCAGGGAAGAAAGCTCAGTGCGGTTTGCTGAGGGGAGTTCACTGGACAAACTGACAGCAAGGTGGGATGGAAGTCCAAAGTGTTCCAAGCAGTCCAAAAGGGAGGCAGACTCAGTTATAGGGAACTGAGGGGAAAACTTCACTGGACAGAGCAGCAGCAAGGCTGGATGGAAGTCCAGGGTGATCCGAGGAGGACTAGAAAATGGGGACCTTTTATACGGTGGATTTTACCTACAGGCCATGCCATGCTCGGTGAGAACAAAGGAAATTTGTAGCTGGACAAAGCAGTTGGGAAAGGTCAGGTTTTGCATGATGAGCTTAGCGCTGGATGACAATAGTATGGCCAGTATGCTAATGGACCAACATAAAGGAATGGCTCGGCACTTGGCCGTGCATCTTTGTGCAGCTTCGTGCTGAGCAAGGCCGGTTTGCAAGAGGGTTTTTCCCTGAAGCATCGGAGAGTCTTAAGTTGCCTGCCTAAAAGAGGCTTGGAATTTACAACCATTAACGGCCGCGCCTAATACGTGCTTGTCCGGTGGACCTCTGCAAACATGTGGAGTAGGGTGGCAGAGAAAGGTCAAGCAAAGGCCAAATTATTTGATATCAAAAGGATATCTAGTGCTCTCACCAGACATATCATAACCGTAGTAACAACTAATTACTTTACTGATGACTCTGATCACTCAATAGCTGTGGGTATATAATTCATGGTGTTACTCATCACTAACAAGGTGCCACTGCTGTTCTATTGTGTCTATAGCAAATTCTATTATTTTATAATTTTATTATGTAATATCCTGCTTTTCTCCAAATATGAGCAGCTGACATAGATTAAAATGAAAAATAACTTAAAAATTATTATAATGAGATAGCCAAACAACAATTAAATGTTATCCTGATAAAAACAGAATAAGAATAAAAGTACAGTGTGTGCGCACGTGCATGCACACACCCTTCAAAAGACCTTTCCACAGCTAACAATTAGTAGACAAAAGCCTATCTTTGGCTGCAAGGGGGTAAGACTCACGGAAAGGAATTCCATAGAATGGGAGAGGACACCAAGAAGGGCCTTTCATGTATCCTCCTCATACTTACCTGTGACTGTGTTGGACCCAAACAAAAACCCTTCTCTGAGACTATTAAAACTCAAGCAGGCTCATATAGGGAGACATGGTGTTTCAGACAATTTAGTTCAGGGTTTCTCAGCCACGATTCCCTGTAATCCTAGGGTACTGTGAGAGGTCAGTAGAGGTTCCATGAGATAGTGCAACTGAAAAAAAAATTGTCAAGCTGTAGATATAATCTTTATGCAGGGGTTCCCTGAGATCTGAAAACTATTTCAAGGGTTCTTCCAGTGTAGAAAAGGTTGAAAAGTGCTAGTCTATAACCAGCACTTTCAACTATGTCTGGAAAT
Source organism: Ctenosaura bakeri (assembly GCA_948474755.1). NCBI lineage: Eukaryota > Metazoa > Chordata > Lepidosauria > Squamata > Iguanidae > Ctenosaura > Ctenosaura bakeri. Next base: position 19,983 of record CAOLHI010001624.1, on the reverse strand, counting down.
TGAACATGCTGTCTGGTGCCCACAAGCAGCCACTTCAAATACTGCACCTTGGACACTTTTAAGAAAAATGCAAAAGACATAACAAGCTATGCTTTCCCGCTGCAGCACAAGGTAGCCACTCATGTGACCCTTCTTCCAGCACACACCTAATAAGGCATAATAATCAGAAAATCTGTTCTTATTTCACTGAAAAAAAGAGTATAGTTACAGCCATATGTACAAAATATATACAAAATGGTAACTCCATTCCAGGCCATTACTGCAAAAGTAACTAATGACTAAAAATGGATTACTTCCTAGTTCTTCTTTATATAATTACATGATTCTTTAAAAAACAAAAATCTCAGAGATCAGCTTCAGGCACAGGGTATCAGGATCCATCCCATGGCCATGGCGTTTTTTTCCCCAAAAGTAACTTTCTAAGCTCTGGTCATGGTATCAACCCGGATCCCGGGCCTCATCATTCAGTGCCAAAACCTAGGTAGTTTGATCCTCAGAGGACTGTCATCTAACCTTGAGCCAACAGTGGGATTCTCTACCTGACAATGTATGACAATGACAATGATCTATGGGGGAAAATAACCCATGTACTTCCATCTCTCTCTGTCACGAGAGACTGAGTGTGATCAGCCAAGAGAAAGTGCACAGTGAAAGAAGGGAGCTGAGTGGAATCCGGGCCTATTCATACTCCACAAATATAGTGTTATATTCCACTTTAACTGCCTTGGCATCATCCTAGGGAGTCCTGAAGTTTGCACTTGGACAAGGCACTAAGTCTCAGGCTGAGAATTCTAAAAGCCCCGTCCCTAAACTGCCAATCCCAAAATTCCATGGAATGTTGGAATCCATGGAATTCCATGGAATGTTGATTGGCATGGAATTCCATGGCAATCAAAATGTAATACAGTGCTACAATTGTGTAGTAAGAATGCACCCAGAAGGAGATCAGTCTCGGAAGACTTCTTGTTTTAGTTGTGCAGGGCAAGTCAAGCAACACTGGCTGTTGCCATGCTGACTGAGGGATTCTTAAAACTGTAGTTAAAAAAAAAGGTAATGTTTCTAAACTCTGATTAAACTTCATACAAAGGCAATCGTGGGGGGAACAGACATGATATCATTCTGCCAATATGAGAGTAATCCTATATTTCTTTTAATATATAGCTATCCCAAGTCATGCTCTGTAAGTCCCTTTCAAAAATAAGAAAAAAAATTTAAAAAGTGATCATTTGTTTTAATTTGAGATTCAGAGAAGTTTGCATGACACATTTGCTATTCCATCTAAAACAACAACAGCAACAAATGATCCATTAACTCTGACACCATTCTTGGTACATATTTTGTTACAGAGGCATTAAGATGTGGTATGAATCATTTGGCCATTATGTGAGTGAACTGCAGACTTCATATTTTTTCAAGATTATTAATATTTAGTGTCTTTCAGCAAATTAAGGATCAGACTTAACTAAGGTTAAAAAGCTGATAATACCATACACAGAAGATTGCAAATGTATATTAATGAAACTTGGTACGTTTGGCTTCAGCTTCCCTCTTTTCAGTAATCAGTCACTGAACTGTGCTAAACATACATCAAGCTTTCAGCTTCTTTTTCACCCAGCCTTCCGACATTTCATTAATAAGGTTACTTGATTAATGGCTGCAATAATATGTGTGGCATATGATATGATATGTTCACATTAAATTTTAATCAAAAATTACTAAATTCAGAAAACATTAAGTAAATCATGACTGATGAGGTAATATTGCTGTGTTGTTGTATTGATGGTTAGAGAAGAAAACTTGCCATGGAGAGTTTACAGATGGAGTCAAAACCAGTTCCAAGGAAACAAAATTCTCTCAACTTCAGCTATTTGGTTTTCATTACAGCCTGAAGTTGAACAGTAGATCCACCAGATGTTCTGTGCCAGCACATACAATAGCCCATCTTCATTTCAAGATGCCTCCCATTTTCAAACTCAGGGATGAAACTATCACTGTAACTTCAGTGGTGGGCAGAGAGAAGTCAGATTATCCCTTAATTCCCTCTAGGTTGGACAATCTGCAGTCCTATTAGCACCCTGCTATTAACACCTTCACTCCCACCTCTGCTACCTTTATTCATTCATCCATTTTATATTTTTTTTAATTTAATTGAAGCATTTATATTCCTCTCTTTAGCCAAGAGATCTAAAAGTGGCTTACAAATAATTAATCTGACAGTCCAAATCCCCAGGTTTACAATCTAAATGGGACATTGCACTTAAGGGAAAGAGATGCAGAGGGAAGAGATGGGAAATTAAATTCAGCACAGCAGCTAAGTCCCTCCATATTGGAGGCTTGCCTGACTGCTTTCCTTCTCCCTTAGAGGCTAGAGCAATGGCAACTGGAAAGCCATTTGTTAAGTATTGGTGCCATCCTGCACAAATAAACCGAATTTATTTTGTGGTTAAAGTTTCCTCAACACCACACACACAATTACACCTGTATGATTCCACCGTAAATGTCATGGCTACATTTCACTTTAACCACTATGGTTTCATCCTGTGGAATCCTGGAGTCTGTCATTTAGAGTGAGGCACAAGAGGAGTTGTTTCATAATTCTAAATGCCCTTCCCAAAACATCCAACCCCAGGTTTCCATAGGATGTTGCCATGGCAATTAAAGTAGGATCATAGTTCTGTAATTGTGTAGTGTGAAGAGGCCCCCAAAGTGCAATTAATGGAAGCTGAAATCAACAGGCCACAGCTGTTCCTTCAACTCTGCTGATGGACCAGTTTCATTTGGCTCCACTCTCATCTGCTTAGGTCCAGTCTGTTTGACAGGCCATATGTGAGCCTGCCTGGATCCTGAGATCCACAAGCGAGGCCTTTCCTTCAGTTCCACCACCTTCGCAGGTATAATTGGTGGGAACACAAGAGCCAGTCTTCTCTGTAGGTGCCCCTAGACTTTGGAACTCCCTCTCTAGGGAGGCTAGAATGGTCCCTTCCTTGCTGTCCTTCTGTCAGTGGGTGAAGACTCTTTTTCATTCAGACGAGCTTTTACAACTGAAGGTTTTAAGGGAAAGAGCTGCAATTGTGTTAGTCATTGTTTTAAAGTGTGCCCTTTAAATATATCTATTTTTAAATGTAAGTTTTTAAATTGTTTTAGTATAATAGTTCTCTTTTAATGTTGACTTTTTGTATGTTTTCAATGATATGTAGCCATTTCAATTTGGGGTCTCAGTTTTTTGGGAATAGGCGGGACTTAAATAAAGATGCTGATGATGCTGATGACAACAATAGTGACCTTGGCAGCTGCCATTCCACCAAGTTGTAGCAGAGGGAAATCTGAATCAGTTAGTCCATCTGTGACCAGGGAAGGAGGAGCTACCAGCAGAACACTTACCTGACAGTCCTAGAAGGGTCTGAAGGATGTACTTTGCAGGCATAATAAACCCATTTCTGTGAGTCACAGAGACCAAAAGAAGAAATCAGCATTACAGAAAGCCAGAATGGTGTAGTGGTTTGAATACTGGATTAGGGCTGGGGGAGGCCAGAGTTTGCATCACTGCTTGGCCACGGAAACCCACTGGGTGACCTTGGGCAAGTCCCAAGCCTGAGAGGAAAGTGAAGGCAAACCTTTTCTGAGTACAGTTCTCCCCCACATTTGTGGGTTTCCCTTTCATGAATTTGGTTATTTGCGAGGTGACCACTTGCCCCCCTCCATTCTTCCCCTCTCATTCCCTGGACTTTTGCCCAGGCGCAGAGAGGGGGAAAGATCTGCATTCCTCTGAACTCTCCTGCCCCTTGCCTGCAGGAGCCCACCAGCAGCAGCTGGCAGGAGGTTGCAGGGAGGGCGATCACCCATTCCCTGCATGCCCTTGCCACTGCCCACACAGGCACGCCGTGGGCAGCCAGCAGGAAATTGCAAGGAGGGCATTCCCTGTGCTCCCTCAGCCGCCGCTGGCATGGGCACACCATGGGAACCAGCAGGAAGGTGTAGGGAGGGCGATTGCCCATTCCCTGCGCTCCCTGCCCCTGCCAGGGCAGGTGTGTTGATGCCGGGGGCCAGCAGGAGTGTGTAGGGAGGGTGCCCAATCAGGGGAGTTATTTGTGGTATTTTGACATTCACGAGGGTTCTGTGTCCCTAACCTTTGTGAATGTGGAAGGCCTACTGTATTTATTCTCTGATTTATTTTTATATTTATTTGCTGAATAAATCTTGCCAAGAAAATTCTGTGAGAACCACCAAAAGTCTGAATAGATCTGAAGACACAGAACAATAACAACAGTTATAGTTATCTTGCTGTATCTTATCCTGCCTACATGACCCAATACACTCATTACTCATGAGCCAATCACTTCTTAAGAGCACTTGGGTTCCTTTTATGCACTTCCCTTGATGATTGCCAGCCTTCCATGTTTGCTTCACCACATGTGGCAAGCTAAAGTGTCTTACAGCAACATAAAAACATTTTCACCTTATACTGGGATGGAATCTCCCACAAATGAGACTTACTTCTGGGTAGACAGGTACAGGATTGCAGTGCCAGATGCATTTTACATTCTTTCCTACAATGTGCTCCCAATTCAGAGAACAGGTGATTTCTGCATCTATTTCATTTTCCATTTCTCAAAATGATTAAAAATCACATTCAGTTTTTTTTGTGGGGGGTTGCTATTTCATATTGGTGCCTACTTGTTACAGTTGTATTTCAAGCACACTCTTAGGAAAAGGTTTGCAAATAATACCGTAACTTTTCAAATAATTGTACATGATGTTTCTACTCTCATTTTAGCAGTTTGTACTTCTCTGTGTACCTTCAAATATCATCATGCAATTGGCCCTAGACTGGACCACAAGAAGGACCCAAAGAGCCAATTTAGTAGGATGTGAATTTTATGAACTTAGAGTGAGATAGTATGTAGGTGGTTATTCAAGCCCTGGTAAAAGATAACTGGCTATTATTTGGTGTGAACCTGAAACAGACTTGATAACATCTGAAAATAAACTTAACTTTTGACTAGCTGCAGAAGGCCTAGCTAAATTTATTCAAGTCTACCTAATTCAAATATAAGTAAGGGATGAATTATTATTGTTTTACATGGTGTGGAGTGTGCAGGCTGTGAGAAAGAAGACTACTGCTCGACTTAGTCTGGCTGCTTCAAGCAATTTACCCCTCGACTTAGTCTGGCTGCTTCGAGCAATTTTCTCCTAGCCCAGCTGAGAAACTAAAGATGGAACTCAATTGGGACTGGGAGCTGAACTGCAATGAAGCCCGGGAAAGGAAGATGTGGGATGAAGAGGTTTAGCTCCAGTTCACCCTCTATGTCAAGTAAAAAATAGGTCTTCGCCCCATCCCACATGTAAACAGGGCAAAAACAACAACAACAATGAGTAGACATATGGCTACCCTAGCGCATGTAGTTTGATGCAGAGTCATTAAGCAACAAGGCAATGCCCACAACAGCAGCTTGGATGGAATGAATCCATCCACACTATAACCATACTGCAGGGTGTGGGTGTATCCACACTGCAGATTTAAACTGGTTTGATAATAATCTCTGCTGCCCAGAGAACTGTACTTCTGAGTAGATGTGATAGTGCAGTCTTCTGACAGGTAGCCTGGAATCCCTTTACAGTGGTGGCTATTGAGCCTGCTTTGGATTTTAATCCAGGCTTTAAAGGAGCTTTCTGGGTTGTTGAATCTATTTTGGAGACTGGCCTTCAGCATCTTAGATAGCTCAATTCAGAATGAAGTTCAGACTAAAACCCAACCCATTGATACTGATGTTACTTTAACAAAGACCATTCCACTTTGAGGATTTGGGGCTAGGCAATGTGAGCCATATCAGTTAATTTTTTTTTAAGAAAAGGCCTGGCATATGCCTATCCTCTACAAGACATTAAGAACAGTAAGGTACCCTATTTATGTATCTCCCCCACTTTATTCTGCTTTTAAACTCTTGACTCCCGAATGACTAACAAGGATCTTCAGTAACATGTGTTTCAGCCTCTTCAAAGGGTGTGTGTGTGTGTGTGTGTGTGTGTGTGTGTGTGTGTGTGAGACACAGATGAAGCTAGGACCTGAAAACTGGTTACAAGGAAACTAAAAATCCTACAGGATTGCTATCTTCATGTGGCAAGAAAGATGGTTAGCTTCATCAGCACATAGGGAAATCCCTTTTGTTCCAAAAATGCCTCTTCAAAGAGAAAGGCAACCCTCATTTTCTCTTTGAGAAAGACACTGTGTGGGAGGTTATGTGGGCCTTCCTACAATGCCACAACTGAGGAGCTTGCCTTCAGCTGGTGTTGCACAGAAAATGCCCAATCCAGGCAAAAATCAAAGGCACAAAGAGTAAATAAAGAAGGCAGTCAACAGCCAGGAAAAGTGTGGGCTGAAGAATTCCGATTCTTAAAGAGACAACAGTCAAATGGAGCTGTCTCATGATGTATGTCAAAAGATGCATCAACAGGTAAAAAAGAAGCTCAGCACTTCCCCTCCTACTCTCAAATTCCACACTGACATCAACACTGGAGATGCAGGAAGCTGCTAGATGACAAAGGTAATAACTTGGTAATCATTGGCCTTAGGGCCGAAATCCAATTGTTACATCCAGCTAGAGTAGACCTGCTACATCAATGGCAACTTGGCAAATCAATACCTATGTAAATCCCAGTGATTCCATGAAGTACACTAGTTGGGATTAACATTTGGATTTAGACCTAATAGTCTGATTGGGGGAAGTATGGTTTAGAAGTGTTTCACAGAGCTGTTAGGAAGATTTTAAAATCTATAGTGAGCAGATACTGCCTTAATTTACAACGGATGGTGGTATCAGTATCAAACAATTAAGTAATCTGTATGCATTAATCATCTGTCTTAGAATAGATCACTCAACTGAATGTAAGTGTGTATATTATCAAACCCAAATAAAAAATGTTCCTTTGAGATGTTAAAAGAAGTACAAGAAATTAAAGTGCTATAAACAATTGTTTTGTTCACCATTAGGTCATTTTCAGCTTTTTCTTTTTTAGCATCTTGTTTTGGTTTCCAAAATATAAACAGTATGAAAAAAAATCTACTCTTAATTTGTAGACATACCAGTTAACATTTCCCCATTTCTTGTATTGTTCATAAAACCATGGAGATCTTTAATCACAGATCGTTTTGTGTACCTTCCCACACCAGAACCGCCTGAAATTCACTGTGTTATATTTTAATGTTCTCTGAGCTATCTATCTATCTATCTATCTATCTATCTATCTATCTATCTGAATCAACTTTCAGCATCAACAGCCCCCCTTCTGAGACTTCGAATAGCTTTGGAAATGATTTAGAAATGTAGCATGATAACTGGTGGCTTCCATGTGAATGGAGCAGGTAATTTGTTCTGGGCACTACTATGGACTTCAAAAGGCACTACTCAGTGTTCTGAACCTAACTCAGGATAGGATTTGGCACCTTCAATATCTCCTTTAAAGGTCGGATAAAAACCCAGAGTGGACTCACCATCCATTCAACATGGAAGCCACCTGTTGACACAGAATACAAAACACTGTGCACAGCTAAATTAAGAACGGTAAAAAAACAATATTGAAAACAGAGAGAGAAGAAGTTGAAAGGACTCAAAAGCCATACAAGACAAAAAACTTTTTAACAACTAGGCTAAAACAAAGGAGCCAATATAACCTAGAGAGTTCTACAAATGGAGTGCCATCACTGAGAAGACCCTAATATGAGTTCCCAATATAGTATCTCTTTGTCATGGGAAAAAAAAAATACCTCTGCAGCAAGTCTTAAGCTATAGGAAGATTCAAATAGGAATTAGTTGTTCAAAAATCCTTATCACAAACCAAGTGTCAGAGAAGGTCCAAAAGTGATGTTAACTTCTCACCTTTGCTATTATTTTTCTCTTCGTATTTATTAATTTGTATTAATAAAATTATTATAAATAATAAATGTTATAAATATTTATATTTATATATAAATGTATAAATATATTGTTATATATAAATAAATATTATAAATAATAAAATTATTATAAATTTATAATAAATTATTATAAATAATAAATTTCAGAATGTAGGAGGCAGAATAACCCTGCAATCTATGATTTCTTAGCTAGGAAGTCATTAATAGAAGTACCTGGTTTGTCAGTCATTTCTTCTGTACCTTTCAATGTGTGAACAGGCATGCTCAATGTGGGGTCTTCCTGATATTGTTAGACTGACATTTCTATCCATCCCAGTCATCTTAACCAATGGTGGTGAGTGTTTGGAGCTGCAGTCCAACATTTGGAGAGCCACAAATTGCCCAACCCCGGGGGAAACAGTGCTGTATGTCATTTGTCTCAACATACATGTGAATCAGACCACAAACTCTCAGAAGCACTTAAAATCCAATGAAGTCAACATAAATTTAAGCAACAATCAATCCATTTATCTTTAAAGTGCCTCAGCACCTTTTATTTTTGCTGGACAGAGCGCTTCTCTGAAAACTGCTTAGATTTATTGTACTCCCACCAATACTTTTATGAATTGTGGGAGTGAGAATCCAAAAGAACAGCTGTGTAATTTCTATCAGATTTATTCATATTAATACAGTAATTTGTTTTCAGATTGACTGTTTTGTCTGCTACAAACCATGCTACTTCCAATCATAAATCAATACACTTTTGGATTACAAGGTCATCCGTTTGTTCCTGAACAAACTCAAATCTATAGTTCAGTCAACAAAGAGCAGAAGGGAATTAATAAAGCTGAGAGAATTGTAAGCAGTATGATAGTAGCAATTTGACTGCCATTGTATCTAACAAGCCAGCTTACATAGAATTCAGCTAGAATTCATCAGTCTGCAGCTGGATCAGCAAGTGTACCAGGGCTATGAAGCATCAAAATAGTTTGCTTAATTAGTAGATTGGGTCAGATCTCAAGTAGTCAAACACGTGGCATTATGAGTAAAATGCACTTCTTTTGAAAAGAACACTGTTACCCTGATTTCTAAAGTCCCATGAGGGACACCTCAATGTGCTCTAAATAATGGGGAATGGGAATTAGCATGAGCACAAGCTATAGCAATGCAAGAGGCAGGGCAACCTAGCGAGATCTTGGACCCAATGTTTACGGGGTCAGGCCGAGTCAATAAGCAAACAGAAGTAAATAATAATTGTTTTTTCTTTATTTTGAAATACAGTGAAAACATATGTATGCAATCATCCACACAGACCTAGCGAAAGAAAGGTAGGAGTTTGATAGATATTTTAAGAGGGATTTTTCAGCCTGGGTAGCCAGAAGAAAAGTCAGTTGGAGCGGAGATTCTCAGCACGTGGAAGCTGAGGGGAAGGCTCGGCGAACGGACCAGCAGCAAGGCGGGATGGAAGCCAGGAGCGATCCAAAGAAGTGCTCAAAATCAGGGGGCCTTATAGGGGAAAATGTGCCTGTAGGTTAGTCCCTTCCCGGGGAAAACAGTGGGTCTCAGGCTGGAGACAAAGCCTCCGAAAGGTCAGTACTCTGAATGATTGAATTATGACAGAGTTGTCAATAGCACAGACAGTATGCAAACAAGGAGTGCTTGACAGTTGGATATTCGGCTCGTCAAGCTGCCTGCTTGGGGCAGGGGATCTTTTGTACCCTGCGTGCATACATAGTGTGGTTTTAAAGTGTACTTGCCTGGAGGTCTCCTGAAGCGGCATTCCGGCAATTACTGGCCTGCCTGGATTTATTTTGTATTGTTCAGCTATTTTCGGCCGTGCCCGTGTGCGTGCTTGTCCAGGGGCCTCGCAAGCACATGGAGAGGAACAGTTTGGGATGGTCAATTTCTTGATATCAAATGATATCTAATAGACCACAGGTCCAGACTAGAAACTACAGTAACAACACCCTTCAGGCAATGCAGCTTACGAAACACTCCAATGAAAGAATGAATACGCAGAACCCAAGTGTACATTTTAACTTGTACACTGACAAAACAAAGGGTGCTTTTAGCATGCAATCATCCTGTTTCATGCACAAATATTTTACAAGGTGCCCAGGACATTGTCATCATCTTTTGCTTGCAGTCCTCCTGCATTTTCCAACTATTTCTTAATCTCTTTTATTTTCTCCTGACTCCCACACACAAAACACCATTAAGGAGCACAAGACAGAAGAGCTGAATAGTGCTAGTAATGCTAGGCGCTCAACACTGTGAATGACCGCTGACATAAATTTTTGTGGACATTTAAAATTCAACAGATTCCCAACATTCACAAAAATATAAAATCCTCCTTGGGCATTTAGCATGTGAGGGTGGGCAAGAGGTAGCCTGTGAGGCACATGCAGTGTTTGACCTCTGCCCCCAAGTCCCCACTGAAAACATGGTTGTTTTTGGAAGCTTCCAGGAGCAGTTGTGCTTCTTTAAAATCAAATAGTATTTTATTTTACACTCTCCTCTTTTTGCTTTACTCCCCACTTCCCAAAGGGCTAAAAGAAACTAAGGGAGGACTTCTTGCTAATTCTATATTCATTGTTGGGGCATCTGTGGCACTTCTTGGGGTGGCGTATTAACCTCAGTATTGCAGAGTTTGCCCAGTGCTGAAGTATACTTTTAATCTGAGAACAGAGAGCAGAGAGAAATGCATTAGCTCCAGCTCCCTTCATTGCCATATCAGTTTTACTGTTGCCATTGTGTGTCTTCATGTCGTTTCTAGTTTATGGAGACCCTAAGGCAAACCTAGCATAGGATTTTCTGGGGGTTGAGAGCGTATGACTCACCCAAGTGGGTTTCTATGACCAAGTGGGAAATCAAACCCTGGCCTCCAGGGTTGTAGTCCAACACTCGTAGTCCAACATTCAAACCACTACATCATGCTGGCTCTCACAACATGTTTGTCAACCTTCTACAAATGGGTGGTGACTGAGTATGGGGAAGGCCTCATTTGTTTCTTGGAGGCTATCTATTTAAGAACACTGTTTTTCAGAGTTCTAAATCATGGGGAGACTCTCCACAAATGTTCTCCTTGGGACACTGTCAGCCTCCACTTCGAGATGGCAATAAAAATGGCAGCAGATACTACCATTAGCATGCTTCTCCCTCCCTTCCTCTCCTTATGCCATGCCGCCTGAAAAGGACTAAAATTGATTCCAGTTATTTGCGAGCAAACAGAACTCTTTCAGAAATCAAGCTTCGGAAGTAATAAAAACTTAGAAAATAAAAACTCAGATCTAACAAAAATATGTACTGGAGTATGATCTTCGATTTTTATTTTCTTGGCATCCAGTGTGTCAGTTGATTCTCATATACTTTCAAGCACAAATTCCAGGTTTATGAATGTGAACTTCGCTCTATGCAATAAACAGCCATCAAACAGACACATGATCCCATGTAACAACAAAATTTATGGTCTGTAATAATTAATTAGGATCACTAAAAGATCAAAAACATGGCAAGTTTTCAGTTGCTTCAGAAACCATCATCAGGCTAGATAGTACAAAATCTAGAGGAAGGGAGAAAAAGAATCCAAAATCAGGCCTGATGTTGTAGCTGTTGTCTCTGTCATTCTGCCCAAGAATGATTCATGTTATCTTTTTTTCAAAACAATGAAAGCTTCATAGCCAATTTCCCCGTGCCATTTTTTCTGTACTAAAATCAAACATAAAGATATAAAGAGTACTTTATATTATTGTTGACCTTCTATGGAATGTGGACAAAATAGCAGTACTTCTAGGATGAAGTAAATATAGTCATACCTCAGTTAACAAAGCCTCTGACAAAGAAGGTCCTTCTTACAAAGTCTTTGTATGGTCACCAAGCCCCCTTTCACCCTCATTCTCTGTTTGGCTTGAGTTTTTTGTTTGTTTGTTTTTGTTTTTAGCAGCATCAACATTGAGAGGATGGCAAAGGAAGACTGAAGAAACAGAGACTTTTAGTGTTGTTTGGTAGCAGAGTTTCTGTGGTAAACTATGCAATAAAGCTTCAACTAAGAAAGAATGGAATTCTGCTTTAGCTGATCCTGCTGTAGCTGTATCTCCCACAACAGGCAAAGTAAGCAACACCTGCCTCCAGAATCCCTTACAGAACCTGCATGAACAGCAAAATGGAGAGACAAGGGGAAAGCAGATAAGCCTGTCTCACTAGCGACCTGCTACATGCAAAAAAGAAAAAAGAAAAAAAAAGAAAAGAAAAAAAGAGCATAGATCTATACGTCTGGCCACCAAAATGGGAATCATAAGGAAAATGGAGGCTGGTGGAGGGGAAAATCACCTCTGGAGGCATTTTGAAAGAATCTTTCAAGTGGTCTCTAGAAGATTGAAAATGTTTGTGTTTACTTACCATTAGTTTTGAATAAAAAGGGTGCTGAAATGGGTTTTAAGAAACCTATCCATATTCTTCCCATGTTATTTCTGGCTCTAGCGCCAAAGATTCTGTTAAAGAAGGCATGTCCAAGAACACATCGACTTCATTAACTGAGGTATACCCGTACATCCTTCAAGGTACTGTTGAAATAAAATATAAAATACACATTTGCAAAAACTGACAGGTTTCCTAGTCAGATATTTAATTCATATGCTCCACCTTTCCATGAGGGAGTGAGGGCCCGAAGAGACTGCCATTTGTAATTCACAGAAACATTAAGCTACTGGGTACCAGATAACAACTGTCTTTGAGGGGGCCAAATCCACCTTACATAGGACAGACATAAACAAACTTCTAATGCTTCTCTTCCCACTCCTTGCTTCCTTTCTGGGGGATTTTCATGCACAAGGGACAGAACAGAAAACGGACTCTGCTCTTCGGGTTGGAAAAGAATGTAGTACTGAGTGAAATTCTCCATTAGAACATGTGGTAGTATTAAATTTCAACACAGAATACATGTTAAAATTATCTTGCAAAGCCCTCCCCTGTGGGCCTCCTGTCTGAAAAGAGACTAACATTAGCTTGGATCCAGATTTAATCTATATCCATAATATACATGCATAGCAGTTTGACAACACTTTAAGTAATGGCTCCATCCCACAGAATCCTGGGGAATTAAGACAGGTAGAAAACAGCTCTCTAGCAGAGAACTCTAAGTACCTTACAGAAGTACAGTACTGTACCTTACCAATCTGCAAATCCCAGAATCCTGTAAGATGGGAATATGGCAATTAAAAATTGTATCATACTGTTATATTATACTGACATAAATATGTAGGGTAGACATACTGTTAGGCATACTTAGAGGAAATCCATTGAAATAATCAGTTCAGTTGGCATTAACTAACCATGTGCCAATGATTTAATGTGCTAGCTATAAGCACGACTAAGGGTGCATTCAGATTTATGAAAAAGACCAGAAAATCCTAGATTTTATTCTTGTTCTTCACAATTTTATTTTGGAGATCATACATGTTATACTTACCCCAGAATATGTTCTGTCAGCTTCCACTATGATCATACATTTTTTATACCAGCTCCCCAACTTTGTTTATTTTTAACTCAGTACAAAATAGGAAAGAAGAATAAAATCTAGGACTTTTCGACCAGTCTGATGTGTCCTAAATCTGGATCCAGCCCTATGCAACTTGTCTCATTTTCTTTCTAGACATTGGTTCAAGAGACCTGGCTATTAAAAGAGCAACCTGTGAACACCTGGAAGAACAACTACAGGGTTGAGGGCTGTTGCAGAGTTCTGAGGGTATGACTATCTGAAGTGCCAAGGCAGCCTGGAAGCAAGTTGCTAAGCAATCAGAATAGCACCTTAGGAGAGAAACCCAGCCCAATAGTGTGCGGGAGGAGCTTGTGGTTGAGAGATAAAGTCATATAAAGCCAAATACCTGTGGGTATTGGATTCCTTTGGTGAGAGCCTAGGAAGGAGCTAGGAAGCAAAGAGCTGGGGAGCAGAGTCCCTAAGTCAGTCAGAGAGTGTGGCTGTGTTGGGAGGTTTGGTTCTCAATGGAAGCCTGGTGAGAGGCAGAAGAGTATTTAAGCCCTAGTAGAATCTGGTCAGAGAGTGTGACCTAGATTGGTTCTTACTAAGTGGTTCTAAATAAATTAACAACAACAATAACATTTATTTAAAACACCCTTTACACCAAAGGGAGGAACACCTAATATACAATCCGGGACAAAGACAATAAAGCAGAACACCACAGCAATACATGGAATGAAATCCCCAACACCCCACCAGTCGCTACTCATCTCAGCACCTTAAGCACAACTCAATGGCTTAACATGGAGAGTCAAAGAGGAAGGTCTTCAACCATTTACAAAAACAGGTGAGATCCTCCTCCAGCCAGAGGTCCAAAGGAAGAATATTTCACAAATATGGAGTCAGATCTTGAAAGGCTCGCAGCCTTGACAGAGCTGTACGCATCGGTGGAACAGACAATAATCCTTTGCCTATAGATCTCAAATTCCTGGATGGAACGTACCACACAAGCCAACATAAACATTGAAAACCCCACCCTTTTACACACTGGTGGTGTTGTAACGGGAGAGGCAGAGCTGTGTGGCAAAGACAGGGCAGATTGGAAACTGCCACACCAATCTAGGAGAAGTAAGGCCCCAGCACAAGGGCTCTTTTTTACTTTTCAGCTGTAGAACACATTCTCAAGGAACTTTTCTTGGCACTAGCACTACTATTCTTTAAGCATATCTATTTATCTATACACGTTAATATTGCTAGTCTTTTTTCTCTGGTTTCTGTATTGCTTAGGTGTGACTAGAAATAAACAAATCAAGGACATAAATACTCTTACATGAAAACTAGAAAAGAAATATATAAAAAAGAAAGTTTCAAAATCTGTAACATAGAAAATGTACAGCTGGACAACTTCTCAGTTTTCATTCCAAAAATTATCACGTAACTCCCTTCTTTGTGTACACTTATCATGCTGTACATTAGCTTGTCCCCTAACAAAATAAGATAGTTTTGTAACACAAGCAATTTTCCAGATCTTTCTGAACTGATCTAGAATACTAGATGGCCTTGATAATTTCCAAATCGGACTATATACATTCTGACTACTAATGAGAGGGCTATTATTTACATAGTCAATTTCATCTTTCAAATAAGATGGGGATGCAATTTTAGAAGTTGCTTAAAGTTGGTGTCCTGCTGTCAGTCAAATGACAATAAAAACATCATTCCAAAACCATCTTGACACATGAACAATTTGAATCTCTTTTGTAGCTGTGTCTATTGTTGTATTGTGGCTGTCTTTCACCAAAATGATTGTTTTATGGTTTGATGTTAACCTTTTTAATGAAAAACAAATAGCTTTAAGTGGGATTCCCACTGCAATATTTCATAGCCTGTTAACCTGGGAATCATTTCAATGGTTTACCCACAGTTTGAATAATATATCATATTCAACTGAGATGCTGATGGGAGTTCAAGATGAGCTATAGTCACTCTCCAAGTGCTCATGATGAAAAAGAAAAAAATTAATTCTTTTCTGAGTCATGTGTAAGAAGCTAGTTAATTCGATAGGAAGGAGAGTAGATAATGAAAGTATTTTCTTTTTTTAATTGTCTGACATTTGAAAATAATAGTCAATAATTTTGTTTAGCTTCAACTGGCTTAATGTCAAGAGACTAGATCTCATTGTTAGTTCACATTTGATAATCCAATACTTTCATAAACTCCATTGGCTTGCTGGTCTACTTTAGTTAAAACTAGCAATTGGGAAAAATATAGAATTAAGAATGAAACTATTATAATAAAAATGAGTATAATGAGAATAAGAATTAAAGATAGGTAACAAAAATATACAAGTAGTATGATATAGAATAAGCTGAATAAGTTTATGATTTTAATGGTAATAGAGAGAAGGGAAAAAAAGAGGACCCAAATAATTATCGCCCAGTCAGCCTGACATCAGTACCCGGAAAGATCCTGAAGCAGATCATTAAGCAGTCAGTTTCTAATCATTTAGAAAGCAACGCGGTAATCACGAGAAGTCAACATGGATTTCTCAAAAATAAGTCATGCCAGACTAATCTTATCTCTTTTTATGATACAGTTACTAGTTTGATAGATGAAGGGAGTGCTGTGGATGTAGCATATCTCGATTTCAGCAAGGCCTTTGACAAAGTTCCCCATGACATTCTTGCAACGAAGCTAGTAAAATGTGGGCTGGACAGGGCTACTGTTAGTTGGATTTGTAATTGGTTGACCGACCGAACCCAAAGGGTGATCACGAATGGCTGCTTTTCGTCCTGGAGAGAAGTGACTAGCGGGGTGCCACAGGGTTCTGTCCTAGGCCCAGTGCTGTTCAATATTTTTATCAACGACTTGGATAAAGGAATAGAGGGCATGCTGATCAAATTTGCAGATGACACCAAATTGGGAGGGGTTGCTAATACGCCAGAGGACAGGATCAAAATTCAAAATGACCTGGATAGATTGGAGAGCTGGGCCAAGGTGAACAAAATGAAATTCAACAGAGAGAAATGTAAGGTCCTACACTTAGGCAGAAATAATGGAATCCACAAATATAGGATGGGGGACACGTGGCTGGATAGCAGTACGTGTGAAAGGGATCTAGGAGTCTTCATAGACCACAAGCTGAACATGAGTCAGCAGTGTGATACGGCAGCCAAGAAAGCCAATGCAATTCTTGGCTGCATCAATAGGAGTATGGTGTCTAGATCGAGGGAGGTACTGGTACCACTCTACTCTGCTTTGGTTAGACCCCATCTTGAATACTGTGTCCAGTTCTGGGCACCCCAATTCAAGAAGGATATTGACAAGCTGGAGCAAGTCCAGAGGAGGGCGACCAAAATGGTGAGAGGCCTGGAAGCCATGCCCTATGAGGATAGACTTAGAGAGCTGGGTATGTTTAGTCTGCAGAAGAGGAGGTTAAGAGGGGACATGATAGCCATGTTTAAATATTTGAATGGAAGCCACGTAGAGGAAGGAGGGGACTTGTTTTCTGCTGCTCCAGAGACCAGGACAAGGAGCAATGGATTCAAGCTGCAGGAAAGGAGATTCCACCTGAACCTCAGGAAGAACTTCCTGACAGTCAGGGCTGTCCGGCAGTGGAATCTGCTGCCTCGGAGTGTAGTGGAGTCTCCTTTCTTGGAGGTTTTTAAGCAGAGGCTTGATGGCCATCTGTCGGGAGTGCTTTGAGGGTGTTCCTGCATGGCAGGGGGTTGGACTGGATGGCCTGTGTGGTCTCTTCCAACTCTACATTTCTATGATTCTATGATTCTATGAGAGAAATAGTAATGTAAGTTTGCGTTGGCTGAAATTTTTTTTGTTCTACGATTATGTATATCACATGGTGTTTTAATTTTTTTTGTTTTTTGTTCTTTGTTGTATAATCAATAAAAATTATTAAAAAAAAACACTAGCAATTGGATTTAGGCCAAAGTGTTTAGTTTAAATGAAGGGAGTTTTTTCCTCCACCATTTTAACATTTATAATTTTAGAAGTTGTCAGTATTGTCAAGAATACTCATGCATTATTGGTCTAACATGGAATTACAGAACCTTGGCTGCCTGACATTCTGTCCCTGTTAAAAGAATGGTGGTCACTGAAGACACCTAGAGGACAAGATAACAAACTACATGAGTCCCAAATATAATGCTGAGGGCATCAGTATAATGTTAGTTAACTGGGGATTCCCAAACATTTGTCAGTTTAGATATTTCCTCTTATCCACCTAGTAACCCCCCTTTATATATCATTTTCATCTTTCATTTGTGTATTCTACTATATTTCTCTACAGGCACAGCACAGAGTAAAAATATAGAAGATGAAAATACCACATGGGTCTCATTTTAAAGCGGCCAAGGCAAATGTGCTGTTGCTTGTCTTCAAATCATTTCCGATTTATTGTGACCCTAAGGCGAACCTATCACGATCTTGAGTTGTTCAAAGGGAGTCTGCCATTGCCTTCCCTTGAGGCTGAGAGAGTGTGACCTGACCACGGTCCCTCAGTGGATTTCCATGGCAAAGTGTTATACAGTTATAGTCCAATGCTCATTTACACCATACAGTTATAGTGCTATGATTCCAATTTAACTGCCATGCTTGCACCCTAGAGGAGCTGGCTGAGACCTCCCTCAACTATCAATCCCAGGATTCCACAGGAGGGAACCACTGCACTTAAAGTGGAATAAAAGCACCACAACGCCATGGTGGCGCAGTGGTTAAATGCCAGTACTGCAAGCCACAAGGTTGTAAGTTTGATCCTGCCGGGCTCCAAGGTTGACTCAGCCTTCCATCCTTTCGCAGGTCGGTAAAATGAGTACCCAGCTTGTTGGGGGCATGTATAGAAATGTTTCGAAATACATGCTGTTTGTAAGTTGTTCGCTGCCTCGATCCATATGGAGAGGCGGGATACAAATAAATAAATAAATGAGCCCTAGATGATCTTGAGTCAACCACTCCCTTTCAGCCTGGCCTACCCCGCAGGGCTGTCGTTCTGTGAATAAAGTGGGAATGAGAATAGGTAGGTAAATCGTTTGGCAATTACTGAAGAAAAGGTAACAATAATAATTGCAACAAATGCGTTCTAAAAATCAGGGCTAGCCATCCGGACGCTTCCGGACTACAACTCCCATCCAGTCCCTTACCCTTGGTCATGCTGGCTTTGGCTTTGAGGGTTTCCTCACTAGACGGTTATAGCGCTATTATTCCAGTATTATTCCACTTTCAACGTCCTATGTAATCCTGGCGTTTGCAACCGCGAACCCCAGGATTCCATAGGATGTTGAAAGTGGAATAATAGCGCTATAACCGTCTAGTGCGGAAACCATCAAAGCCAAAGGTTCCGCACCAGACTCTTACTCCGCCAACGGCTGGATACGGAGCCCGCCTGCAGCGCGGGTGACTTCGCAGCCACAGCGACCGCCACGTCATACCCGCCACAGCCGAGAACGCGGGCCCGCCCCCAAGGGCGCCAGAAGCCCGGGGAAACCCCAACAGGCAGCCCCGCCCCTCTCGGCAACCAGCTGTCTATCGTCAAGGGCCATTGGAGGGGGCATCGGGGCGGTCCCTTGAAAACAAAACATTAAAGGGCGGGACCTGCGAGGAGACAGACAAGTCAAGCTTCTTATTAAAAAAGGCGTGGGCGGAGCTTCTCACTGACATGAAGAGAACGTTCTTTCGCTTTTAGATCCCGAGAGAGTCGGAGACGGCCTTGTCAGTCTCAAGGACCGCTGTTGCCAGGGTGACGGCCACTCTCCTCGCGGGGCGTCGCTAATACGATTCGCGGCAACGTTGCGAGCGCGCGGGGCGGGGCGGGGCGGGGCGGAGCCTGAGGCGCCGTGATTCCGCCTCGGTCGTGGGCGCCGGGAGAGATGACGTCACTGCGGGGGTTTGTGCGTGCGTGCGCGCGCGCGCGCGCCCCGGAGCGCGCGGGGCGGAAGCGCCCTCGGTGTTGCGGTGTTTACAGCCGCGGGTGGCTGGCG
This sequence comes from Ctenosaura bakeri, assembly GCA_948474755.1. NCBI lineage: Eukaryota > Metazoa > Chordata > Lepidosauria > Squamata > Iguanidae > Ctenosaura > Ctenosaura bakeri. Next base: position 623 of record CAOLHI010001624.1, on the reverse strand, counting down.
GAGCCCGGTCGGGTCGGGACGCTGGGGCCAGAGCGGCGAGGAGGCCGCCGCAGCGCCCATGTGCCCTCAGCCGCCCATGGAGGTGATGGAGGGCCCGCTCAACCTGGTGAGTGGCGGCGGGGGAAAGGAGGCTCCGCGCGGGCGAGCTGACGTGGCCGGCCGGAGCCCTTCTTCCGCGCTGAGCGGCCGGGCGGTAGGTGGCACTCGGGGGAGGAGGGGTGACCCGCTGTGCCCCATAAGGGATAGGCGCCACCGTCCGCGACCCTGTGAGGTAGGCCGGCGTGGCGGGACTGGCCCGCTGCCGCCTTTCCTGGCCGGAGGGATTTGCTCTGCAGACTTCCTGTCACGTAGCCGAGCCGGTTGGCCACTGCGCATGTAAACACCAGCCCGGAGGGCGTCAGGCTCCCGTATCTCGGGGTGGGGGGTCCGCGTGTGTCTCTCAGCAGGGCTGGGCGGCTTATGGCTCTTCGGGCGTTGTTGCGCCGCGTCTCCTGTCACCTCTCTCGGGGGATCGAGGCCTGTGCTGGGGAGGGCGGAGGAGGTTGCTGTCCAACCGAGGCTGGAAGGGGCGGGGGGAGCTGTACTGCTCTGGGTGTTGCTGGACCCCCAGCTCTGTCAGCCCC